>CM051463.1:76655196-77117696 GCA_028095005.1 Rhynchospora pubera
TTTATGTGAATCAGTGTTCTGCACTCTGAAATAAAACAGAAAAGATTTTGTTATTCAAAATAAAAAAGAACAAATTTTATAATATATTGGTTAGCGGTTCCTTTAGTTTGAGCTAGTTTCTGTCATTCCTTTTTCTGGTTTTCTTTGTTAAGCTTATTGTTGTACCAAGTGAAATTTGACAATGCAGATAACTTTTTGAAAAAGGTAAATAGGCTCAATTGGCTGATGTATGCTTATAGATCTCATCTTATCCAAGTAACAAGCTTCATTAATTAAATTCTGACTTCTATTCTGATAAGATGGTATTTGTGAAGTTGCTATGCAACTAATAAGTCAATAAGTGAACTTCTATGGAACGGCACCAAATACCCATTTGAGTTTTTACGAAGAAATTCACTACACAGCTGAGCAGCATGGTCCCATCAACAATTGTTACTGATATGGATCAATTCGATAGTGATTCAGTCATAGTGGGCCATTTTTTTCATTACATCTAATATATATTGTCATGAAATTGAAAGTTCTGAATTATAAGTTTTATCAAGGCAAAGTTTACCAATCAATCAAGAAGCTAAAGCTCGGAGCAAATGAATGCAGTTAGTTCATGTGCATGCATGCTTGTAATGATATCCAGTTATGTCCTAGACATTTGAACTAGAGATTACCTTGCAAATGGAAATACTGTTAGGCCTCAACTGGCCTCCTGACCTCGGCATTTTTGCAAACACTTCGTGGGCGTTCTGAAAAAATAGGGGACCAAGATCAGCGAGCACGTGATTGCCTGGAGCTAGTAAGGCTGGGTCATGGGTCAGAACTTCCCAGTTACCTGGCCCTGGAACATGGATTGGAGAGTTTGTAGGAAGAAATGGTTTCGGCTTGACGCTCGAAGAAAAGTCGCTCAGTCAAGTGCTCAGTCAAGTATTCAATAGACCTGGCTACTGGCTAGTAAAACTTTTTTTTTTTGTTTAAGAAAAATGATGGGTGAAGCTTTTTAAAATTTAATTTAATATATTAAGGGTTGTTCTATAATTCTATTTTGGTTTGAGAACCGTAAGTCCGTGACCTAATTAAAATACGTTGTTTTCTCGTAATTATTTTAAAAATTAGTGCTCAGCTAGTTGAGAAAGATGAAAAAAATTTACGTCATGATATGATGTTTAACATGTGGTAATTGAAAAAAAAAATGTTATTTTTAGTCTTACTGCGGTGAGAAAAGACGTTAAAAGAAAAATGCCGAGGGAAAAAAATGGGGGGGGGGGGGGGAATATCCATTATTTACAAAATAATAATAAAAAACATTTGTAAATGTTTTTTCACGGCTGTTAATTAATACGGGTGATAAGGATCATCCCATCATTCCCAGTGTGAATTCATTTTAATTTTTTCTATTTTTAGAATATTTTTTGTCCCCACTATTTCTCTCTCTCCCATTCTTTTTTATTTTGGTCCCCACTGTTATTCTCCCTTCTATCCTTTCTATTTTTGGTCCCCACAAAAACTATAACAATTTGTCACAGCCCGCAATGGGGTGGGGCATTTTCCCGCCGCGAACACACAACTTCGTGTACTCGCAAGGCATTTTTCTACAATCTTTAAGGTTTAGGTTTCAGCTTACCATGAATTACCATGTTGTCTCCTATGACTCATTGAGTCCTCATGGCAAGACAATTTGGCTTAACTTCGCTTGACTTGATCGAGCCCGTCTCTGCAACCTGGAACCCACATCCATTGTGGAAAACATACAAAAAGTACGAAATGAGAATTAAAATTCTCAGTGCGAGTTTTAGTTCCAGTACATGGATTTAAGCTAAAATCCAAGTTCTAGAAATAATACCCGTAATTAAACAATTTATTTGTTAAATAAGACAAGTAAAAATATTATCTGCATTTAATATAAAACAAAGCATGCATGTGTCAACTTATATAAAACCAATATCAAATCTTCTTTTAAAACACTTTATCTAGTCTGAAATTAAAATTGGACAAAATAACAAAATCTGACTATGACAAAAGTCATATACATGTCGGACTGAACACGTGGCACGAATCCCGTCGCAGACAACACATGTCTGTATATGATAGGAAACTGAGCGTGTCAGGGGATCCGAGCATGGCAGAATTGAGCATAACATAAGTCTGGGCAAATCACAAATCATTCAATTCATTCCCTAATCCTGGCCAGGCAGAGGGACGAATCCCTAACCCTGGGCAAGCAGAGGGAATTCCAAATTCACATATCATTAACATAATTCCATAATCATAATCACTCAGGCCTCCTAACCCAACCGGTTGGGCAAGCAGAGGAGACCTTTCCCTAACCCAGGGCAGGCAGAGGGACGAATCTCTAACCCTGGGCAGGCAGAGGGAATTCCAAATTCACATAGCGCTATTGAACTGGCCGAAGCCGGGGACCAACCAACTCCGGAGAGTGATACAATATAATAAATCACACATATCAAGCACATCATATCATATCCAGTTATTCATTCACATCATTTCATTCCTTTCAGTCAGATCATTCATAAGTCGGATTTATTAATAGCAACTGCATTTTCAAATATATGACTGTTACTTTTCAAATTTCTCAAAGCTTTTCAAATTTCTCAAAGCGGAGAACATGCATCTCAAAATGCAGTTTTATCAATATTTGGGCACTATCATTTAAAATGCCTGAATACGGTCATGCAGACAAACGAATTTTCGATATGCACATGAATAAAAATATATTTACTTCAGCAAAGCACATAGTCACATAAAATAATAGACATTCAAACATAGCTTAATAGTCACTTAAACTTTAACAAAAATCCAACGTAATTCCGCACCTGGATAGTAGAAAGCCTAAATGTAGTTCCTCGACTCAAGATGGTTCGGACGCTTGACGGCTATCATCTCTGGGTTGTCTTCCTTGACAGTATGCTAGGTTTGATAGTCACGTGTCAAGTGATTCTAGTTCGGTTTCCTAATAAAACAAGTGACTTTCTTACTAACCGTTAAATACTTAAAGTAACCTAATTATTGGCGGTTCTTGGATTACCATACTAACGGTCTAGGTTAACCAGACTGGTTGAGATTTGGATGGCTAAGTTTAGATTATTTATTTAGAGGATTCTGTTTAAAATATATTATTAAGTATTTTATCTTATTATTAATAATTGGTTTTGACTTTCCAGTCTATAAGAGTTTATACTTATCATACAATTTGTTAACTGTATTTTGAAAAGTAAAGTATTCATTTATTTATTTGATAATGTTACACTATTTAATTCTTAATTAATAATTGCTTGTGTTTTTAGTAAGTCCCAGCTTTGTTTTATATAATATTTTCTTTATATTATTACTATTATAATATTTCTTTTTAAGTTATTTAATCTTTATTAAGTTATAAATTATTTAGTTTAATTTGTTATTATCATTATTTTTCTTAGTTTATTTGTTTAAGAATTTAGATGAAATTTAAGATGTTAAATTGAAATTCTTTTTTTTTATTTACTACTTAGTTAAAATAATGTTTATATCTAAAACATATTATTAAATACTTAATAGATAAGAAATAGAAATTAATAAAAATAGAAATGGAATTAAATTAAAGATAAGGATTGAAATTAGAAAATTTAGAAAACATAATTTAAAATTGAAATTTTGATTATTTGTTTGGGATCAGAAAGTCGGTGATTGGTGTCATTGTATCTGTTCTTGACTCACTCGGACTATTCTCATCATCTCCCGAAATCGAATCCCGTTTAACTAAAGGAATACCCAATTATTTCTAATGGCCTTTTCTTTAATTAATTATTTAGTTATTAAGCCCACAAAATTATTAACTTAATCAAAGATTAAATTTTTATAAAATAAATTCCAGCTTAAACTTTCGGCCCAAACCAGCAGAAATGGCCCAAGCCCATTCTTTTTATTTTCCTCTTCTTCTGGCCCAGAAAGTCCAGGCCCACAAAAGCCAGCCCAAAATCGAATGGGGTCGAGCCAGGTCAACCTGACCCAGTTGACCTGAGCCAGCCGTAACGGGTCCGACTGGATCCAATAAGGAGGGGTCTGGATCCGACCCGCAATGCTTGTAATTTTATCCAGAGGCCCCTGAGCTTAATTCTTTTACAAATAAGCCCTTTAAATTTATAAACAGGCCCTTGAAAATTACAAATAGGTCCCTGATTTCAAGTTTCTCTTTCATTACAGCCCCTGAACCATATAGCATCGTACCAGAACGATACCAGTAGGGAAACCAGCGTACCAAAGGCTGGTACCAAGCCTCAAACCTCACAAATAGGCTTCATACAAGTCTCCTATTACACCTAACTGTGATAAAACCTTAAATCCCCTTTAATTTTGCTCAATTCATTTCGGGACAGAACGCAACTTCACCTTTTCTAAGGTTTAACTCAAATTCATCACACGATTGGTCTTCATGGGGTTTAATTGGCTTACTGAGGATCATCACAGTACCCAAGATAGGGCATGATGCCATACACAAGTTAGAAATTCAAAATTGAATTTTCCTCAAATTTCAGCCGAAAATCAAAAGACCAATTTTTTTTTTAATCAAATCACAGCATAAAGGAGACAGATATACCTTGATTCTTCTGCTGTTGGCCATTTCCCTCTCTTTCCCTCCTCTCTTTTCTTTAATTTCTGTGGAAACCCTAATCACCCAACCAAATTCCCATTGAACCTCGAGTGAGGTATTTATAGATGGTGCAGAGAGAGAAGAAAAGAGAGGGGGTCCAACGGCAGAGATTTTCACTAGCACGGATCTCTCACAAGTCAAAGATTCAACGCCTTATCCAATCTCCAGGGGATAAGAACGAGGAGGGACAACCAATCAGTGGTGAGGTGTATTGTGGCACGGCGGGATTGGCCAGCCACAGTCTATCCATCTTCGATTTTTTTTCGAAGGAATTTCCTCGTCGGAGAAGAAGAGGAAAGATAGGGATCGGACGGATCGCGCGAGAGAAAAGAAAAGAAGAGGAGGAAGGAGGAACCAGATCCTCTGGTCTGCCGACCAGAGAAATTCTCTGGTCGTTTTTAGATCTGGGCCGTCTGATTTAATCTTAATGGATATGGATGCCCCGTGCTAGTACCACGATTGATAGGCCCGAAAAAATATTAACCGTCGAGATTAAATCAAACGGTCCAGATCGAAAACGACCAGGTGGTCGTTTGAAAAAAACGACCAGAGGATCCGACTCCGGAGGAAGGAGATGGTAACAGCGTGATTTTGGGATTTTTATTAAAAATTGATCTTTGGGATTTTCTGTGGCAGTGACTTTGTAGCTAAGGATGCTGCAACTCATATAAATTAACATTTATTATTATTTCTATTAGAATTTGAGTTGTTTTGATTGTAAATTTTTGTATACTTAAGCTTTGATTTTGCTAGAATCATGTACGTTAATTGTGAATACTACATAATTTAAAAGATTTCAATTTCGAATAAGTTTCTCTATAGTTATTCATTTAATCGTTTTAGGATTATTAATTATAAAATTTCAGTTACCTTAATAATACTTTTTAAAATAACCTAATTAATTCTATTGTACTACGTTTGAAAATTCTAGGTTGTTACACAATTACTCATATTAACTACAGCAGTTAGTATTCAAATTACAACAATTATTTATATTAACTACTTCAGCTACATACATAACTTCAACAGCTACATATTTTAACTTCAACAGCTACATATTTTAACTTCAACAGCTACATATATAACTTCAACAATTATATATATAACTTCAACAGTTACATATATTGAATTTGTATATTTTGTTATTACATGTTACGGTTCGGAATTTCAATGAATTATATGCTGGGAGTAGATATGGTATGATGGAATGACGCTGGATTTGCAATGAGGATGAATGGGATGATTTCATCATCCCTTGAACTTTCTTATTAATGAAGATATGTTAGATAATTAATGAAGATTTGAGGATGATGAAGATGATAGAATCTATGGATGATGGAAAGCAATTTACTTTTTTATTGGTCCTTCCACGAGGAATTTAAAAAAACCACTCGGCTTTTTTTTTCTTTGGATAAATAGGGGCTGTAATTAAATAAGCATTTGGACCTCTCCCCTTCCTGGAATTCCCCCCTTCCTTCCCTTCCAATTTATAATCACGCCGCTCTTGCTCCTCTTTTATACCTCTTCCCACAACTGAATAATGCTCATCCTGGAAACACTACAGTGATCAAAAGGAAATGGAGATAGCACGAATCTTGAGAGAAGATCAGACGTCTGATAAGTGTGAGAGAGGATCTTAACCCCCCATCGATCCCCTCGTTTCATCAACTCTTTTTGCATTTGAGGTAAATAGTCCATGAGGACTTTATCTATAATTAATAGATTTTTTTTAGATAAAATTTGGTAGCTGCTAACTAGTCTTATTTATAATAATTTACATGGTGAATTTTGAGCATTTTTTGGTTGAAAGTTCTTATACAAGAGGGAATTAGGCACAAGTATGAGAAATTTGAGTATGAATTGAGGAAGTTCAGCTGAATAGCTTGAAATTGCAAACAATACTGTGCAATTAATGTTGAACAAGCTTCTTTGAGGTTGCCTAAAATTGCTCTTTTAAATGGTATTTTTGTGTAAATAGAAATTGTCTTGAAGAACAAAGTGAGTATTTACAGGACATATGAATGTAAAAAAAAAAAAAAAGTTGTGCTCGTGTCGCAATCATAGTTTGCGCAATAAAAGGAAAAATGCTTATAGTAGTGTAGTGTGCAAATCAGGGTCATTTGAAATCTAAAAGTTCAGTGGTGCTTTCCTTGCTTTCTTGGGTTTGCAGCTTCTTCCAGCTTGACATCCTTTTCTTAGGCTAACTTACATGGATTACTTGCGTCTGTAGTGAATCCGTTTTGGAAATTTAAGTTAGTCAAGGAAAAGGAACCACTTAGATAGCAGAGGTGTAGACAGACACATTCTTTGGCTCTGAATTTTTCCCTTCATTGTGTAGCACATTGGCTAGTGTTATTATTTTTACGTGGCTGAGAAAGATAGAAAGAGTACAGTAATCGAGCTTTGGCAGGTGTAAGTATATTTTTGCTATTGCTATTAACTAGAGAATAAGAATCACATAGAAATGAGTATTTAAATCGAACAGACACAGTTAGACTTTTATTAAGAAATAGATAAATGGAATGATGCAAAGTTGAATAATGATTCACATCTGAAATAGATACACAATTGAATGATGATGTTGCCTTCAAAGGAGAAAAATTTATTCCTGTTGTATCAGCGAATATTAGTTGTTAGTTGGAACAGTGTATAATAGTTAGTCCTTGAGTATGTATACACTTCTTTTTGTAAGGCTAAGTTTGAAACCAACTATCGTGTTATAAGAAATTTGAAGATAAATTGTTCTCTCCATGATTCGAACTAAGGACCACTTTGTTGACGAAATAGAGCCAAACTACTAGGACGAACAACCCAGAAAACTATTCAACAAGTATATGGTTAAATTTATATGAAAGAGACACATTTATTTACAGAAAGTACAAACTCCAATTGCAAAACACAATATCAAAATTCATTTGCAAATTGCAATCACTTCCCATGTTCATCAAAACCTGGAATAGTAACATTCTTATTCACTCACAAACAAAAAAATAAAATCTGAAGGGACTTATTATATTTACTTTTACATATCTTGGAAACAAATTGATTTTACAGTCCCTTCTTTTGTGATAATAACCTCCCAAAGTCTCTTTTCTTGTGGAATACTGTTTATTTTTAAATGATCTTCTTCTGTTAATTCCCAATAAAAAATTTCTAAGTTCTGCATGAGCCTCTCTTTCTTGAAACTCTTCACCACAAAGCTCACACCTTGTTCATACAGCCACCTAAGTGAAACCTTTAAGATAGATACATTATTTGTTAGGTTAAAAAAATATATATAAGAATAGTGTTGGAAAACACAAACTGATGTAGACATACTTGAGCTATAGTCTTTCCATGGGAATTCGCAATATCTTTGAGCACCTTCGAGTCCATTACTGGGTTTCCAATCTCCCTTCCTGCCATGCTTATTTTAGTCGTAAAGCTAAATAATCAAGTAAAGATGAATTAAGCGGTTCCAGGAACTAGTGTTTTTGGTCACATTAAGCTAAGATCTTTATTTGTTTCTGGATAATCTATGTTGAATTGTCAATTGCATGAAGCATGTGATAAAAAAAGGTTAAGCTTGATTAGCTGGCGGTTAAACCTAATGCTTGGCAACAAAGAACTGGATTTCCTACCTTGACCTCCCAACGGAGAGAATGCAGTGACATGTATTCCTTTCTCTTGACAGAACTCCCTTAGTTGCTGTTGTTGCCAAACTGGATTGATCTCCACCTGTATATGGTTATATTGATGTCATGAAAAAATGTGTAATTTCTAACTATAATCTCCCTTATTGCATCCCCTTGATTTTTTTTTTTCCCCATTCTGACTGGATCTTTCTTAACCTTGTAGTTCGCATATAATGGGGTTCTCCGTTCTCTTCATTGGCTATGTTAGCTATTGCAGTGGATGTGCATGTCATAATATGTAAATATGGGTCTGAGGTAATTATAATTTATCCATAGACCATAGTAGCTATGCTCTTACCAAATTCTGATTCGTGTTTGCTAGTAGCTAGGTAAGATATAGGGAGCCACAAAACTGAAGCACAAATTAGGTAATTACTGGTCTTTCTTTTGGTACATAACACGAGATAAAATGTATTGAAAGAACCAATTCACAGACTTGGTTAACTGCAGGGGCTATTTTTGCAAATAAAAGCAGCTCTTCTAACTTCTTAGGTTGAAAATTGCTGACACCTATGGCCTTGGTTAGACCCCTCCTTTGGCAGTCCTCCATGGCTTCCCATACACCCTTCAAGTCCATTGAAACAATCTCTTCTTCTTTTATGGGTAAAGATGGCGGGCCCGGTTTTACACTGATGGGCTCATGGATCAAATACAAATCAAGGTAGTCCATTTGAAGGTTCCTGCAACATTTTGAACAGTAATGATGTAACAACATGAAGGTGGAGAAAGCCAATTAGGACAATCAGGAATTTTTTTTTAAAAAAAATGATGTTCAAATTTTCGGTTGAGGCTTCAATTTACACAGATGCAATATAACAAGAGCACTGTCACAATAAGGATCAATTTATTGTACAAGATAACAAACTTTTTCAATTGAATCTTTAAGTTACATGGCCACTCTAGACCACATTGGTTTTGTATATTTAGAAACAAAATGGTCCCAAAAACCTGAGGGTAGCCTGCAGTGCTGGTAGTACCAGTTCTGGATAGCAATCGGTGCACCAAATTTTAGAAGTCACAAAAATCTCTGCCCGGGACCCTATCAGGCCGAGCCGCACTGCCTCAGCAATAGCCTCACCAAGCGGCGACTCTGATTGGTACAGAGTGGCCGTGTCAAAATGGCGGTACCCTATCTTGATTGCATCTATCACCGCTGATTTTGTGTTCTCTGGCATGAACGGGAACGGAGCTGCAGTGCCCATGCCAACAACAGGCATGCCATGGCCGGAATTAAGTTTTACCATAGGGATCTTGCTAGATGCCATTTTTACGGTCCCTCTTATCTTTTTTTCCCCCTTTCTTTCTTGTCTCCTTTTTTTGTTCTTTGGTTACATGTTGTTTGCTTCAACATTAAATGAACCTCAGATTTATAGAAAATCATGCAGGGTTGGCTGGTCTTAGGAATAATAATATTCAATTTTCAAATAGGTGTTTTTACTAGTAAGCTATTATAAAGAAAGAAACGGGTCAAGTTTGCATTGTCGTATCCTTCAGCTATTAACTGTAATCAGATCTTTTGTGAATTATGACCATGTATTTAGTAGCTTTTACACATGTGATATTTTAATTTGTACCTTTAAACAATCAAATTGCGTGTTTTCAAGCCGAAACTCCATAAAGAATTTGTATATACATCACGACAGAAATAATTAGTAAAAGCAATACAGCCAGTGCAGATTTTCCTCGAGTTGTAGTACACTAATTTCACGCACAGCACGATATGCATTAATTCTTTTTGGGTCAAGTTGTCAGAAACAAAAAAGAATTAATTAACTCAAGCTAGCAAAAATGATGAATATCTCATATTACATCTGGCATTTCTTATTATGTACGGTTCATCATATATCTGAATTTATTATTTGATAAAATGCGGGAACTAGAAGGAGTTATATTTGACAACTGTGGTGACCGAAGTAAACTTTTGTCAGAAAAAAACTCATAATTAAGATAATTTTCTTATGTTAATATTTTTTTTATAATTGATTTTTAATTTCGGTTCAGAAGAGTTTGATGTTTTGTACATATTAATGACAGTATGAAGCGCATACTGAAACCATTTTTAGGATGCATTAGATCAACACGAACTCCAGGAGCTAATGTACTTAAGTTGATTTTATCAGGTACTTTAGGTCCTTTTTGTTGTCCAATAAATATAGACTTGTCAAAACAAATAAACTTGCAGCCTAAGCTTATAAAGTCTTATAATAGTCGCTGTGTATTTGTCACATAGAAGATTAAACAGAGTTGGAGAGAAAAATCTTTGACGGGCCGCAATATTTTGTCACTTAAAGTGTGATTAATTGAACACGTCTCTATCTCCTAGTTCAAATTAAAATGGTTCATACTTGAAGCAAGTTTCTGTCAAGGCTTTTGGGACAACGATTTTTATTTTCACGAGCACGGATGGTGACTCGCCATGCCACTTGTACCCACTTGTTACTTGTAGGGTGCCTTCAGTGTTATCTGGGTTTAGACGCCGTCAAATACAATTCTACCATTAAACTTTAACCGTTGAAATTTTAATTATACCGTTAAATTATGTCAAACTTGACGACATAGACTTTACGGAATTTTGACGTTAGACACCGTCAATTTTAGAATTTGTTGAATATAAATAACCACTGCTAAGAGGTGTCAACTTCTCAAAAAAAAAAATGGAATGTTCCGGCAATATAAAAAAAACTGCTAAGAATATAAATAATCCGAAAGAAAGTCAAACAGGGTGGAAAGTGGAAACAAAGTGTAAAATTTCCCTTGGTTCACTTTAAATCATGGGACTTTAAGCTTCTTCGTTAAAAAAAAAAAAGGAACATAAATATCTCACACAATTTAAATGGAAAAATATGAGATCCATACCCTAATAGATGCACTGAGAGTTTTCTTTACTGTGGAGCTTTAATTATTTAAGAAAAAAAAGTTTGTAGGAAGTGAAGTCACTAGACATGATTTATTCAGCATTTTTCAATGCATATATAGAAAAACAGAGCAATTTTGAGTTCGTTATAAAATAACATAATTGACATAGAAAAGTTAACAAAATCACTCAACTTCTCAAGGTTTCGTGGTACTCAACAGAAACAAAACCGAAAAAACATATTTATATAAAGTATGCGACAGTTTATCTAATCATGAGAATTGTTTTATCAATTAACTTCCCAAAATGATTCCATCATAAAATCTACTTGAACTTTGATGCCCTCTTCACTAGAGATGGGCATCAGACCCGTAGGCCTGTTTACCTGCCCGAACCTGAACCTGCCTGAATATCAGTCTACCCGACCCGAAATCAGAACAGGCTTATTCAGGCCTAGATATTTGACAGGACAGGCCAGGTACTAGTTTTTAAATTTCCTACCCTGCAGGCCCCTAAAGTGCCTGTTTAACTTCAACAATAGCTTAAGGCTCTTTCGTTTTCTCATTTACTCTAGCCACGCGGCCATGTCGCACGATCACACCCTATCAAACCCTCTTTCTCTGCCACACACTCTCTCTCTCTACTCTTTCTTTCTCTCTAGGACTTGTGAGCGACTCTCCGCCATTCCTTCTCCCTCTCAGCCAGGCTATCAAACTCACTGTATGCGATGTTCTCTCTCTCAATTGGGTAAGCAGGTCTAAATAGGCAGGTAAATGGAAAGCCTGCAGTCAGGCCAGGCATCAAGCTTTATGCCTGTTTCATTGGTCACAGGCAGGTAAAGTAAGGCCTGATAGGAAGGGCGGGCAAGATAAGGGTTAAGGCCATCGGGCACAGGTAAGGACAGGTGCAGCTTATGCCCACCCCTACTCTTCACTAAGGGTGCGTTTGGATCGTTGGAAAAAAGAAGAAGAAGAAGGAAGAAGAAGAAAAAAAATTATAAACAATCCAAACTCTTCACAAAGTTACACATTTCCCAATATTTCTTCCCACTTCTTCCGTTCTTCCCTTCTTCTCACACCTATCCAAACGCACCCTAAGCAGGACTATTAACTGCCTAATACAATCTACAGATTGTTTTTCTTTTACTGTTATCTTTTTAAAAATGATATAATATCTATGTTTTCACCCACATCAGCAACAAGCAATGTATACCATTAAAAAAAAAAAACAAAAAAACATGCTTGTCCAATTTAGGGAACTGACGTACATATATTCTATGAAAAGTTGAAAGATTTTATCTTGTTAGGAACTTTTATCTCCCACCACCACAATTCTGTTGTTTATCTTAACCCCCTTTGCAAAACTGTGTATTTGTGAGGTGCATCTAACACAGCTCGTAAATCATATTGAAGCATACCACCACATGAAGATCTGTTGAGGCTAGAATTATCCGTCGTGAATCGTGATAAACGTACATCCTGGATCCTGCGCACTGCGATTTTTGTTAGTGCTAATTTGATACAGAAAATGATAAGATGTGGACAATAGACAATTGCAAGTCTCGTGCTCGTGGATGAGATTTCATTTTCATTACCTCTTTATGTGAGCAAAAATATTTTCCAAGGTGTTATACTTTGTGAACATTTGTCCTAAAAAAGAATGTTTTAGAGATGAATATTATTGCGATATTTGGCAGTGCTCAACTGTTTCCAAAATGTATTACAAACATGATTTTTATATTTCCACCATCATTTTAACAAAAGATTAGTGTTCATGCACTTACAATCCTATATCCTCATCCTAGCAAGCAAAGCAAAGACCAAAAATCAGTGACATAGTATTGAACAACCATAGAACTAAATTCCACGGATATTAGCATGAATCCATAGACAAATTCAATCATTAAAGGACCCAAATGACAGTTCATACAGTTGGAACTCTTTACACCACCAAGAAAAGATAAAATTAGACTATGAACTAAATGAACATCTCCATGTCAGCAGGTCTAATTCTCCCAAGAATTAAATAAAAGAAAACACCCCCTAAATTCCCTACTTCTTAGCCTTCCTAGCAGGAACCTTCCTTGGTGCAGTCGACTTCTTAGGCGCAGCCTTCTTTGCCGGGCTAGCAGTTTTCTTTGTTGACACTTTTTTCACTGGTGCAGCACCAGCCTTCTTTCCTGGCGAATCCTTAGTTGAAGTCTTGGCTGACTTTGCTGGCCTACCAGCTGCTTTTGGCTTAGCTGTAGCCTTGGCCTTAGTGGTAGCTGCCTTCCGTTTGGTTGTCACTTTTGCCTTAGCCGGAGACGCCTTTGCCTTGGCCTTGGGAGCTGTTTCTATTTTTGTCTTAGCCACAGCTTTTGGCTTTGGAACAACAGCAGGCTTGGCCGCAGCCTTCTTTGGCTTGTCAGCTGCCGGCTTGGCTGCAGCCTTCTTCGGCTTAGCAACTGTCTTGGATTTTGTTTTAGCACCCACTTTGTCTTTCGCCGGAGAAGCCGGCTTCACAGATTTTGTAACCTTTGCTTTTGGCTTGGTGCTGGGCTTGGCCTTTGGCTTAGTGGGTTTGGCAGCTACAGGCTTGGGTGCTGCACTCGCCAATTTGTAGGAGTTCTTAACTTTGACAAGCTTGCCAGATGTAATTTGCTTCTTGAGCTGAAGCGATAACAACTTTTTGAAATTTGATGGCAAGTGCGCCTTGTGCTTGTCTTCAATGAATTTCCCAATTGCAATCACACTTGACCCAGTTCTCTCTTTCAGAGATGTGATTGCATCACTGATCATCTGAATTAAATGAACAATTGACTTAATTATAGACACTCTCAAATCAGATCTAAGCAAAATTTTGTAAATATACTCAATATATGGTAAAATTGTCAGTAATCAATCCCTTTAAGAGTTACAGAACAGCACTTTCTAGGTAGCATGATAATATCCATACATAGACCTAAGGTTTGCACAGTCCATGGTCAGAATTTTGTAGAACCAAAAACTTATTATCAAGAGATTCACACTAAGTTATCAATTCAAACAAACCTTGTCCCAAATTATAAGGGTTTTATGCAATAAAGGAGTTCTAGTTTTACTATTTTGGTAAACCGTTAGAATTAAATCCTTATAACACATTTGAACTTCATGCACACCCACAAATTGACATAATTCGTTCATACACTTATAGATTTATAATACCCATGATTAAAATTTGAAAGAAGTCACAAATTGGTTGTTCAAGAGATTGAATCTACCTATGCTTTCTCTGTTTCAACAATTCATATTGCACACAAAATCTAGACACTTGTCTAAAGCCATAAAAACGCTAAGAGAGGATAGGATTGAGTTCCTTTTGCTATTTGAAAAGGATTTGACTAGTTTAATTCTATTCTGGAACAATTTGTGCGTGCGTGTGTGTGTGTGTGTGTGTGTGTGTGTGTGAGAGAGAGAGAGAGAGAGAACAAACCTCAGCGTAAGGCGGATGGCTAGGAGGAGCACGAGGTTTCTTCTCCTTGGAAACCTTCCCCTTCCTCGACTTGGACTTGGCGCCGGCCGCCGGAGAGACTGCATCGGAGGCTAAATCCAAACCGACGTCTCCAGTCGACATTGCAACAACCTAAGCTTGAATATGAAAGCCGCTTGAATGGAGAGAGAAGCGCGAGAGAGAAATTTTGTTGTTTGTTTCGTTTTTGTATAATTTTTTTTTTTTTGGTTGAAGGAGATAGATAGTTTAAATATGAGAAGCGTACTAAAGATGAGAGTAATAGTGCGCTCTGATTGGTCGAGAGCGTGTCACACGGATCGACTGCTTAGAGAGCGTGGATTTGGGACCCTTGGATTAATTTCTTATCAACGGTCGGTAGGTGGTAAAACTGGGAGGTTAGGATGCTTGGTTTGGACTCTTGGGCTGGTGTGGGTGTCGTTAGGTGTGCTTCTCATCCCACTTTGGAGATGAATATCTCGACGTAGAGTTGATGGATTTGGATGAGGTTTTAACCAGGATTAAGGGCATGAGTTAAGGTTTATGCTGAGTGTAAATTTGGCTTGTTTGGTTGTGTGTGCAGGGAGAATTTTGTTAGAGAATGTGGAGTGGTCTTGCACAAGTGTTTGTGTGAGTTTGCCGGATTCTTTCGATGTTTAGACGGCAATGCCGGAGGCATTCGTCGTTCTTTTCATTTTATATTGTACCATCATTGATTACTGCTTATAATGATTTTTGAATCATCTAAATCGGGTAAAAATTCAATTTTTTATGTAAATATGAACATGATCGAACTAAAACATTTGTTGAACTCGATTCACAATTAGATAAATGATTGTCGAACACGTAACTAGTTACGTGTCGACAATCATTAACATGATTAAATGAATTATCCGACTTTAGTAACTTAAGATAATATTACTAATCCAACTACGGTACGTAACAATGCAACGCGCATTTATGTCGGGATAGGATGGTGGCGGAAAAACTCCGGCCCATGGTAAACCTTCTTGTATCAGGGTAATTAAATGGCAAATCCATGGGTTTAGCTAAAAGAGTTTTGTTTTATTTCTTGACATAAAAGATATACTAAATTGACATAAAAATACACTAAATTTGTATTTTGAAATTTAAGAACTAAAAAATTAGCCAAGTTAGAACCATATCTAAATGATTGTGGTCCACGATCCAAAGAAACATTTGAATATGTTTGGGCTCCATAAGAAAGAAAATAATATTTATATATATATAACCAAATCAAAATTAATATGCAAATTACTTTCTAATGTATTTCAAATTTAATTGTTCATAGCGAATCTTTAACCATATTACAAATTACGACCTCCACTAAAACTACATTTCATTAGACCAAATGTTAGTTCTCTCCAAAATAAATTAAATACCATGCATTAAATTAACCTTCTAATATTATAAATCCTGTAACAAACAACTTAGAACTAATTTCTATGACGATTAAGTGAACATTAAACTTCAATGCAACACAAACAAGTAAATTTTATTGAGACTTAAGAGCAACTATTGATGTTTTACTCTTGGAGGACTAACACGTAGAATTAAGGGCAGTAACTATCAACTCTATATGAAAGCCTCGGACATTTCTGTATTTATATTAGACTCTTCTTAAGAAAATTCAAAATAGTTACGATCGAGACAACCTTAATGGTAGATATATCTATAACTAGTTAAGTGTAGAGCATCATAATTATTTCCTGTCAATTCCTGCCTCATATGTCAAGGTTCTTTTCTCCTACTCCATTAGACGGCCGATTAACTCGATAGAATTCCTAAAGCGGCAACGACATAAATAATCCAAACGCCCCTCTTGTGCTAAATGTTAGTTTGATAGCAACTAATTAATTAAAGTAGTCTCGAAACAAAAACCAATTTTTTATTAATTAATTAAAAGCAACATATATTTTAAATTGAGATCGTGAATTTATAATTCAGTCGATTTTTTTTTCAATATTGACATTTTAAATAAAATTAGGATACATTTATTCCAAAAAATTAATAAAATTAGGATGCTTTTTTAAAAGTCGAACAATAGTTTTGAAATATTGACAAAAGATAATAATGTCCCGTCTCTGCAATATGTTAGTTTTGACAAACGATATTCTACGAACTAATGGTATTACTACTTGAAATATTCTACAACGACATACAACTTACTATATATCATACACATATACGAGCTTCCACTATTTTTGGTGTGTTAGCAACTTAGCACGTGTCCCCAATTTATACACCTACATTGGTTATTGAGAACTGTCTAGAATATACTATGTCTATTATATTAGGTGCGTGAGTATACTAATGTTTAACACAAAATATGGTGCTAAATGCATGAAATAAATAGGCAATTTCATGATGAATAAATACAAGGAACTTCGAAAATTCATGAAAAATATCAAATGGGTCCAAAAATTATGGGAAAAAAAAATCCAAAAATTCAAGAGATGATGAGGAAAATTACGGTGTTTGACCATTGCTCAGAAGACGCTCAAAAGCTCTCGTATTTGTGCAAAGAAAACTCTAATTTATAATTCAGTTGAATTTTTTTTTCAATATTGACATTTTAAATATATTTTTCAATATTGACATTTTAAAACCCTTATCAAAATGTATGTATAAAATACTCTCATCATAGACCCTATAGAGAGTTTCAAAATAGATTATTGTGCTGAAATGACTTAATGAATACATAAATGATTGAAATGTATAAATGATTGAAATATTTAAATGATACTCAGAATAAACATTATTCACTTTATATGCGTAATTGCTATGCATAATGTAATCTTTTTGAATAAGTAAAATCTCAATCATATTCTAAACCGTATTGGAAGTGTAACTGTAGATTATTGTGCTAAAATGGCGTAGAATGAATGTAGAAACGATTGAAATACTCAAATGATACTCAGATAATCATTATGCACTTTATATGAGTAATTGCAATGAATAACACAATATTCTTGAATAAATAAGACCTGAATCATATTCTAGACCGTATAGAGAGTTTAAATATATATAGATTATTTTGTTGAAATGACTTATTAGAATGAATGCAGAAATGATTGAAATGCTCAAATTATACTCAGATTAACATTGTGCGCTTTATATGCGTAATTGCTATATATAATTTAGTATGTTTGAAAAAATAAGATCTGAATCAAATTCTAAACCCTATAGAGAGTTCAAAAATAGATTATTGTGCTGAAATAACTTAGAATGAATGCAGAAACGATTCAAATTCTCAAATGATACTCAAATAAGCACTATGCACACTTTATATGCGTAATTGCTATGTATAATGCAATCATTTTAAATAAGCAAGATCTGAATCATATTTTAGACCATATAGAGAGTTTAAATATAGATTATTATGTTTAAATGACTTAGAATGAATGCAGAAACGATTGAAATGCTCAAATGATACTCAGAATAAATATTGTGCACTTTTATATGCGTAATTGATATGTATAATGCAATTTTTTTGAATAAGTAAGTTCTGAATCATATTCTAGACCATTTTGGAAGCTTAAATGTAGATTATTGTGATAAAATGACTTAGAATAAATGCAAAAATGATTGAAATGCTCAAATGATACTCACATAAGCATTATGCAATTTTTATGAGTATTTGCAATGAATAATGCAATTTTTATGAATAAGTAAGATATGAATCATATTATAGACCCTATAGAGAGTTGAAATATAGATCATTATGTTGAAATGACTTAGAATGAATGCAGAAACGATTGAAATGCTCAAAGTATACTCAGAATAAGCATTGTGCACTTTATATGCGTAATTGTTATGTATAATGTAATCTTTTTGAATAAGTAAGATCCGAATCATATTCTACTAGACCCAATAGAGAGTTTGAAAATGATTATTGTGTTGAAATGACATAGAATAAATGTAAAAATGATTGAAATGCTGAAATGATACTCAGAATAAACATTGTGTACTTTATATGTGTAATTGCTATGTATAATGCAAGCTTTTTTAATAAGAAATACCTTAGTTGAAAGAATGGATTGTCAGATACAACATGCACTGACTTTACTGCCATGCCTACTTCAATGATTTCATTAATGAAGCTTAACTTTTGGATATCCCAATCAGGAACAAAAGATTCACATGGTCAAATATGCAGCCTAAACCTATTCTCTCACATCTTGATCGAGTTTCTTTATCCAATGAGTGGTAGTCGCTGTATCCAAACATTACTTTGGAAGCTTTACCCATGGTTGCTTCAAATCACTCCCCACTGCTTTTACGTTGCAGACAATTACCTACAGCTCCCAAACCGTTTAGAATTGAAAAATTTTGGTTGCAAAATGTAACAGCAAATCAATTGACTTCACACATTTGGTCTAATGAAGTGACATGGCAAAATGATCTAGGTTCCTTCAACTACAAAGCTATGGTTGTACATAAGGCTTTAAGAGATTGGCACCTACACAACTACTTTCATTTGACGGTTTTCTTAATTAATGCAAAGACATGTGTTTAATGCATGGATGAACTTCAAGAGCTTAGACATGTGTTTAACCAACCTAGAACGCAAGATCTGTATCATTGCTAAGGAAAGAGCTTATGAACTTGCAAATATTTTGGAAATTAAATGGCACCAAGAGCAAGAACTAGATGGGTGACTTGTGGAGACAGAAACACAAGATATTTCCATACCTTGGCAATTATAATAAAAAAAGAAATAAATTTGTGCTTATGCTTTTGGTTAATTACAGACAAGTTATAAACACTCCTGATATGAATTTTGCTTTCTCTGAATATATACTTCAAAGAACTCTTAGGCTATGATTGTACAGTTGTTGATTTTTTGCCATCCAGCCTTTATGAACCCCACACTGTAGAGCTGCAGCTGTTAGCTTTACCTTTCAAACTCTTTTGACCACAATAACAAGTATTTAAACTCTATATATTGTTTAGAATATTATTGATATGTTATTTCTTTAAAAATAATGGATTATACATGGTAATTACGCATATAAAGTGCAAATAATGCAATTATGAGCTTCATTTGATCATTTCAATTGTTTCTGGATTCATTCTATGTCATTTGATCATAATAATCTATATTTATACTCTTTATATTGTGTGAAATATGATTCATATGTTATTTATTCAAAAAGATTGGATTATGCATGGTAATTATTTATATAAAGTGCAAATAATGCAATTCTGAGGATCATTTGAGCATTTCAATTGTTTCTGGATTCATTCTATGTTATTTGATCACAATAATCTATATTTAAAATCTTTATATTATCTAGAATATGATTCATATGTTATTTATTCAAAAATATTGGATTATACATTTTAATTAAGCATATAAAGTGAAAATAATGCAATTCTGAGCATCATATGAGAATTTCAATCGTTTCTTGATTCACTCTAGGTCTTTTGCTCACAATAATCTATATTTAAACTCTTTATATTATCTAGAATATGATTCATATGTTATTTATTCAAAAAAATAGGATTAAACAAGGTAATTATAAATATAAAGTGCAAGTAATGCAATACTGAGTATCATTTGAGCATTTCAATCGTTTCTGGATTGATTCAAAATCATTTGATCACAATAATCCACATTTAAACTCTTTATATTGCCTATATATGTTATTTATTTTAAAACATTGGATTATACATGTTAATTACATATATAAACTGCAAATAATGCAAATCTGATTTGAGCTTTTCAATCATTTCTGAATTCGTACTAAATCATTTGATCACAATAATTAATATTTTAACTCTTCAGATTGTCTAAAATATGATTCATATGTTATTTATTCAAAAAGCTTGTATTATGCATGGTAATTACGTAAAAAAAATTGTAAATAATGCAATTCTGAGCATCATTTGAGCATTTCAATCATTTTTGGATTCATTCTAATTAATTTGATCATAATAATCTATATTTATACTATTTCTATTATCTAGAATATGATTCATATGTTATTTATTCAAAAAGAATGTCTTATAGAAGGTAATTACTCATATAAAGTGCAAATAATGTAATTCTGAGCATAATTTGAGCATTTCAATTGATTCTGCATTCATTCTAAGTCATTTGATCATAATAATCTATATTTAATTTCTTTATATTGTCTAGAATATGATTCATATGCTATTTATTTATGAATATTGGATTATACATGGTAATTATGCATTTTAATTGCAAATAATGCAATTCATTTCAATCGTTTCCGCATTTATTGTAAGTCATTTGATTACAATAATCTACATTTGAACACTTTATATTGTCTAGAATATGATTCACATGTTATTTATTTCAAAATATTGGATTATACATGGTAATTACATATATAATGCGCAAATAATGATATTCTGAGCATCATTTGACAATTTCAATCGTTTCTGGATTCATTCTAAGTCATTTGATTACAATAATCTATGAGAAAATTTAATATGTACTATAGTGCATAGGACTTTCTATGCACCGCGGATTTTTTTTTAGGTCTTTTTATAAATTGGCAAATCTAATTTAACCAATTTAATATACATATTTAAATCTCGTAGCAAACCAAAATTTACAATTTTTTGGATTTTATTTTATTTTATTTTATTTTATTTTAATTTTTTAAAACATGCCTTTTTTGGATTGTCGTAAATAGTATGAAATTCCAAAAATGGCATGTTTTAAAAAATTTGAAAAAAATAGTAATAAAATCTCAAAAATTGCAAAATTTGGTTTGTTATGAGATTTCTATATGTAGATCAGATTTGCCAATTTACAAAAATAATCTATATGTAAACTCTTTACATTTTCTAGAATATGATTCATATGTTAATCCATTATACATGGTATTATGCATATAAAGTGCAAATAATGCAAATCTGAGCATCATTTGAACATTTCAATTGTTTCTGGATTCATTCTAAATAATTTGATCACAATAATATATATTTAATCTCATTATATTGTCTAGAATATGATTCATATTCTATTTATTTATAAAAATTGGATTATACATGGTAATTACGTAGAAAAATTGCAAATAATGCAATTCTTAGCATCATTTGAGCATTTCAATCGTTTCCGCATTTATTCTAAGTCATTTGATCACTATAATCTATATTTGAGCACTTTATATTGTCTACAATATGTATCCGAAGTTATTTATTGAAAAAGATTGGATTATACATGGTCATTACATATATAAAGTGCAAATAATGCAATTCTGATTTGAGCTTTTCAATCGTTTCTGGATTCATTCTAAGTAATTTGATCGCAATAATCTATATTTAGACTCTTTATAATGTCTAGAATATGATTCATATGTCATTTATTCGAAAAGATTGAATTATACCTGGAATTACGCATATAAAGTGCAAATAATGCAATTCCAAGCATAATTTGAGCATTTCAATCGTTTTTAGATTCATTCTAAGTAATTCGATCACAATAATCTACATTTATACTCTTTATATTATCAATAATATTATCCATACGTTATTTATTCAAAAAGATAGTATTATATTAGGTAATTACGAATATAAAGTGCAAATAATTTAATTCTGAGCATCATTTGAGCATTTCGATCGTTTCTGCATTTATTCTAGAAAATTTTTAATATGCACCACAGTGCATAGGGCATTCCATGCAGCACGGACTTTTTCGAGAATATTTTTGTAAATTGAATAATCTAATTTAACCAATCTAATCTACATATTGAAATCTCAGACCAAACCAAAATTTACAAATTTTGAGATTTTATTACTATTTTTTTTCGAATTTTTTAAAACATGCCATTTTTGAAATGTTGTACTATTTACAATTACGTATATAAAGTGAAAATAATAAAATTCAGAGCATCATTTAAGCATTTAAATCATTTCTGGAATCATTCTAAGTCATTTGATCACAACAATCTACTTTTATACTATTTATATTGTCCAGAATATGATTCATATGTTATTTATTAAAAAAGATTTGATTATACATGGTAATTACGCATATAATATGCAAATAATGCAATTCTGAGAATCATTTGTGCATTTCAAACTTTTCAGGACTCATTCTAAGTCATTTGATCATAATAATCCACATTTAAACTCTTTATATTGCGCAGAATATGATTCATATGTTATTTAAATCAAAATATTGGATTATACGTGGTAATTACGTATATAAAGTGTAAATAATGCAATTCAGAGCATCATTTGAGCATTTCATTTATTTTTGGATTCATTCTAAGTCATTTGATCACAAGAATCTACTTTGACACTCTTTGTATCGTCTAGAACATGATTCATATGTTATTTATTCAAAAAGATTGGATTATAAATGGTAATTATGCATATAAAATGCAAATAATGCAATTCTGAGCATCATTTGCATTTCAAACGTTTCTGAACTCATTCTAGGTCATTTGATCAAAATAATCTACATTTAAACTCTTTATATTGTATTAAATATAATTCATAAGTTATTTATATCAAAATAGTGGATTATACATGGTAATTACGTATATAAAGTACAAATAATGCAATTCAGAGCATCCTTTTAGCATTTTAATCATTTCTGGATTCATTCTAAGTCATTTGGTCACAAGAATCTACTTTGACACTCTTTTTATTGTCTAGAACATGATTCATATGTTATTTATTCAAAAAGATTTGATTATACATGGTAATTACGCATATAGAATGCAAATAATGCAATTCTGAGCATCATCTGTGCATTTCAAACGTTTCTGAACTCATTCTAAGTCATTTGATCATAATAATCTACATTTAAACTCTTTATATTGTATTAAATATAATTCATATGTTATTTATATCAAAATAGTGGATTATACATAGTAATTACGTACAAAGTGCAAATAATGCAATTCAGAGCATCATTTTAGCATTTAAATCATTTCTGGATTCATTCTTAGTCATTTGATTACAACAATCTATTTTTATACTCTTTATATTGTCTAGAATATGATTCATATGTTATTTATACAAAAATATTGGATTATGCAAGGTAATCACGCATATAAAATGCAAATAGTGCAATTCTGAAAATTATTTGTGAATTTCAAACTTTTCAGAACTAATTCCAAGTCATTTTATCATAATAATCTATATTTAAACGCTTTATATTGCCCAGAATATGACTCATGTGTTATTTATATCAAAATATTGTATTTTATACATTGTAATTACATATATAAAGTGCAAATAATGCAACTCAGAGTATCATTTGAGCATTTCAATCGTTTCCGCATTTATTCTAAGTCATTTGATCACAATAATCTACATTTAGACGCTTTATATTGACTAGAATATGATTCATATGTTATTTATTCCAAAATATTGGATTATACATGGTAATTACGCATTTCAAGTGCATATAATGCAATTCTGAGCATCATTTGAGCATTTCAATCGTTTTTGGATTCATTCTAAGTAATTTGATCACAATAATCTATATGTAATCTCTTTATAATGTCTAGATATGATTCATATGTTATTTATTCATAAAGATTGGATTATACATGGTAATTACGCATATAAAATGCAAATAATGCAATTCTGAGCGTCATTTGAGCATTTCAAACGTTTTTGAACTCATTCTAAGTAATTTGATCACAATAATCTACATTTAAACACTTTATATTGTATATAATATAATTCTTAAATTATTTATATCAAAATATTGGATTATATATGGTAATTACGTATATAAATTGCAAATAATGCAATTCTGAGCATCATTTGTGCATTTCAATCATTTCTGGTTTTATTCTAGGTCATTTGTTCAAAACAATCTAATTTGATACTGTTAATTTGTCGAAAATATGATTCATATGTAATTTATTCAAAAAGATTGGATTATACATGGCAATTACGCATATAATATGCAATTAATGCAATTCTGATTTTGCATTTTCAACGTTTCTGAACTCATTCTAATGTTAGAGATATGTCCTAGAAGCCAATCATATTTGGCTACTTCTATGGTTTTATGTTATGGATGATTTTATATCATTTGTTCCTTGATTTATGTGTTGACAGTTCATTCAGGTTGAGGATCTGAATTATAGATCACTGTGTTTCATTTAGTAGTAAATGACAACAATAAATCTAAAGCGTCCATAATCTTGATAATTAACAAGGAACATTAATTATCAATAAGATTAGTATGCAAGTTAAGTGATGATTAAGTTCTATAAATCACAGGTTAAGAGTAACCAACTTAATTGCATATGTTTATGTTAATTGAACATAGTACAGGACATGACCCAACGAAATAAATATATGGATTGTGTTATGTGTCATTATTTATTTCGTTATGATTTTGATTCTAAGTTTGAGATATTTATCTTTTCCACATGAGGATAGGTTCAATAAATATCGTCTACCGCTGATTCCCGATAAGGGCTGCTATAAGGACGTTATTTATGTTCTCTTGAATTGTGCGGGAAAAAGCTAAATAGTCAAGAAAGCCGTATGTCCCTCATTAATTCACTTAGTGAGTGACGATATCTGTTTGGGCCCCTTGATGGAGATAGATTGTTTGCTAGCAACTGATACAATTATCTCTAGATCAAGAAACGTATAATCTGCAAGAATGACACATTCCTATCTTGGATTATACGATGATATCGTGAGACATAGGAATCAAAATAGAGATATACTTTTATTCTCTCATGCAGGATTGAAATATTGTAGCTGTACACTATTTATGCGAATTGGGAATCATAACGTGTTGCTAGATACCGCTTATGATTATTGGAATTAAATAGCGATTTAACTCCATGTCCAACGTAGCATAAATCCTCAAAGGGTCACACAAAATTGGTGTTTTAACCATGCGTGCATTATTTATTTATTTGCAATAATTGGTATTGCAAAATATGATAAGTTGATTAATTAATTAAATAGCGTTATAGACCGTTATGATTAATTAAATCAAAGGGATCATATAGAAATAAATTAATGCATTTTCTAATCCCTAAATAATTATTATTAAGTTAATAATTATTTATTTCAACACATATGCATATTATAGGGCTTTAATTAAATAATTAATTAAAGGCCCAATAGGGAACCAAATTGAGAGCAACAAGAGGGGCCATTTAATGATTGATTGAGTGGACCCATGAGGCAAAGCAAATAGCTCATAAAGGCCTTTATTGTGGCCGGCCATACATAGAGATAGGTGGGGTGGCAATTTAGTAAATAGTTGGTGTGAGGTAGGTAGGGTTTGCACACTATATAAAGGGTTGTATGGTTGCAAATCCCCCTCTCTCTCTCTCCCACTAACCTAGCCGCCCCCTCCTCCTTGTGAGGCGCCTCCCCTCTCTTCTCTCCCTATTGCTCATGTGTTGAGCCCCTTTCTTCCACAAATTGATTAGTTGATTTGCTAGAAGAACGGGAAAGCTAGGGATTAGTCATATCCTCCAAGTTACTAGCATAGCTTGTCGAGGATTTGGTTAATACCAAGTGGACTCGAGGAGCTTACGACAAGGAGGCCGAAAGAGCAAGCACCACCTTCATCCTAGCCGCGGTTCAAATCCCCTTGGTTACGATATCGAGGGAGGTACATCTTTGAACCCTTTCTCTTGTGTGAATGGCTTAGTACTAGTTCCTATGTGTGTGCATGCTTAATTATGGGTAATTAATAGTAATTATCTTTGAAAAATTAAAATTATGCACTAAACTAACATCTAAGTCACTTGATCTCAATAATCTCCATTTAAACTCTTTATATTTTATAGCATATGATTCTTAAGTTATTTATATCAAAATATTTGATTATACATGGTAATTACGTTTATAAAATGCAAATAACGCAATCTGAGCATCATTTAATCATTTTAATGGTTTGTGGATTCATTCTATGCCATTTGATTACAATAATATACATTTATACTATTTATATTGTTTAAAATATGATTTATATGTTATTTATTCAAAAATATTGGATAATACATGTAAAATGCACATATAAAGTGCAAATAATTAAATTCTAAGCATCATTTGAACATTTCGATCGTTTCTGCATTCATTCTAAATCATTTGATAACAATAATCTACATTTACACTCTTTATATTGTATAGAATATTATTACTATGTTATTAATTCAAAATATTGGATTATACATGGTAATTACACATATAAATTGCAAATAATGCAATTCTGAGTTTTATTTTGAGCATTTCAATCGTTTCTGAATTCATTATATATCATTCGACCACAATAATCTATATTTACACTCATTATGTTGTCTAGAATATAATTTCTACGTTATTTATTCAAAAAGATCGGATTATACTTGGTAATTACGCATGTAAATTGCAAATAATGCAATTCTGAGCATTTATTGAGCATTTTAATCGTTTATGGATTCATTATTTGTTATTTGATCACAATAATCTACATTTATACTCTTTATATTGTCTAGAATATGATTCATTTGTTATTTATTCAAAAGGATTGCATTATAAATGGTAATTACGCATATAAAGTGCAAATAATACAGTTCTGACCATCATTGGAGTATTTGAATCGTATCTGTATTTATTCTAAGTCATTTTATCACTATGACCAACATTTGAACACTTTATATTGTCTAGAATAAAATTCATATGTTATTTATATCAAAATATTGGATTATACTTGGTAATTACATATATAAAGTGCAAATTATGCAATTCAGAGCATTTCAATACTTTTTTTATTCTTTCTAAGTCATTTGATCACAATAATCTACATTTATACAATTTATAATGTTTAGAATATGATTCATATGTTATTTATTGAAAAATATAGGATTATACATGTTAATTACACATATAAATTGCAAATAATGCAATTTTCAGAATCATTTGAAAATTTCGATCGTTTCTGCATTCCTTCTAAGTCATTTGATCACAACAATCTACATTTGCAGTCATTATTTTGTCTTGAATATTATTCCTATGTTATTTATTTAAAAAGATTGGATTATACATGGTATTTACACATATAAATTGCAAATAACACAATTCTGATCTTTATTTGAGCATTACAATAGCTTTTGGATTCATTTTCAATCATTTGAGCACAGTAATCTACATTGACACTCATTATATTGTGTAGAATATTATTCCTATATTATTTATTCAATAAAATTGGATTATACATGGTAATTACGCATATAAAGTGCAAATAATGCAATTCTGAGCATCATTTGAGCATTTCAATCCTTTCTGGATACATTCTAAGTCTTTGATCGCAATAATCAATATTTAAACTCTTTATATCATCTAAAATATGATTCGTACGATACTTATTCAAAAAGATTGTATTAAACATGGTAATTACGCATATAAATTTGAAATAGTGTAATTCTGAGCATCATTTGAGCATTTCAATCGTTTCTGCATTTATTCTAAATCATTTGATCACTATAACCTATATTTGAACACTTTATATTGTCTAGAATAAGATTCATATGTTATTTTTTGTTTTTTTTATAAAAGCGACCCAAGAAGGGTGCCGACATACTTTATTGATGCCAAAAGAAACTCATAGTAACAAAATAAAGTCACAACACTGACTTTAAGCAAAGAAAAGCAAAAGAAAAAAAAAAATCAAAGCTCACAGTACACAATCACTAACTAAAACTGAACAACCACAAGGTGCAGAAAAGCAAAAAAAAAAAAAAAAGCTAATTTCCTAGCAGATCTTCATCTGCATCCATTCCTATGTTATTTATATGTCATCTATAAAAATTATTGTATGATACATGGTAATTACATGTATAAAGTGCAAATAATCATATTCTGAGAATCATTTGAGAATTTCAAACGATTTTGGATTTATTGTAAGTCAATTTGATCACAATAATCTATATTTAAACTATTTAGATTGTCTATAATATGATTCATATGTTATTTGTTCTAAAAGATTGGATTATATATGGTAATTACGCATATAAAGTGCAAATAATGCATTTCTGAGCATCATTTGAGCATTTCAATAGTTTCTGGATTCATTCTAAGTAATTTCATCACAATAATCTATATTTATACTGTTTATATTATCTAGAATATAATTCATATGTTATTTATTCAAAAAGATTGTATTATACAAGGTTTACAAATATAAAGTGCTCATAATTCAATTCTGAGCATCATTTGATCATTTTGATTGTTTCTGCATTTATTCTATGTCATTCGATCGCAATAATTTACATTTGAACACTTTATATTGTCTATAATATCATTCACATGTTATTTATATCAAAATATTGGATTATACATGCTAATTACATATATAAAGTGCAAATAATACAATTCTGAGTATCATTTGAGCATTTCAATCATTTCTGGATTCATTCTAATTCATTTGATCACAATAATCGACATTTACAGTCTTTATATTATCTAGAATATGATTCGTATGTTATTTTTTCATAAATATTGTATTATACAAGGTCATTACGCATATAAATTGCAAATAATGCAATTCTGAGCATCATTTGAGCATTTCAATCGTTTTTGCATTTATTTGAAGTCATTTGAGAACTATTATCAACATTTGAACACTTTATATTGTCTAGAATATGATTCATATATTATTTATTTTAAAATATTGGATTATACATTGTAATTACGCATATAAAGTGAAAATAATGCAATTATGAGCATAATTCAAGAATTTCAAACGTTTATGGATTCATTCTAAGTTATTTGATCACAATAATGTACATTTACATTCATAATATTGTATAGAATATTATTCCTATGTTATTTATTGAAAAATATTGGATTATACATGTTAATTACGCATATAAAGTGAAAATAATGCAATTATGAGCATCATTTGAGCAGTTAAATCTTTTTGGTATTCATTCTAAGTCATTTG
The DNA here is from genome assembly GCA_028095005.1 of Rhynchospora pubera. Lineage (NCBI taxonomy): Eukaryota > Viridiplantae > Streptophyta > Magnoliopsida > Poales > Cyperaceae > Rhynchospora > Rhynchospora pubera. Next base: position 76,684,755 of record CM051463.1, read on the forward strand.
ATCACAACAATCTATTTTTATACTCTTTATATTGTCTAGAATGTGATTAATATGTTAATAATGCAAAAAAATTGGATTATACATGGTAATTACGCATATAAAATGCAAATTATCCAAAAAGATTTGATCATTTCAATCGTTTTTGGATTCATTCTAAGTCATTTGATCACTATAATCTACATTTAACCTCATTGTATTGTCTATAATATTATTTCTATGTTATTTATACAAAAAGATTGGATTATACATGGTATTTACGCACATAAAGTGCAAAAAATGCAATTCTGAGCATCATTTGACCATTTCAATCGTTTCTGTATTCATTCTTTGTCATTTGATCACAATAACCTAAATTTGCACTCATTATATTGTCTAGAATATTATTCCTATGTTATTTATTAAAAAAGATTGGATTATACATGGTATTTTTCCCACATAAAGTGCAAATAGTGTAATTCTGAGCATCATTTGAGCATTTCAATGGTTTCTGGATTCATTCTAAGTCATTTGATCACAATAATCTATATTTAAACTATTCGTATTAGCTAAAATATGATTCATTTGTTATTTATTCAAAAATATTGGATTATAAATGGTAATTACGCTTATAAATTGTAAATAATGCATTTCTGTTCATCATATTAACATTTCAATCGTTTCTGCATTCATTGCCTATCATTTGATCACTATGATATATATTTAAACACTTTATATTGTCTAGAATATGATTAATGTGTTATTTATTTCAAAATATTGGATTATGCATGTTAATTACGCATATAAAGTGCAAATAATGCAATTATGAGCATCATTTGAGCATTTTAATCATTTTTTATTCATTCTAAGTAATTTGATCGAAAAGGTTGGATTAAATATTGTAATTACGCATATAAAGTGTAAATAATGCAATTCTGAGGATCATTTGATCATTTGAATCATTTCTGGATTCATTCTAAGCCATTTGATCACAATAATCTACATTTAACCTCATTGTATTGTCTAGAATATTATTCCTATGTTATTTATTCAAAAAGATTGGATTGTACATGGTATATACGTACATAAAGTGCAAATAATGCAATTCTGGGCATCATTGGAGCATTTCAATTGTTTTCGGATTCATTCTTTGTCATTTGATAACAATAATCTACATTTTTCACTCATTATATTGTCTAGAATATTATTCCTATGTTATTTATTAAAAAATATTGGATTATAAATGGTTTTTACGCACATAAATTGAAAATAATGTAATTTTGATCATCATTTGAGCATTTCAATGGTTTCTGGATTCATGCTATGTTATTTGATCACAATAATCTACATTTACCTTCATTATATTGTCTAGAATATTATTCCTATGTTATTTATTAAAAAAGAATGGATTATACATGGTATTTACACACATAAAGTGCAAATAATGCAATTTTTTCTGGATTCATTCAAAGTCATTTGGTCACAACCGTCTATAATTAAACTCTTTATATTGTCTAGAATATGATTCATTTGCTATTTATTCCAAAATATTGGATTATACATGGTAATTACGCATTTCAAGTGCATATAATGCAATTCTGAGCATCATTTGAGCATTTCAATCATTTCTGGATTCATTCTAAGTAATTTGATCACAATAATCTATATGTAATCTCTTTATAATGTCTAGATATGATTCATATGTTATTTATTCATAAAGATTGGATTATACATGGTAATTACGCATATAAAATGCAAATAATGCAATTCTGAGCGTCATTTGAGCATTTCAAACGTTTTTGAACTCATTCTAAGTAATTTGATCACAATAATCTACATTTAAACTCTTTATATTGTATATAGAATATAATTCTTAAATTATTTATATCAAAATATTGGATTATATATGGTAATTACGTATATAGATTGCAAATAATGCAATTCTGAGCATCATTTGTGCATTTCAATCATTTCTGATTTTATTCTAGGTCATTTGTTCAAACCAATCTAATTTGATACTGTTAATTTGTCGAAAATATGATTCATATGTAATTTATTCAAAAAGATTGGATTATACATGGTAATTACGCATATAAAATGCAAATAATGCAATTCTGAGTATCACTCAATCATTTCAATCGGTTCTGGATTTATTCTAAGGCCTTTGATCACAATAATCTATATTTACACACTTTATAATGTCTATAATACAATTCAAGTGTAATTTATTTCATAATATTGGATTATACATGGTATTTACGCGTAAAAAGTGCAAATAATGCAATTCTAAGCATCATTTGAGCATTTCAATTGTTCATGGATTCATTCTGAGTCATTTGATCACAATAATCTACATTTAAACTTATTATATTTTCTAGAATATGATTCATATGTTATTTATTTAAAAATTTGGATTATAGATGGTAATTACTCATTTATAGTGCAAATAATTCAATTCTATGCATCATTTGAGCATTGAAATCGTTTATGGATTCATTCTGAGTCATTTTATCATAATAATCTGTATTTTAAATCTTTATATTGTCAAAATATTATTAATATGTTATTTATTCAACAAGAATGGATCATAAATGGTAATTACGCATATAAATTGCGAATAATACAATTCTATGCATCATTTGAGTTTTACAATCATTTCTGGATTAATTCTATTTCACTTGATCACAGTAATCGACATTTATACTCTTTATGTTGCCTAAAATATAATTCAAATGTTATTTATAAAGGAAGATAGAATTATACATGGAAATTACGCATATAAAGTGCAATTAATGCAATTTTGAGTATCATTTGATTATTTCTGGATTCATTCTAGGTCATTTGATCACAATAATCTATAATTAAACTCTTTGTATTGTCTAAAATATGATTCATACATTATTTATAAAAAAATTTGGATTATACATTGTAATTACGCATAAAAATTGAACATAATGCAATTCTGCGCATGATTTGAGAATTTCAATGGTTTCTGGATTCAACCTAACTCATTTCATCGCAATAATCTACATTAAAACTCTATATATTGTCTGAAATATGATTCATATATTATTTAATAAAAAAAATTGGACTATACTTTGTAATTACATATATAAAGTGCGAATAATGCAATTCTGAGCATCATTTGAGCATTTTGAATCGTTTCTGGATTCATTCTATACCATTTGATTACTATAATATACATTTAAACACTTTATATTGTTTAAAATATGATTCATGTGTTTTTTATTTCAAAATATTGGATCATACATGGTAATTACGCATATAAAATGCAAAAAACAAAGAAATTCTGAGGCTCACTTGAGTATTTCAATCGTTTTTGGATTTATTCTAAGCCATTTGATCACAATAATCTAATGTTAAACTCTTTATATTGTCTAGAATATGATTCATATGTAATTTATTAAAAAAGATTGGATTATAAATTGTATTTACGCACACAAATTGCAAATAATGCAATTCTAAGCATCATTTGGGCATTTCAATCGTTTTTGGATTCATTCTAAGTCATTTGATCACAATAATCTACATTTAAACTCTTTATATTGTCTAGAATTTGATACATACAATATTTATTCAAAGAGATTGTATTATAAATGGTAATTACGCATATAAAATGCAAATAAAGCAATTTTCAGCATCATTTGAGTATTTGAATTATTTTTGTATTTATTCTAAGTCATTTGATCACCATGACCAACATTCGAATGCTTTATATTGTCTAGAATAAAATTCATATGTTATTTATTTAAAAATATTGGATTATACATGGTAATTACGTATATAAAGTGCAAATAATCCAATTCTGAGCATCATTTGAGCATTTCAATCATTTCTGAATTTAGTCCAAGTCATTTGATCGCAATAATCAACATTTATGCTCGTTATATTCTTTAGAATATGTTTCATAGGCTATTTATTAAAAAATATTGTATCATATATGTTAATTTCACATATAAATTGCAAATAATGCAATTCTAAGAATCATTTGAGCATTTCGATCGTTTTGCATTCATTCTAATTCATTTGATCACAATAATCTACATTTACACTCATTATAATGTCTAGAATATTATTCCTAAGTTATTTATTCAAAAAGATTGTATTATACATGGTAACTACGCATATAAACTTTAAATAATGCAATTCTGAGATTATTTGTGCATTGCAATCGTTTCTGGATTCTTTCTAAATCATTTGAGCACAGTAATCAACATTTACACTCATTATATTGTCTAGAATATTATTCCTATGTTATTTATTAAAAATATTGGATTATACATGGTAATTACGCATATAAAATGCTAATGATGCAATTCTGAGCATCATTTGAGAATTTCAATCGTTTCTGGATTCCTTCTAAGTTATTTGATCGAAATAATCTACATTTAAACTCGTTATATTGTCTTAAATATGATTCATATGTTATTTATTCAAAAAGATTGGATTAAACATGGTAATTACGAATATTAAAGTGTTAGTAATGCAATTCTGAGTATTATTTGAGCATTTCAATCATTGCTGGATTTATTCTAAGTCATTTGATCACAATAATCTACAATTACATTCTTCGTATAGTCTAGAATATGATTTATATATAATTTATTCAAAAAGATTGGATTATACCTGGTAATTACGGATATATAGTGCAAAGAATTCAATTCTGAGCATTATTTGATCATTTCAATCGTTTCTGGATATTTTTAAAGTCATTTGATCACAATAATCTATATTTATGCTCTTTATATTATCAAGAATATGATTAGTATGTTATTTATTCAAAAAGATTGGTTTATACATGGTAATTAAATTGTAAATATAGATTGCAAATAATACAATTCTGGATTCATTTTCTTTATATTTATGCTCTTTTTGAATAAATTGCAAATAATACAATTCTGAGCATTACAATCGTTTCTGGATTCATTCTATGTCACTTTATCTCAATAATCGGCATTTATACTCTTTATGTTGCCTCGAATATGATTCATATGTTATTTATTCGAAAAGATTGGATTATAAATGGTTATTACTCTTATAATTTCGAAATGATGCAATCATGAGCATCATTTGAGTATTTAATCGTTTCTGCATTAGTCCTCAATCTTTTTATCTCTTTAATCTACATTTGAACACTTTATATTGTCTAGAATATGATTCATATGTTATTAATTTGAAAATATTGTATTTACGCATATAAAGTGTAAATAACGCAATTCAGAGCATCATTTGAGCATTTCAATGGTTTCTTGAATCATTCTAACTCATTTGATCGCAATAACCTACATTTAAACTCTATATATTGTCTGGAATAAGATTCATATGTTAGTTACTAAAAAAAATTGGATGATACTTCGTAATTATGCATATAAAGTGCAAATAATACAATTCTGAACATCATTTGAGCATTTCACAATAATCGTTTATGAATTTATTCTAAGTCATTTGATCACAATAATCTGCATTTATACTCATTATGTTGACTAGAATATGACTCATATGTTATTTATTCAAAAAGATTGGATTATAAATGGTTATTACTCTTATAAATTGCGAATAATGCAATTATGAGCATCATTTGAGCATTTTGAATCGTTTCTGAATTCATTCTATAACATTCAATCACAATGATCTATACTTAAATTCTTTATATTGTCTTGAATATTATTCAATTGTTATTTGTTCAAAAATATTGGATTATACTTGGTAATTACGCATAAAAATTTTAAATAATGCAATTCGGAGCATCATTTGAGCATTGCAATGGTTTCTGGAATCATTCTAACTCATTTGATCGCAATAACCAACATTTAAACTCTATATATTGTCTGGAATATGATTCGTATGTTAGTTAATAAAATAAATTGGATTATAAATGCTTATTACTCTTAAAGTGCGAATAATGCAATTCTGAGCATCATTTGAGCATTGAAATAGTTTCTTGGGTTATTCTAAGTCATTTGGTCATAAGGATCTACATTTAAATTCTTTACAAGGTCTATAATATGATGTATATGTTATTTATTTATAAAGTTTGGATTATACATGGTAATTACACATATAAATGCAAATAATTCAATTCTAAGGATCATTTGAGCCTTTCAACCGTTTCTGGATTCATTCCAAGTCATTTGATGACAATAATCTAAATTTAAACTCTGTATATTGTATAGAATATGATTCATATGTTATTTATTCAAAAAGATTGGATTATATATGGTAATTACACTTATAAAATGCAAATAATGCAATTTTAATCATCATTTGAGTATTTCAATCATTTATGGATTAATTCTAAGTCATTTGATCACAATAATCTACATTTATACTCTTTATATTGTCTAGAATATCATTCATATGTTATTTATTCAAAGAGATTGGATTATACATGTTAATTACGCATATAAATTGCAAATAATGCAATTTCGATCTTCATTTGATCATTTCAATCGTTTCTGAATTTATTCTAAGCCATTTGATCACAATAATGTACATTTACACTCATTATATTGTCTAGAATATTATTCCTGTGTTATTTATTCAAAATTATTGGATTATACATTGTAATTACGCATATAAAGTGCAAATAATATAATTTTGAGAATCATTTGAGCATTTGGATCGTTTCTTGATTAATTCTAAATCATTTAATAAAAAATAATCTACATTTATACTCTTTATATTGTCTAGAATACGATTCATTTGTTATTTATTCAAAAAGATTGGATTATACATGGTAATGATGCATATAAAGTGCTAATAATATAATTTTGAGTATCATTTGAGCCATTCAATATTTTCTGCATTCATTCTAAGTCATTTCAAAACAATAATCTGTGTTTAAATGCTCTATACAGTCTAGAATATGATTTAGATTTTACTTATTCAGAATGATTACATTATACATAGGAATTACGCACATAAAAGTACACAATGCTTATTCTGAGTATCATTTCAGGATTTCAATAGTTTCTACATTCATTCAAAGTCATTTCTGCACAATAATCTATTTTTGAACTCTCTATAGGGTCCAGAATATGATTCAGATCTTACTTATTGAATATGATTGCATTATACATAGCAATTACGCATATAAAGTGCACAATGTTTATTTTGAGTTTCATTTGAGCATTTCAATCGTTTCTGCATATATTTTAAGACATTTCAACACAATAATCTATATTTTAACTCTTTAGCCGGTCTAGAATATGATTCAGGTCTTATTTATTAAAAAAGATTGCATTATTCATAGCAATTACGCATATAATGTGTGCATAATGCTTATCTGAGTATCATTTGAGCATTTCAATCATTTGTGCATTCATTCTAAGTCATTACTGCACACTAATCTATATTTAAGCTCTCTATACGAACTAGAATATGATTCAGATCTTACTTATTCAAAAAGATTGCATTGCAATTACTCATATAAAGTGTGTAATGCCTATCTACGTATAATTTGAGCATTTCAATTGTTTATGTATTCATTCTAAGTTTTTTATTAAGATCTTACTTAATAAAAAAGATTGCATTATACATAGCAATTACGTATATAAAGTGCATAATACTTATCTGAGTATCATTTTAGAATTTCAATCATTTCTGCATTCATTCTATTTTATTTCAATACAATAATCTATATTTAAACTCTTTATACGGTCCAGAATATGATTATGATCTTACTTATTCAAAAAGATTGCATTATACATAGCAATTATATATATATAGTGCACAATGCTTATTCTGAGTATCATTTGAGCATTTCAATCATTTCTGCATTCATTCTAAGTCATTTCAGCACAATTATCTATTTTTTGAACTCTCTATAGGGTCTAGAATGTGATTCAGATCTTATTTATTCAAAATGATTGCATCATCCATAGCATTATGCATATTAAGTGCATAATGTTTATTTGATTATTATTTGAACCTTTCAATCGTTTGTGTATTCATTCTAAGTCATTAGAACACAGTTAAGGAGTGTGCAACACAACCAGGGCCCAGATACAATTACAATTACAATTACACGTAACAACTTTGTTTTATGATTGTAGTGCAACAGATAGATCATCTGCTAGTTTTTTCAAAAAGAAAATGGAAGGCTGATTACTCACATATTCTTGCTTTTTTGTTTGTTATAGTCTTCTAAAATACCCGGAAGAATTGTTTTATTGTGATTGTTTTATAAAGTTATGATCAGATTACAAAAAAGCAAGCTTTTAAAAAACTCCGTTTTTTCCGTTTTATCGCCGTTTTATCTATATTTTTGTTTACACCGCATAACCGTTTTATCCGATATTTCACCATTTTATCCGTTTTATCGCCGTTTTATCACCGATAAACGCTAAATCACCAAACAACCGCTAAACCGCACAAATCGCATTTTAAAACCTTGCAAAAAAATAAAAAAAATAGAGTTATCTTTCATTAAGTAATTCATACAACAAGCTATTCCTTAGAAAAGGCACACAGCATCGGACCTTGTCTTCTTTCAAAGGCTTGAGGCAATTTAATTAAGGAAAAATTAGATGCATTCCACTGCAAAACTTCAAAATTAGAAAAAAAAGAGGGGGACAAAAGGCATACAACTGTGAAACGATTTATTCCTTAGGGGGTTTATAGTCTGTCTGGTTTGTATTCAGTGCTTTTATTGCTTTCTGCGATTTGTACTTCAAAAAAGAAAAAAAGAGGGGGACAAAAGGCAACAGCCTCTTCCTGCACTCTCCCATAACTCCAGTGAAAATTAATGGCAAGCAACTTGGCTGCTAATTTCAAACTTTCACCTTATGCATGGCTATGCTTCCTCAAATGACTATTACAAATTACAATTTGATGAAAACAATATTTATATTGAATTACTATATAACCAATTTAACTCCTATATATATAGTCATATATAACTTTGTTTAATGCATCGGCGAGCCAAATAATTTATTAAACATTCATCCAAGTCTTCCGCCAGACTACATTTCTTGCAATATGCAGAAAACCTATTTACACTGCAGAGAGTGAGAAAAAGAGATGATTATATACATTCTAAAAATATAACAACTAATGTTGCAAAAGTTATCCAATTATCATTTTAAGCAGTATTACAAAATTTCTTGCCATCAGGTAACAGAAAAAAACAGAGGTCTCCTGGGGTGGAATGGGGTAGACCAAGACTTTAATTTTCCATAATTGGCAAACACAACAAAAGATTAAGGTGTAATTAAAGTGGGAAAAAACACCTGGAATATGAAGTCATGGAAAACGAGTAAAATGCTCTGTGGCATTTGCTGGAATTAGTCCTTTAATTATGTAATAGTCTCGCTCGGCATGACGCCATCTATCTTTGAATGTTGCAAGCTCCAGATAGCACCTTTCATGTATCTGAATATATTTCAGGAATATGCTTTTCAGGAAAATTTTCAACCCGTCGCATATATTAAACGCAGTCATATTTCAACCAACATTGCACTAGCTAGTCATGCAATATCCCACAATCTGTTTAAACTACATTTTAAGTTTCATTTAGTGATTCAATGGTAGATTTTATTCACCCACATACTTCAACTATTTTAAAGTAGTTTCTTAGTTTTTATATATTCACATATAGGCTTGGCATTTAGAAGTGCATGAAACAGATAACGCAAGTAATAGTATTTATGGTTGGTATATTTTGGAAAAACATAGTGATTCATAAATTAAAAAAAAAAAGTTAACAAACGGTAAGAAGCTAGCATACCGCTTGCGCGAGATTGGCCGTACTATTTTCTTCTTTTCCCTGTCATGTAAAAGATAAGCGAACCAATTTAAATGCAACTTAATTAGGACCTATTATTTGTATTTGCAAATGACCCAAAATGTTAAGTGTTAGAACATAAAAAATCTAGATTTCCCCACAAAAAATAAAAGGACAGCTGGCTCTCTGTTTTCATTCATAAAGAAGGAATATCCAATGCATTTCTGTTTTGTCTTGCATTTTTGAGTTTTGACAAATAAGTTGAGAAGAATACTTGTAAGGGTATTTTAATTTTTAAATAAGCAGAGTGGTGGCCATGAACTATATCATTATAAAGTTTGACCTATATTGTATTTCATAGTTTTATATATAGAAATGCGTATGATATCAATTAGTGGTGGTAGGCGCATACACATTGTCTATTTTTTTTTTTTTTTGGTGCGTTTGGATAGGTGTGGGAAGAAAGGAAGAAGGGAAGAAGTGGAAAGAAGTATTGGGAAGTGTGTAACTTTGTGAAGAGTTTGGATTGTTTATAATTTTTTTTCTTCCCATCTTCCTTCTTCCTCTTCTTCTTCTCTCATCCAAACGCACCCTTTATATAAATGTTCGGTACACATGAACATTGTTCAAATCTTTGAAGCGCCTCACATTTGATTGAAAAAAAAGCAATTTGCCAAAATATAGTGCAACACCATTAAAACAAAAGGTGGTAATGTGTTAATATTTGATAATTGTCAAAAGTAATGTCAAATTTTGAAATCCAATATTTGGAACGTTAATATATGTATCACACAGATTAGAATGACAAAATTTAATGCGAGTATTGTTTATCAAAATATTTAAATTTCACAATCGTCTGAATTCAATAGTCTTTGATGAATATTAATTATTTTAAATTGAAAAAAAATGATACTTTATAAATCCATAAACTACTTAAATTGCACTTTTTTTAACTCAATTTTAAAAAAAATGTGAAAAATTACAAGTGAATCCACGATCGATTAAATACAACCCGTAAAAGAAATGCATATTAGTATCTTAGAAATGAAAAAAGGATCTATAAAGTAAAATTAAATGCCATCGAATGGTACATGAAAAAGGCAATGTAACTAGTTGGCCGAAAAAGGTATGATGTGTCAACAAAATGATTTTTTAGGGGCAAAGAATAACTAAAAATAATTATGAGGTTATTTCATATTTATACCTGATCTCTGAGGGTAGGTATTGCATGATGAAAAATCCATTGGGCGTCAACTACCCCAATTTTATAACGCGCAGGCTAGCATTTGCAAGAAACAAATAATAATAAGGAAAAAAAAAAACATTAGTTTGTAAATTTGGCACGCAGATTGTTCATTCAAATTTATTTTATTTATTTTTTTTCTCAAATAAATGGAACAATGGACTTCCTAATTTTATAATTATATTAATATTGTTGGGGACTTGGGGTACTAAATTTCTCTATTTTTGTAAGAATTCGAAACTTTAACCAAGTAGGCTACGCCCTGATGGTGAAGAGCTATAAACACGATAAAATAATTTTTTCAATCAATATTGCATCCCATTGGTCCTTGAAGGTAAGATTGTGTAACTTTTGGTAACCATTTTGGGTTTTGTCAAAAACCTGACACATGCAGGTGCGTGGATTGTATGCCCTGATTTAGAATTGTGAATTTAAGAAAAGAAATTAGAAAATTTTTAAATGAAATAATAACAATTAAATGAATGCTAATTTAACAAGGTTAAATGAAGAAAATAATAAATAATCATTTTGGTCCCTTAAGTTTTTAAAATAATTAAGTTAACTCAAAATCTGTCTCGGGACTGTTCAGTTGAATAAAAGTATGGACAGTTATAAAGTTGCCAAATAATTACTATAGAAAAAAAAAACTCTAAAATCTCATCCAGGTAAAAATGGAATAAAGTTTCGACAGACATTATCAATTACCTTGTACAGTTGTACTAATTTATTCAATTATAAGGAACAAAAAATTACCTCAGCACAATTCCTAAGGACAAAGTCAATCCCCCAGCCATGAACTAAGTCATTCTGTAACAAATTTAATAACATGTTAATAGCATAAAATGAGCACAGCAACAATAGTAATTGAACAAGCGATCTAAAGTACCTGAATCATGTGCCATACGCATCTCCATGCATCTCTAGAGAATACCGGTGCCATAATCTCTATAAACCTATGGATTAATTAAAAACCAAAACAACTGTATAACCAAAGAGAATAACAAAGGGTACTTCCTACCAAATTAGACATAGGACCTGATCAAAATCTCATTTTTTTAACGTGGAATTTCATTTCATTTCATTTCGTTGGAAAATTCTTGATCATTATGAACGGATTTTGTATCATTTGGTTGGAATTCCCATGTAATTAGATCCAACGAAATCCTACGAAATCCTATGGAATCAATTGAATTGAATTGAATTGAATTGAAATCCCGTAAGAAAACCATTTTGATCAGGGCCATACTAACATAATATCGAAAATACAAAATGTCATGAAAAGCTCCATGCGACCATGCATGTCATAAAACGGATACCTTGTAAAGTATGGACAAAAGGGCATATCGTATACAAATATGTTTGGTGATGATTGGAAAGAACTAAAATATTTTAATGTACTTTGTCTTACTGATGCTTTATACGGACGTATGTGAGAAATTTACCATTTTATTATGAAAAGTATCAAAATTAGAGGGAACAATTACTCTGTACATGGCGGTTGATGGTCAGGACAAGTCCCTGGAGCCTCATCAGCTTCACTGTTCGCAATAATTTATGATATGTAAAGAGATTGAGTAAAATGGGATAGAATTAAAAGCTTCACTGTTCATTGGTTTTTCAAATCAGTGTTATCTCATTTTTTTTCTTCCTAGGTCTCATTGGAAGGTTTCAAATTTGAGATAGGCTAAAACCAGTCGCGACTGACGAATGAGACCATCAGCTACGATCAAATCTCAATTTTAGATTATAACAGTCGAGCAAGCCATGTCGGTCAGTCAGTACTGTATCAGATGTTTGACCTGTGTTAAAAATCTCATGGAACAGACTGATTGAGATCTCAACCATGCCAAAAACAGACAAACTTCATAGAAATTAAACACGAAATTTGTGTTTCACAATTGAACTGGTTGCTGGTAGGTTTCAGATATTAGGTTAATCGTTAACTGACTGAGAAAGCAAATAGTCTTATTAAGACTATGAAATTAAGCAAAGTAAAAATGGGAACTGAAATATAAGTATAAAAAGTTCACCAGAATCTTACGTATGTACTTCAGTACCATTTCTCCTTCTTGTTACAGGATAAACGATATATCTACTCGATTCCACTGCTGGTTGTGAGATATCCAAGTTGTATTTCCTCGCCAGCTTAATGTATCTACATGTGCAATATGTAAATTATAATTTCTAAACAATGTTAGCCTCACATATGCAATTAGACCAATTGTAGCATCAGTTATCAAAATTAAGCCTTACTACAAGCTTAACTGCTCAATTAATCAAGCATTCGGTAAATCAATTGTTCCTTAATTAAATCCTCTTTCTTGTCAACGGAAGAGCTGTACCTTTTTTGTAATTGAACTATCATCTTTATTTCAGTTGTACTTCAATTCATACCTTTTATTATCAGCTTTATTATCTTAATTGAAATCAAATTATCCAAAATGACATTGTGGAAAAAGAAATATATGTTATGCATACTCTTCAGCATCAAAGTGCTCAACACCTAGATCTTCATCCCAAATAAAAATGTAGTCATATGCAGCTACAATATCTGGATGGAGAAATCTCTTCGCATACCACCTAGAGAGAGAGAGAGAGAAGTTAATTCTAGATCTTCCTTACTTTTGTTGCATCATGTTTGACAAGGAGAAAAAGAAAAAAATGAATCTTCCAATAACTGGTGATGAATGATTGTCTTAAGAAAATATAATTATATAAATACACACCACTTAGCTTGTTTCCTTGTGCTAATGTGGATAGCTTGTTGCGACCACTCAAACTCGTCCCATTCATTTACCCGGCCATCATAATGGAACAACAAAATTGTAAAGTTCTCCGAGAACTGCACCACATCAGACAAAATTTTCTAACTTCATGCCAACAAAACAACCATCCCACCTGGTGCATGTATACTACACAAATTTTGATTAAATTTGTCTATAAACAATTATATCTGATACATACTAGAAGTAAAAAAGATTAATTGTCAAATCTCAATTAGTTACTTTAAATTAATGTCCTTGGGTATTGCTACCTTTTGCACTTCTGCATTGACAACTTCTTTCTGTTGATATCCAACGGTGAAAACTGCAAGGTATTTTGGCTTCAAAGGCAAATCCTGTTAATCAAAATTGGATTTAAAACTTATAAAAACCAAAGAGAGCTTAACACTCAACATCCTTACTTAGAAGAAAGTGTCCTTTGCATGTACCTCATCTGGGTTTCCCCATAACCTGTGCTGATAAAGATCCGACTCTGATACGACAATACCTGGTGGTAGGGTTTCAGATCCCTTTGGATTCGATGGTTCATAAATCTTGCAAAGAAAAATGAAAACATTGTCATGCTTATATTGGTTTTTCTGAGGTCTGTGCACTTAGTTTGAATAACCTGAATATATTGGTTTTTTCAGAGACTATGCCATGTACCACAAATTTAGGGGATTGGTGCAATATTTTATGATTAGGATAAATGCTTCTTTGGCATATTTAGTTTATCAATATCATCAACATCAACATTATAATTAATTTAGGAACAACTATTTGAACGTAAAACTCATACTGAAATCAAATTCGTTCTATATATTAAATCATTCTCAACAAATTTTCATGTCACACTACTTTGAACAAACAAAGAATAGCCACAGAAACAATTGTTACCTTAAATATATCAGTTGAATTGTTAATTGAAGAATGATCTTCTGTATCTCCACCATACATAAATTTAAGCGATGAAAATTCAAACTGAAAAATAACAAAATCAGCGTTTCCAGCACATTATTATATCAGCATATATTGTACAATCGCAGATGATAGGAATTACTGGACAATAAATCAAGTTCTCTCAGTTTCAGTAAGGTACAAGGTATTGTACCATAATGTATCATGCAGCTCATGCACATTACCACCGGTATATACCAAAATACCAATTATAAACATTTTAAAGCCTTTTCATTTTAATATCTTGCAGCTGGCTTCAATATCTGAACGTCCAATTTAGGTTTCATCTCTTATCTTTGTGATGATCTTACAGAATAATGAAAGATTGTGGAGCATTATCTAAAAGATGTAAAAGTAAACAAAATCTGTAGAATCAAACCAGAATAGAAAGAATATGATACCTTAGTAAAACTCGAAATAGGGAATAGTGTACCGATCATAAACCCAAGAACTGCAGCAATTACTGTTGTCAAGGAGGGAACCATGATAAAGCGGCACCGTACCGGGGATAAATCCTTCGATGAACTCTGCATTTAGACCTCAAATTCAAACTCCTCTTTCCTCCAAAAGACCACCAATTATGTTCAGGGCTAATCTAAACGACAAGGGTTTTTTTTGCACAGAGAAACTGAAACAAAATTGAGAAAGCTTGACCATGTAGAAAGACGGTGTATGTTACAAACTTACAATCAAAGGAGAAGAGCAAAGAGAATAGGCGGGTTTACCACTATACCTTCTTTAACAAATTAAGATTTGCTGTAGTTTTTCTATGTAGTACCTATAGTTTGGCCCAATTATTATAAGATGCGTTTTGCACTCTCTCTGTATTCCATGTTCTTCAAAATTTATATATGACCCGTTAATTAATATATATATAGTTATATAGTTTTGTTTAAAATACTGGACACGTTCCTAAATTATCTAGTTTACTTACTTCCTGGCCCTTGGTTTTCCATCAGTTCGCAAACAAATACAGGTCCAACGTACCATGTATTCCAATGAAATTACACCGTTTTAGCACCCATTTTATTATTGGAATGAAATCAAAAGCTGATCTTTCGTATTTAACGCCGATGATTTGAATATACCTTAATTACGTTTGGTGAGAGCCACGGTTTCAGACCTCGTATTCATATTTTATTATGTCACAAATGTTTTATTTACTCCCATGTGGGTTTCAAAATAAAAAACATCAATGCGCAATGCGTTAGCTTATATATCATAAAAAAGTGGTAAAACCCTTGACAACACCTGGGGCCGGGTAGCTAGGTTATGTAAATCCCAGCAAGAACGTAGGATTTAAAAAAATATTTTTAGTATAATAATCACCGAAATAATTATGTAAGGCAGTCAATATAAGAAGCATACTATATCTTTTGTAAAATTGTAAGACATAAGAAAATACTAGTTTAAACAGACCCGAGGATCCGCCTTTTAAATTTTTTCTTTAAAAAAAATATATCTAAACAAACTATTGTCTATGTACGTTACCCCCTCATATCCAGGCACATATTGCCAAATTATGCCCAAACTATATCAGTCCAATTGTTGAGTGCAATATCTAAATTGATTTAGAATCATGTACCATGATTCACTGAAAGTCTGAAACAAATTACCTTATTTAAATAAATAATAATATGATTTCTGGCACCTCATGCCATTAATTATAGATTCGCTAATCAATACAAAAGATCTGCCGAGAAGATCAAATTTTACTTGGGGAACTTAAATTCGTTAGATCGATAAACGGGTAACAAACTAACAATTGTGTGCTTTCAATCAATCAACAAACATAAACATAAAATAAAAAAAGTGTAAGCGATCATGGCCACAAGCCCACAACATGCAACTTACGTATATACGCCGCCGGCGAGGTGGTGCTGCACAAATGTTTCGAGAACATAGACCATTGACCGTTTTGGACGGATTATTTTAATTATTTTGTTTAAACTTTATGTTATCCCCCCACCCAAAAAAAAAAAAAAATCAACGTATTTAATTTTTTTTAATATAATAATGAATATCTCCCAGAAAGTCTCAGGGAACTTCTTTTATAAACACATGGCAATCAATTGCACTTAATGCCAGGTCTTCAATGCAAAAGCGGACATTCTTATTTCTTATAGGGTGTGTTTGGATTGTTGGAAGAAAGAAGAAGAAGAAGGAAGAAGAAGAAAAAAAATTATAAACAATCCAAACTCTTCACAAAGTTACACACTTCCCAATACTTCTTCCCACTTCTTCCCTTCTTCCCTTCTTCCCACACCTATCCAAACGCACCCATAAAGTACAATAGAGTTTATGAAATACTGAAATGGCAATTTAAAATTGTTATGTTTAAATCATTTATTTAAATTTATTTAGAGTACAAAAATCACAATATATTTTTTTCAATGCAAGATCATGATTTAAAAAAATATATATATAATTTAAAATATGAAATTGTTGCATTTGGTTACACTCAAAAGTGGAATACCCTCCTATTTTTAATGCCAACTGGATTTGGTATAGTTATATATCTTAGTGCATCTACAAACGAAATAACAGTGTTACCGTATGATATTACATGTTCCCCGAATTAGATTTAGTTTCATTTTCATCATATTCCCTTGTTTCTTTATTTCTCGTCACTCTACATCTAGGATACAACGATGGAGATCTCCAAATGATCTTTCTCATAATGGTGAAAATAATTCCATTAACTCGTTTTTCTAATTATTACCTTATTTATCTCTTATTCGTTTTCTTCCAGAAAGTGGAATTAATATGATGAGAAAAGTGGGATCTCGCTTTGTTTGAGGATTTAAGATCCTGGCTAAAAACCTAAAACTACAAACTTGTACATGGCATTATTTATTTGGAAGTCTTTTTCTTATAATCAGTAATTCTGTTTATAAAATAATAAATACTTCCTGACAGCCCGATCAGAGAAATGCCTTGTGAAAGAAAATTAGATACATATATACGTATAAGTCAATGCTTTTCTACATAAATATAGTGTAATGTTAGAGTAAAACATGTTTGACATCAAATACAATCTGAGATTCGAGTATTGAAATTTCAAACAGTTTCTCTAAGCCCCTCAATGTGATCTTCATATTGAAATTATTTTAATTATATTGATGATTTTTTTTCGAATGTATTGGAGGGTCTAGAACTAATTAAATTGATGATTTTCTAAGATACAAAACAAAAATAGTAAGAAATTTTTAAAAACTGCAAATTTTTGTTTGTTATGAAATTTCAATATATAGATTGGATTGGTTAATTTAGATTTATCAATTTACAAAATCACCGATCAAACTATCATGGTGCATGGAACCCTCTATGCATCATGGTTCACAATAGATATTCTCTAAAATATAACCTTTACAATATTTAAACATATTAAAAGATTTATATTTGTTACATATATATATATATTATAATATATAATAAAATAGATTTTTATATATTTTTATATTTATATTATAATATAAAATAGATTTTTTTCAAAAGTCCGATATTACAATAATAGTTTTAAAAATTCTAATATTTTAATAATATAATCAAAATTCTTGATTATTATAATAATACTTAAAAAAATTTCACTAGATGTTTAGATGTCACCTGTTACCTATTTGAAGCCCAACGGCCCATCATTGACGGCCCAACAGATATCAGCAATAAAAGACCCTCATTCCAATCTAAAATTCAGAATAAATCTGTAAACATTCTGTAGCCCTAGCAAGTAGCAACTCCACGCCTCTTTCCCGAGTTACCTCACTGTTTTCTAGTATCTACCACCGACCAGGCGACCAGAGCCAGTGAGACACCACTTCTTGCTTCGTTGAGGTCGTTTTCTACAAGAACAATACATCTCTTTCAGGAACAATACGTTTCATTTGTTTTAGAGATCCAAATTTGAAATGTTCTAAGGGATGTATTGTTCTTTAGAAAATTACCTCAAAGAGAAGCCCAACATACTCACAGATGTAATCATGGAAGAAATAAGTCATTTAGCAGGTAATTCTGAGGTAATATTTGCAGCCAAGATATACTCAATTTGAAGAATTGAAAATATTCTGTTGTGAATTTTAATTTGGTTCTCTCTACACCCCTTAATTTGTTTTGTATGACACAACTGATGGCAATCAAAGTGATCAACTTTAGAAGTTGGGATATTAAGGTATAACATTGTAAGAGAAACCGGTCAATTGTGCCTAGTACAAAGTAGTCTGCATAATTAATTTCTGAAGTACTGTCCATTTGTTTATATTAAATTGATTAAAACAATGATAATGCACTGAGGTGGTGGTAAGAGCACTTGGCTCTCTTCTAAGAGGTCCAGGGTTCAAGCCCGCATGCTTGCGATAGGCTTGGCGAGCCAGCGTAAAAAACTCAGCCATATATACAAGAAATGACCAGGGTCGGGGTGTCATTTCTAGCCTACCCCAACTTGTTTGGGATAAAAGGCTTAGACTTTAGACTTTAATGATAATGCACTGAGGTGTGGTAGGATTATACTGACAACTAGAAAAACCCTGACTCAACTGATAGCCTGATCGTGAGCACCCAAACCTCCCAAAGAAATCAAACACAGTTAATGGGAATTTAGTTATTTTATTAAACTGTTTATTAAACATCTTACAACTTGAGATGTCTATTTGTACAAAGCTGCATAGAACACAGGTTCTGGTGGTTGATGAAATTTGATCCAAATTGAAGAAAATTTCTCATATCACTGGTGTGGTACTTAGTTTGCTTCATTGAAATTATTGTGTGACTTGTACACATTTTAGTAGGCTTTATCTTGTTCAAATGTTGGTTTGTTTGTCCCTTTTAATTCGTCAGTACTAATACTCAGTTACAGAGATGCATGGTGAGGTACAATATTGATATCAACTCAACAACTTTTAGGGAGTCTAAATGGTAACTTGACTTTAATCTATGTTTGAAGTTTGTAATTTGGATTATAGTAGATAGATCTAAGTTACAGTATGATGATCCACAACTGCAGAGAATAAAATAAATCTTTTTGAAGGCGCTAGTTTGACTCTCAAAATATATTCAGCATTAATAATAGGTGTCACACTAAAGTTTCCAAAAAGAAACAGTAGAATTGGAAGTAAAAAGGGTAGAGTTGATTGTGTTTTTGTCCTAGAAACACCACCTTGTTTTCTGGTAAGTGAGTTGCTGCATTGGATGATTTTTTTTCTTGCCTAAACCTGACAAACTGTATAGAACTTTTATTCCTTTATTATCATATATGAAAAAGAAACAAGCATTATTTATTTATCATTTATGAAAGAATTATCGAGTGCACAAAGAGTTCTGATGCTGTTAATCGTTAATATTATCTTTACTTGTGACTATCTATTAAAATTTTGGAATGTATGAAGATACTCTTTGTTATGTGTAACTGCATGTGTTGATACTTTGAAGGCATTATGCCTTGTATTTACCTTTTTTTGGTCATACATACTTATTTATTTACTAGCTTGTTGTTCTATACTTGAAAGCAAAAAGTAATAGTAAGTTTTTTGCTCTATACAAAAACAAACACTTTTATCAAAGTTTTTTGCTGTGTCAGTGGAGGTCCTTCTAAAACTGTTATGTCAAATTCTACTTTGAATTAGCTTTGTAATTGAAAAATCTTAAATGTTTGTTTTGGTTGTTAAGAGAACCAAGAATTAGATTAGCTCTGATTAACATAATATTTTTATCGGAGGGCAGTTTTGGCTCTATGGTTATAGGTGAATAATTTGCTCAGATGCTGTGAGTTGTGAGGTTCTGCTTTGTTTGATATAAAGGTTTAAATAGCGGCCGTAGCGGCCGCAATAGCGGCGCTATAGCGGTGCTATTTGGTACACCGCTACAACGGTACAGATTTAGCGGCCCGTCCGATAGCGCGACCTATAGCGGGAAATAGCGGGATATAGCGGTGAAATAGCGGGAAATAGCGGGTGATATAGCGGTATAATAGCGGAAATAGCGGTACAGTTTATAATTTGCTGATATAACAATAATATTTTGGGTATAACTTTCGCATACGAACTCCGATTGACGTGATTCAAAATTCTATGAAAAGTTTACAAAAGTGGCCACAATTTTTATGTTTTGAACATTTTCAAATTCTTAAAATTTAATGCTCAAATCTGCATAGAAAATAAATATAATTTTAGTTAGCATTAATTAGTTGCATGAAATTATTTTAATTTTTTATTTTAGACTAAACTAGACCTTCAAAATGCACTTGTGTGTGCAAATCCGCTATGGTCCGATAGCGCCCGCTAAATACCCGCTATCCGCTATCCGCTATGATATTAGAATGTCCGCTACGAGTCCGCTATCCGCTATTTAAACCTTTGGTTTGATAGAATGATAGTTTTTTTCCTTGCTCGATAAAAGTGTGTATAATGGTAGTATCTAGTATGTACCACTTATTCTCAAACAAACAAACAAGCAATCAAAAAAATAAATAAATAAAATAAAATAAAACTAATTTTTATATAACTGCAACGGCAAGTTGCCAAAATTTATTCTTGCGAGTAAAATTCCTTTATATTTTATATGAAAAGTACTCCCTTCGGACACTGTTCTCTAGATGCATGATCTGATATCTGAGCTGAGAATAGCAAGAGAAACCGTATGACAGGTATCTTGTCTGTTACAGGCAGACAGAATAATAACAAAAACTCAATTGAAAGCAAACAGTCAACAAAAATGAAACTTGACAATTCCACTAGTGCCAGTCTTTACTGGCCACATAGGATCCAGAACTGTCATAATCAGCAATTCTGATCAGCCCCGGATCTCTATTCCAATTCTTGTGTATCTTCATCATACATCCCACTTATTTGTAGCTTGTGCAATAAAGTAATGTGCTTGCCTATTTCAGAAGTCAGCAGATTATGTATCAATAAAGAATAGACATGTATCAAAACAGTGATGATAGAAAAATTGAATCATAGAAAAGGCTCTGATAAAGACACTTGCTAATTGGAGACAACTTGTCTGTTTTGCTCGTCTTATAATTGTTATTCACTCTTACAATGGCATGACTGACTTCAAATATGTGGATGCAACTTGTCTGTTTTGCTTTATCGTTTTACTTAATTTTTGTTTTAGGCATGCTTAAAAGTAAAGCTTCATTGCGGAAAGCTTTAAGGCATGGCATGATTTAGATAGACAAACATGTGGTAAAAATTCTTGATAGCCTTTGCTTCTAAGCAACACAAGCAAATGAGTTATATATAAACCCTCTTATACCTATTCGACAAATTCATTCATACAATACTTAATTTCTCTTCTCTAAATATATTGAGTATGGCTATCTCACTCAAAAACCTCTCTTGGACTCTCCTCTTACTTTCTCTCTTTTGCTCTACTCTAGCCCTTTCAAGAGACTTCTCCATTGTAGGCTATGACGAAAAGGATTTATCTTCTCATGACAGACTCTTAGAACTCTTTGAGCAATGGATGGAAAAGCACAGGAAAGCATATGCCAGCATAGAAGAGAAAATCAGGAGATTTGAGGTGTTTAAGGATAATTTGTTTCACATTGATGAGACAAACAAAAAGGTCACTAGCTATTGGCTAGGCTTGAATGAATTTGCTGATTTGACCCACGAGGAGTTCAAGGAGATGTATCTTGGCATTTCAGGGGTTGAAATGCAAATTGAGAGGAGAAAAAATAGGGAAGCTAGAAGGTTCAGGTATGCTGATGATGATAGTGTGCCTAAATATGTGGATTGGAGAAAGAAAGGCGCTGTTACCCCAGTGAAGAATCAGGGCCAGTGTGGTAAGCCCCAAAAACATGCAGTACAATAATATAACATGTAGTTAAATACCAATTTAAACAAGTTAATGTCCCTTTTACCTCCTTAATAATACTTTACTATGAAAGTTCTAGGTCTGCATATATTATATAAAAAAAATTTTAGAGCAGATGTAATAAAAAATGCATATAATTACATATTTAGTAACCACATAAAGTGACATTGCATGAATTTGAAGCGACAGTAGAATTATTTTTTTGTTTTAATTTGTCTGTTTTTTCTTGTTGATTCTCTATTTTCCTTTCAACAGTAAAATAACTAAAAGGAGAATGACAATCAGAGCTTTATCAGTTGTGCCATGCACAGAATAATAATATATGATTTTCACAGGTAGCTGCTGGGCATTCTCGACGGTGGCAGCAGTGGAAGGGATAAACCAAATTAAGACAGGCAACCTCACATCACTTTCAGAGCAGGAGCTAGTAGACTGTGATACCGACGGGAACAATGGGTGCAATGGAGGCCTAATGGACAATGCATTTAGGTTCATCATAGACAATGGGGGCCTCCGCACAGAGGAAGACTACCCATACCTCATGGAAGAAGGCACTTGTGATGACAAGAGGGTGAGAACATGTTAACAATAATATATGATGGCCAAAATTGTAAACATAACTGCATGGCATTCCTAATGCATTACTGCTAGAAACAGTGATTTTTTATGTCTTGTCCTTGTTTCTCAGTTTATTTATTAAAAATTTGGTGCTTAATTAATTAGGATGAGAGTGAGGTTGTGACCATAACTGGATTCGAAGATGTACCAGAAAACAGTGAAGAGGCCCTGATTAAAGCCCTGGCCCACCAGCCAGTCAGTGTTGCTATTGAGGCTTCTGGCAGGAACTTTCAGTTCTACAGTGGTGTAAGTTTCACGCTTCTCTCTTATTACATTCCTCAGGCAATCTCTCCGAATTTCATCCCTGTCCCAATTCACAATATTTAGCATTAGTTTATTTAAATGAATATTGTGATACATTATAAATCATGAACTACTGATTGCATAATATTTATGTTAAAGATTTGGCATATAACATTTTTAAACACATTATTGACAATATTACGTACTTAACATATCCAGGGTGTGTTCAATGGACCGTGCAAAACCAGACTGGATCACGGTGTGACAGCCGTCGGATACGGCAGCACCAAGGATCAAGATTACATCATTGTGAAGAACTCGTGGGGCCCACACTGGGGTGAAAAGGGCTACATTAGGATGAAGAGGGGCACTGGGAAAGCAGAAGGCTTGTGTGGCATTAACAAGATGGCCTCTTATCCTACCAAGGATGAGTGAACAAATATTATTTGAGGGACTTCATTGCAATTTGACCGTGGAGTTGGTTGTGTGATCATTTTCTCTTGTTGTTCCCATGATCTTTATCATCATCGTTCTGTTGTTATCTTTCCTTCAATTCAGGAAATAACGTTGTAAGAAAAAGGGGGGGGGGGGGGGGGGGGGGGAATTTGAAGTTATCGTTTAATTTCTTTCTTTTTCTACCAATTTGGTGATGTTCTCTGAATGTGGTTGGTGTCCAAATTTATCATTGGTGGTCTCCTCTCATTTTTGAAGTTTGAGGATACGATGTGCCGTGCAATTAATGTCTTTATTCCCCAATATAATACTGGATCTTATGCATCGTTTATTTTGCTTGAATAAAAATATTAAGGATATATGTCACTTTATAATTTAATTTGATTAAATACTTGCTAAATATATAAATATATAAATGAAAGCTTTAATAGGCTAATCAATTCCAATTTAGACAAACAATGCAAGTAAACATGTTAAATTTTTATTTTGCTACGTGACGATTCTTATTTGATCACATGGGTTCCTATTTTATGGCTCCGGTTATTCATTTTAACAATAAAGTAAACATGTCAGTATTTGGCTAAATTTATCATTTCTTTTAATTTAGTTTTTATTAAATAAATATGTAACACATATTTGATTTGTTTCTGACATATAATGTGGTGTCTTTTTTTTTAAAAAAAAAAGCTCTTTTCTATCTGTGATAACATATGAACAATTTTGAAATCGTAACAATGATACGTTGTAATTTTCCTCAAAGACAGATTACAGATCGGAAGTACTTTCTTTTAAAAGAAATACTAAATAAATATCGGAAATTGATGTAGTGTGATATCTCGTACTTTTAAAAAAATAAAATTATAAATAAGAACAATTGAGAGGATATAGTTGACTCATATTGCTCATGTGCTCCAAAAAGAGAATTGTGAACCGCATTCTTGAATGATTCCAAAGATTCATTGCATCTCTCTCATTATGGCCCTTTCCACAAAATAAAGCTTCATGAAGCATGTTTAAAAGTTGAAACTATTGATTTCGAAGGGAGTTGGTGAGATTGGGCATGAAATTTCAAAAACCGACCGCCAACTCACCTATTTCCAACTAGGAATATACATTTTTTTCTCAAAATCGGCTACACACTCCACTAATTTTCTCTAATTAGAAATTTACTCCTCAATTTTTCAAATTCGGATGTATCATATTAATTAAGTATATATACCTTTTCATTGAAACCTGAAATTATTTTATATAGAAATTCAGACGCAAACAATTTTAATAGAAAGAATTATTATTATTATTTTTTAATAAGAAGAAAGTTCGAACGCGTTTTATAAAAGCGTACAGTCTCTCTCCTTCCTAACCGTTTATAAAACGCGCTCGAAGGCTTCGAACGCGTTTTATAAACGGGTAAGAAGGAGAGAGACTGTACCGCTTCAGTTACGCCTCAAAAGGCTGGTCAGACCTTCGTATCCGTTTATAAAACGCGTTCGGAGCCTTCGAACGCGTTTTATAAACGTGTTATTAGTTTTTCATATTTTTCATTCAAGCCGCAACATTTAACTTATTAAAAATAATATTTTGCAACAAGGTCCCTGCATGTTTCATATTTACAAAATTCTCAAAATTTTATTTCCAATTAAAGATGTATTAAATAGATATAACAAATATATCACACATATTTTATATGCATTTAATTGCACATATTTTTTTTTGAACATGTGTATAATATCATTTTGTTTGAATAATTATTCGCCGATGACCCTGGATTTTTACTATTTAATTCTACAAACTTATCTTTTGCATTGTAGCCTCTCCTTTTTTTTATTTTATGTTAGCCATATATAATCAAATAATATATAATATGGAAATAATTAAAATATAAATTTTTTAAAAAATTTTGAACATTAAAACTTTAAACAGGCATAACTTTTGATAGGAATGTCCGTTTGGGGCGATCGAGCACAATCCGGAAAGCTGGCGATGAGATCTACACGTTTTATCGGGGGTGAAATCCCGTAACGACCATTTTCGAAGCCAAAAAATACTCTCTAGACCTCCAAAATCCACTTTGAAAGTTTGCAAACCTAAATACCACTCTAAACTACTAAAAAAGTTTTTAAAATCATAAATTAATCATTAAAAAGAGAAATGCAGTAAATCAAGTGACTTTCTTCATAGTTATTCAAACAAAATGATATTAATGTCAAAATTAATATTCGAATGTCATTTTTAAATAAAATTAATATGAAATTAAATGTGATATTTTAAAAATTGTAAATTTAATCTAAATTTTCACATTAATTTTCCTATTAATTTTGAAGAAAAAATGGTAAAAACTCCATTTCGAAAAATTTACGCCTTCCTACCCGTTTATAAAACGCGCTCGAAGGCTCCGAACGCATTTTATAAACGGGTACGAAAGTCTGACCAGCCTTTTGAGGCGTAACTGAAGCGGTACAGTCTCTCCTTCTTACCCGTTTATAAAACGCGTTCGAAGCCTTCGAGCGCGTTTTATAAACGGGTAGGAAGGAGAGAAACTGTACGCTTTTATAAAACGCGTTCGAACTTTTTTCTTATTAAAAAAAATAATAATAATTCTTTCTATAAAATTTTTTTGCGTCTGAATTCCTATATAAAATAATTTCGGCATTGAAACTAATGAATTTTAAATGTAAGAAATCAATCTGAAAAATTGAAGACTAATAAAATACCCATGCCCTGCTCCTTAACGGTTGAATGAATTTTACTAAATTATCTCTTACTACAAATCCATCTACTTGAGCAGGCTTCGATTCACTCTCTCCTTCTCCACCTGGTCGTCGATGCTTTTTTAAACTTCCTTTTTCCTTTTTTTTTTCCCCAGTTCAATCTCATCTTCTTCTTGGAAAAAAAGAAGACATGCCGAATTTTTAAAGTTACCCAAATTTCACTTTATGAGGTTTTCAGTTGTAAATGAGAAGCCTGAAGTCAATACTCAATGGCTCCGTTTGGATAGGTGTGGGAAGAAGAGAAGAAGGAAAGAAGTATTGGGAAGTGTGTAACTTTGTGAAGAGTTTGGATTGTTTATAATTTATTTATTGTCTTCTTCATTCTTCCTATCTTCTTCTCAACGCATCTAAACGGTGCCAATAGTCATCTGAATATTATTATTATTATTTTTTTGGTTCTGGATGGTCTGAAGACTAATTTGGGCTTATTTATTATTCCAAATTGTAATTCCTAAACATTTAATTGATTTTGGCGAATAAATATATACGCTAGATTTTTTTTTTCCGGATAAGTCTAATCCCTCCAAAAGTCATTCTGCCATCTCAATCTAAAAACGGAAAGGACGCTGGGAATGCTTTTTCTTTCTTCGGAAGGGAAAAAAAAGGAGAGGAGCGCGCAAGAGGGATGAGATGACGTTGGAAGATAGAAGACACTAGAGTGGAAATGTGATGGATGGTGCTGAAAATAATTGGTCGAAACGATTCCCGATTTTTTTTTTAGTTTTAAAATTTTTAGTTTGATTTTTATATTTAGAATAACAGTAATTTAAATGAAAAGGATAAAATATATCAAAATAACAATATCTGAAAATGTAGTTGGAAAGCAAAATTTCCAATTAGAGAAAATTAAAGGGTACGTAGTCGAGTTTACCCTTTTTACTTTCATGTTTTTTTTCTGAGTTTGTTGATGCCACGCTCCATGGGTCTACTATAACCTAAACTGGGATTTCATTTTTGCAAGTGTTATGAGGCAGTTTCACTGTTACCCCTTGATACAAACAGTCCAACTTTTAAGTCCATCCTCCAATTAACAATCAATATATATATAAAATTTGGCATATTATTTTGTTCGTGGAAACAAACTTTACATTTGAAGACACTATTCAATTTTGCATTTAAAGTATTCCAAAAATTTGTTCATGTTATTTTAATTTTGTCAATACAGAATTTTATAGCATGTATAAATTATGATTTTATTCGATCACAAAAAGGTGTATAATTTTCACGATTCCTTCAAGTTCATCAAAATCATCTCAGATTTAAAAAATGGTCGTTTGAATTATATTTTTTTCCCCTTTAACAAGACTGATCTTAGAATCTATATTTTAAGACTGGAAAAATGAAAACTGAAAAGTGGAGGACTTGAGAACTAATTTAGTCAACATTTACTTTTGCGTGGTAGGTGCAGTAAGTGTTTATCAACATTTTTTAAAGTTAGAACACATCTTGAGCAAGTTTTCGTCTGCTTGCAAGATTGAAGTTGCGTATAAGACTGGAAAACTGATTTTTTTTTTTGATGTGATGTTGCCGTTACAATTCAAACTCTTCACAACAAAGTTACACACTTCTCAGTACTTCTTTTCTTATTTTTTTATTCTCACACCATTCAAACGGAACAAAAAAGAGTTGGTCAATCTTGAAATGGATGTTTATCACCGGTTATGGAATTTTAGTACTGTGATAACATATATATTCATCAATATTGGGGGAAAAAAGAAAAAAAAAACACAGATATTCATCAAACGGGGTGATAAGGATCATCTCCATCATCCCCAGTGGGAGCACGTTTTAATTTTTTTCATTTTTGAAATATTTTTGGTTTTCCACTGTTTCTATTCCTCTCATCCTTTCTTATTTCGGTCCCCACTGTTGCTCTCCCTTCCATCCTTTCTATTTTTTGTCCGCACTGTTTCTCTTCCTCTCATCATTTCCTATTTCGGTCCCCACTATTTCTCTCATTTCCATCTTTTTCATTTCTAGTTTTCATATTAACTACAACAGTTAGTATCCAAACTACAACAATTACTTATATTAACTACAACAGCTACATATATAACTTCAGCAGTTACACATATAACTTCAACAGTTACATATATAACATATTAACTTCAACAGTTATATATATAACTACAACAGCTACATATATAACTTCTACAGTTACACATATAACTTCAACAGTTACATATATAACATATTAACTTCAACAGTTATATATATAACTCAACAGTACATATATAACTTCAACAGTTATATATATTAATTTCAACAGTTACATATATAACTTCAACATTTATATATATATTCACTATTAAGAGAAACAGTGAGGACCAAAAATAAAAAAGATGGGAGTGAGAGAAATAGTGGGGACCGAAATAGGAAAGGATGAGAGGAAGAGAAACAGTGGGGACAAAAAATAGAAAGGATGGGAGATAGAGCAATAGTGGGGACCGAAAATATTCCAACAGTGGGAACCAAAAACGTGTTCCCACTGAGAATGATGGACAATGATGGAATCTAGAGGATAGTCTTAAGCAATTCCGATTCATCAAATAGAGTAACGAGAGAGTAGCGCCACTTGTGATTATAATTTAGAATTTTTTGTAAACTGTTTTATAAGGAACACATTGATTGTAAACAACATACATATTAACGGTAACAATCGCCCAGCATAAAACAATAAATATAATAAATCTTTATTTTAATAACGTATATTACATCTGAAGTGTGAGCTTAAATAAGATGGGACATATGAACAACTATGACAATAAATAAAATCCAAAGGTGTAGATATCTTTTTTCATGGCTAGTTGAGTTACTGTGTATCGAATTTGATGGAATTTCATTGTCATTTAAAAAAAATGACATTTTAGTTTCGCCAATATCTGATCGGTGATTAAATATCTTTAATTTGTACCGAACTTAATAAATAGTTTATTGAAATCATAGATTGAAGTATAATTTTTTTTATTTAGTAGTTTTAAAAATAAGTGTGTGTTTAATATGTCTTGTGTTTTTCAAATACAATGCAAATTGCGAACCTAAATCGTTGGTGAAAGAAATAAAGGCCCTTTACGTAATAAAGTTTTAAAAATTGATCACCTACTCCAAGAAGACCAAGACTGACTGACTGACCCCAAATTAATTATTTTATTTTTTATTATTAATTTTGAAACTGATATCTAAAAGATCGACTCTCACGTCTGGACTCTGGACTGAGCGACTACCGTTCCAGATTTTGTTAGCGTTTCATTTCAGGTGAAACGACTCGTGCGAAATTCTATACTCCAAATTTCAGTCAATTGTGGTTGTTTTGGTGGAACCATTTTTTTCCAAGTAGGTGCTTCAGTAGTTTAGTCCTTACAAACAAAATAAACCCTCATGACTTCTTTTTTGAAGATAAATTGGAGGTATAAGCCACCTAATTTATTTTTAAATTAAATTAAATGTCTATAAAAGACTCTCCAGCCGGATTTCGAATCTGCGATCTTTCACTCAAGGAGTCAAGGTACATTGCTCTTTGCCATTAGACTAAGAGCTGATTCTCAACCCTCATGATTTCTTACTGTGCCGTTTTATAACCATATTAAGAAAACAGAAATCATTGAAAACTTTTACTGTTTTCAACCCTGTAGAAGAAGCAAAATTCCTTAAATTTTGTTATTAGTTCGACTAAAATGAATCATATACAGTTATTAATTGGTGTAGAATAAAGCAGAAAATACTCAACATTTGTTACCGTTTCGGACCACAAGGGGTTGAAACCTTTTCGTCCGAAATGACCGGAATGGGCTCAGTCCTACTAACCAGAGTCCTCATCCGCTGCAATTTCATTGCACAACAGAGCTATGCTATGATACATCCACTGTCCAATTTACAATTCATCTGGTTAATATCAACCGTTAGATTGAAATTAAACGACAGCGATTACATTGTACCATCATGCTTTTTAGACAAGAACAGGGAATGTGCTGGGCACACTCCCACATCCACCCACCTACACCCACTGACTCCCACCTACACCAGCAACACCACACTCTCAGCCCCTTGTTTTCTAGCTCCCCTTGTAACCTCTATAATTGAATTTCGGTCCAGAACTTTCTATTTTGTTCGTATTTTTAGAAAGATTTGATTTGAATCTAGCAAGCGAGAGAGAGAGATGGGGAAGGTGTATACTTTGTCGGAGGTCTCGGAGCACAATACCAACAAGGACTGCTGGTTGATCATCAATGGAAAGGTATAATTAACCTTTACTTCTCGTAGAATCTTTTTTCTTAGCTGAGTACTTAATAGCTAGATAGATCTGCTTTCTAGCACGAGTTTAAGTATCCCTTAATTTATTGGAATTAGAAAACTTGTGGGGCTTTGTTAGGAAATTTTACTTGCTATGCAGATAGCTTGATTTGATTAGATTGCGTTCTGATCTCTAGATTACTGTTCCTCGTACTAAGTTTTGCTTGCTCTGGTCGACTTCAAATATTCAATCATGAATATACTTTTTTATTAAACGGAGCTAGCCAACTTTTAGGGAATATGCATTTATTACCTTCAGAAAAAGTCTCCCTTTGCTGACTGGTTCGCCTTTGGTGTTTATCTATATAAGTCAATTTTTTAAATGAAGATTCTAGTAATGCCCGGATCAAAATCTCATTTTTTTAACATGGGATTTCATTTCATTTCATTTCATTTCGTTGGAAAATTCTTGATCAAAATGAACGGATTTGGTGTCATTTGGTTGGAATTCCTATGTAATTATATCCAACGAAATCCTACGAAATCCTATGAAATCAATTGAATTGAAATCCCATGAAAAAACCATTTTGATCAGCGCCTAACTTAAGTGAAAGTGGGATTTTTAGAAATTCCTGTATATGAGATGTTTAAACAATGAAGAAATAGTAAAATAAAAAAGGGGGGACAAAAGTCTCCTGTTACATTGGAAATAAATTTTTTTTTACACAGTTTACCCTACAATTGCATATTTTAACCATTAGCCCCTTCCTAGCAGAAAAACCTCCTTTGGCACACTCTGGTCTAGGGACACACCAGCTTTCCTAATTAAAGTATTTTGGCAAGACCATAACCCTATAATCATGTAGGTGTCAAACCTTTACTTCGGCAACTAGGCAACCAGCCCATAACACTCTGGTCTGAGCTAGGTTTCATGTTATTTCTGTTTCTAAAATTGTGATTGTCTATCCAAGTTGCGTACTCGAATAGAAAGCGAAAAATGCATATCGGTTTCCAACTGTTTTCTTTAATATAAAGTGAAAAATCACGCTGATATTTTGCTCTAGTTTTAATGAAATCAACACTTTTTTAATTTGCTCGACTTTTATTTGTTTCTAATTTTCTATATTGTTCAAAACAGTCAAAAGTTAGAGTTAACTCTATCAAATAACTAGATCAGCCTTGAAAAATATTTCTTAGTTTCCAGTTCAACTAATCTTGAAAAACTAACAGAAAATGCCAAACAGAATCAAATTACCATGCAGTGTTGTAGCTGGAACCTAACACATAGATTCTTTATGCAAATATCTAGGAGTCCTCTTTTTGTTCAGATGTGAGTGAGATGAGTTTACTTGCAAGCACAGTAAAATTTTGGGTATTATTTGCAAAGGACGAAGGTTTATATTTGGTTTCTCGCAAAACAATGATAACTGAACGTCATCAATTGAGGTGGTCAAAATAGGGAATTCGGTGTGTATAACATGTCAACTTTCAACTTTTTCATTTTTTGGGGTTATAAATTGGCGTTTCTGTGGGTTTATTAGACATTAATTTTGGCAAAACTAGTGAAGAGAGTTGCAAAGCTTCTCTTTTGATGGTTAACATCTGTTTGCAAATTAAATTTCAAAAAAGCTCCCTGAACTTTGAATGTGCCCTGAAGTACTTAAATTCTCCTAGCATTATAATGAGATTCAAACTTTTTTTATAAAAAATACCATTATGGTTTTAGTTTTAGTTCGATTTTCTTTCAATAGTTAAAATTGTTTTTTATCTTCAAACTCTCTTAGGTGTACGATGTGACAAAGTTCTTGGAAGACCATCCTGGTGGAGATGATGTCTTGATATCCTCATCGGGTATCACTGATACAGAATTTTCTTGATTTTAAATATAGAATTGGACTTGTTCCTTTCATAGCATATCAGTTCTGAACCTACTTACAAAGCAACACAAAAGTTGAACAAGACCAATTGATTTTCAGGGCCCATGTAAATTCAATTGCAGTTCTGTTGTTTTGTGATATTATAGGACCGGGCTCGTGTACTCAAGTTGCAAAATTCAGCTGTTCAATAGTTGACCAGCTAGTCTGTTGAGATGCAATTGTTTATTCAACCATACTGATTCCCATTGAACCAGCCAATTTAGATTGTATCAGCTGGCTAGCTTATCACATATAACAGTAACAAACTTCTGCTGTTGGTCCATACTGTTTGTAATTCCCTTTGTGCCAGTACTGAACCTGCCCAGAAATCCATCACTGGGCTATTAATTCTTTGTGGTATTTGACAAAAACGTTCTGTAAAATGCAGGAAAAGATGCAACGGACGACTTCGAGGATGTGGGCCATAGTACGACAGCAAGGGCAATGATGGACGAGTACTATGTGGGAGACATAGATACAAGCACAATTCCCAAAAAGGTGAAGTATACACCTCCCAAGCAGCCATACTACAACCAGGACAAGACCACCGACTTTGTCATTCGCATCCTACAGTTCCTGGTCCCACTCGTCATCCTTGGCCTAGCTGTTGGTGTTAGGATCTACACTAAGTCTGAGACTGCTTAATTAACCAATTAATTAGTAATCAGTGTTGGGTTTGGAAGGGTTTTGATTTTTTTCCCTTTTTTTTCAATTTGGGAGGTGCTTTTGTTGAAACTGTGATGAGTTGTTGGTTGTTGTACGGTGTAATTGGATGGTTGTGTTCTACAGTGTGTTAGTAATAATGTGGATTCTCGTACATAATTATTGTTTCTGTTTATATCTAATTCTTGTTGATTCAACCTTTAATTTTCTAAGGCGACCAGATTGCAACTTGGAACAAAAATTGTTGTCATCAGTTTTTATCCCATTGGATTTATTATTTTGGTGACTCGGCACGTATTTAGAAGGTCACTTCAGCATAAGGACTCCTGAAGAGGTCAAAATTTTTTTTTAAGATAAATTGAAGGTCTAAGCCATCCAACTTATTTTTAAATTAAATGTCTATGAAAGACCCCCAGCTTGCTCTTTGTCACTAGACTAAAAGCTGGTTCTCCTGAAGAGGTCAGATTTAATTAATATAAGGGTTTATATTCAATTAATGCAAATTGTTGTGGATCCGTTTTGTCAATCATTTTGCCCTCAAACTTTTTTATGCTCGTAGATTTGTAATTAGGTTATCTAGGAATCACGAATAAAGAGGAAAAAAAATTGAATTCGGTTGTCTCAGTACAATGCCACAGGAACTTTTATTAATCCGTCGGATATAATCTCGACAAATAGATTTTTACGGCCATGTCAATCTTGACGGGCTTGATATTAATTACGAGGCACTCATCATCGATCGGATGGTCCGTGCACCGCCGCTATCCCGTGTAGCGCAACAGAGGATTATATCAGTAGTTTTAAAAACTATAAATTTTGTAGAAATCTTTTTTGTAAGAGTTATTTGTTTAATAGTATAATATTAATCAATTTCATTGAGGTGGCTTCAGAAAGAGATCGGTAAGTTATTCCATCAGCTAAGAATTGAAGAAAGCTTCACTCGCTTGATAGTATAACAAATCGTGTATCCTGTGTAGGGCGCTATAACGCTTTGAGCGATGTCCGTTGGATCGAAACATACGGTCCGATTGAGTTGGGCTGTTAAATCCTTCTCAAAAAAAAAAAAAAAAACAAGAAGAAAAACGCTTCGTCTCCTTTCGTCTCCCTCTGGCGCACTCTCAGAAAAGAAATCGAAGAGAAACCCTAGCAAAACCCTAGTTTATTATTGTCGACTCTCTTCTCTACCTCTCCTCTCCAAAGATTCCTCTATTTTCTCCGAATCTCCGACACCTCAGACTCAGAACGAGCATATCGTGCCACTCAAAAGTTTCTTTCTTTTCACTCGCACTTCCTGCCAGTTCCAGGATCACGCCGCAATTGTCCGTTCAGATCTATCGCTCCAAAGAAACCTAGGTAGCTTAAAGTACAGTCTCTTCTCTCTTTCTCTCTCTCTCTCTAATCTTCATTCCCATCGCAGAAGTATTTTCTTTGGGTTGGATTATCACACTCTTATGCTCTTATGCAATTTGGGTAGTAAAACATATGTGTGCGGTACGATAATTTGGTTGTCTGAATGTACTGAACTACAGATATGAAAAAGAAGAAAGCATGTATTGGCATAATTGTACTGCAATTGAATTTATTCATGATAATGTTACTGACAGTCTGTTTCTCCTATAAACTATAGGTCTACAGTTCATCAATATACAACTCGTTCTCCTTTGTACACACACTGTACAAAGCCATCCCTTCCTAGCGCTCTTGTAGTTTTACTCCAAGTGAATTTTCTCACTTCTTTAACCTAATTCTCATCCTGACATGGGAAAAGCTTCGAAGCGGTTAAAACGAGAACCCAGCGAAAGCGAAGAGGAATTCGGCTCAGACGACAGCGATATGGATGCAGCCACTGCCTCTATGGGATTCGATTCCGAGGAGGTAATTAGTTAATCACAAATTTTTCATCTGGGCACTGAAATTTCAGTTTAGCTTTTACGATTAGATGTCCAAACTTCCAAAACAATTGCAATTGAAGGTCTGAAGTTGGTCATATGCTTTGAATCGAAACACGTCAAATACATTGGTAATATTTATTTCATAGGCATATATGTAACCTTAAAAATTAATTTAGTATGTAATTGTTGTCCCTATAGATTTTTGTTTATACTTTGTGTGCATCTACTCCTCTTGATAATGTTGATAGAGAGCATAGTTGATTGCAAACAAAATATAAGTATGATGTCTAAATGAAAATCTGAAAACCTGTCTGCTTCTATTGCAGTTAGCCATTTATCTTATTTCTTTTTGCTGATTCCACTTGAAAGTAACAGCTTGCTTCACAAATTATTAGGAATTAGAAGAGGATCAGCGTGAAAGTGATGATTATGATAGCAAGGGGAGTGAGGTAAATCAGTCTTTGATTTAGGAAATTTCACACATTCTAACCCGTTGGATTCTAGATTTATACATCAAGCAGAATAAATTGTTGTATGCTGTCATAGGAAGATGAGGATGACGAGGAGGATGAGGACAAGGATGAGGACGAGAGTGACCAGGAACAGAATAAAGATGCTGAAATGGAGCAGCTTGAGAAAGAATATTTGAATCTACGAAATGAGGAGCAGTAAGTCTCATTGCATTGTACCACCCATTTTATATTGGTACCCGTGTTCTTTACATATTTTAACTTTATTCTAGTGTCGGGAACTTGGTGCTTAGATCCAATCATAAGCACCGAATTATTATAAAAAAATACTGTCAACCCGATTAGCATTTAGCAGTAGGATCATTGTTGGTCATTTTTGTATTTCATTCATTTATTTGTCTTTGAGAACTTCCAAAATACAGAAATCTTTTGTCAAACTTGAGACGCCATAAAGATGAGGATGTGCTGAAAGGTCAGGCTGTAAAAAATCAAAAGGTACCCAATTTAGTGTCTATCTTCTATATTACCAACCTGTATAGTAAGCAATAATCCCTTTTTTTGGTTTGGGAATGCAATGAACTTACAAGTATTCTGTCAAATTTTTAGTTCATGTGATAGAGAGGCCCTTCAATTAACTGTTGAATCAGTTTGACACCAATATATTGTACTTAGCAATTATTAGAGGGTGTGTTTGGAAGAGGCCATGAAGTCACCAATAGGGAGTTCGAACAAGCCCTTAATCATTCCCTAGTTCCTTAAAATACAGGAGCAAGCCCTTGTTCATTCCATGTTTGGTTTGTGCGCCCATCTCCTTGTTCGCTAGCGTGCCAAACACACCCATCTGCTATCCAATGCCATAGTATTATCAATTTTGGTTGGTGTTGAAGTACTTTTTCTGTACCAATGGCAAAGTTTTCGTCACAAGTCAGAATTTTTACATGAAGTATTTTTGTAGCTCAGTAATAATGAAAATAGCAAAGTAATGCTTGAATCAGTATTCTTGGTTGTTTTGTGAAACCTGGACTATAGTGACTGAGAGAGAAATTTTGTCGAAGATTTATTTAGCGACCTGTTTATAGATTTTTCTTCTATATAATGATCCAAATTTTTTAATCTTGTCCTCTTTGCACTTAAGGCTCTTTGGGACAAAACTCTGGAGCTCAGGTTTTTGCTGCAAAAAGCTTTCTCAAATTCAAATAAATTACCCAAGGTATGCTCTTGCCTTCTAAAAAGTTCAACATCAAATTATCATCATTTTCATTTGTTTATTGGCATTACAAAATGGTTGATGTGATTTCTTGTTATGTTAATTTGTATACGTGATTTTTAGAGCCCAATGTAATCTTAATTTATACTTAGGCCAAAATGTCCCCTTATTCTGATTTCATCTGATCTTGATGACACAGTATGGAGTCCAAGCCAAGTATTCTTGCACATTTTTCTTAAGTAATTGAGTTTGGCATAAAATTATCATATCTAATGCAGTGAGCATTTGAATTTGACTAAACTTGAGCCTGTCTCAGGATCCAGTCAGGTCAGAATTTTGCACCTGCAATGAAGCAGTGGATAAAGCTTATGCTGATTTAATCTCGGCATCTCAAGAAATTCTTAGTACCATGTTGGACCTACAAGAGGTATGTATGCTATGCTTATGCAACAGTAAAGAATTTAGACTAGATCGTTTAATCATTCTTTGATTTTATCTGACTGTTAGTCTGCTCTCAAGTCCTTGAAACTCAAAAAGTTGGAGGCATGTATGTAAAATAGAATCATTTTTTACTTGTTGATGGGGATCAAATGTTCTACTATGTGGAGCTTTTTTATGCAAATGAGTCCTCTCTTTGCAGAGTAGCATCAAATAAGAAAAGGAAATGCTACATGAGACTTGGAGACTGATCAATGCAATATACTCTGGTTCAGTTAAATTTAGTCACTGTATTTCATAATATTGTACTAAATTATCTTTTCTATTCTGTAGGCTTTTCTTGAAAAGAACCCTTCTATTGTACAAACCAGTGCAGGTATTATATGCCCCTTTCTAGCATTCTATACCTGATTAATATTATAGGCTATGTTTGGATTGGCAGTGAGTAGTAATCTGGGTTAGTGACTATTCCAAAACACAAATCGGCATTTCAGCAGAATGATTGCTAAAAGTGCTGTTTTTATATTCCAACAAAAATTTCAGCTAGAAACTACTACCAAATTCCAAGTTACCTTGTGAACCTTGCTTTTCTGACTCATGATCTAAACATACCCTTATAGAATATCACCGCTTGTTGACAAACTTGATTTTCATCATGATAATTTGTGTAAAGTTGAGACAGTCTTATGGATAGTGTGTCTGGTTTATTTGATGCACAACATTTTGTTATGGACAGTTTGACATTCCCTCTTTAATTGGTTTATCTATTAGCTGCAATAGTTGTTTCTTTTTTTTTTTCATGTCCATTTTAAAATATCTTTTTAATGCCAATATAGTATTGTTATTGCTTTTATGAATATGATGAAATAAGTAGTTAAAACAAAACTGTTAGTTATCTTTTCCATTGGTGAGTAAAATGATACTGGAATTTTCCTTGTTATGAATAGTGTTAAAACAAAACTTTTAGTCTTATGAATAGTGTAGCGTATTTTCCGTATCCTTGCTTTTTTTAAAAAATATATTTTCTTTTATTTTGTGAAGGAGATAATAGAAAACCTGATAATCAAGATGTAATTTCTAATGGATTGGATGAAGAGTGTGACGATGATTGGTTAAAATTACATCACATGTACCAAAGGTAATGTATAGGACTTCTCCGCACTTGCAACTGTGTCTGCTTTCCTCAACAGAAGATCTGAAAATTATAGAAGCAAAGTTATTGGTTCTGGTAGCTTCTTTAGTATTTTTATTGGATTATTGGATTATTTGTGTTGAATTGCAAGTAAACTTATATGGCGGTTAATTTCCATCTTAATGCCTAGTTGCAATAGTGTGGGCTAATTGAGTCTCAAAATTGCACAATTAAACCTCTCTCACCTTGGTATTGATTGGTGTTAAATTCATGAAAGATTTATAAGTTCAAAATTAGTGACACTAGCATATATATAAAAAAAGAGGAGGGTTCCAGTGCCCACAATTTGAATGCCCCCAAATGCCCCAAAAGTTACTTTTTGATTATTTTATTGAATTTTAAAATTCAAATTTTGAATCCAAACCGTTGATCTTATTTGATATAACTAGCGATGCATTTTCATATAAGTTCTATAAATTTTGATGTTTATTTGGTACTTCATCAAGAGGCTAAAATATGAATAGATTAGAATTAATCTATCATATTTAACTAGATTCGTACAATATTCAATCTCTTGATCAAGTATCAATAAACATCAAAATTTATAAAACTTATATGAAAATGCATCGCTAGTTATATCGAATAAGATCAACGGTTTGGATTCGAAATTTGAATTTTATATTTTGTAAAAGTAACCAAAAAGTGAGTTTTGGAGCATTTATTCAAATTGTGGGCACCGGAACCCTCCTCATAAAAAAAATCCATATTCTTGTTCAGATTAGTATCATGTTTGCTGATATACATTCCAATTATCATGTTCAGAATAGTACCATTCAGAGACAATGCGGTGGACAAATGGCAGAGAAAAACTCTGGTTAATACAGGAGCTGCTGTTTTGAAGGGAAAATTGAATGCTTTCAATCAGGTTTTGTTGTTGTTGTTGTTTTTTTTTTTTTTGGTAGTTTTCTGTAATGTTAGCTTTGATCATTTATCTCAGCAAAAGCCTACCTTTTTGATATTTCTTGAAGCATATTTTCATAGTTGTCTCAAAAAAGAGCAACTGAATGTTTCAGACTCTCTCAAGATTGTTTCTGTTTCCTTTTTTTTTTTCTTTTCTTTTGGGTGTAAATGATATTTCCTCGAGGAACTCAATTATGACTTGTTGGTGACACACTGTGACAAAACCATTTGTTGCATTGATAATCTAATTTTGAAACTGTAAATGACAAAGTTGAACCATGATTTTATCCTCTGTATCATGCAATGCATTCTGCTTTTACATAAAACAGTTAAAAATTTAGAGTTCAGAATTTACAAGATCAGGTTGGCCAAAATAATCAGCCATCAGTTGGTTGTAATCAACATTTAAAAAAAAAAGTGTTGACTTGATGTGTCTCAAAAAATGTTGTAATTTGCTAAGGGGAGGGATCACTTCACAACCGTTATTTTGACAATCTTGTCAGTCATTTCATAAAGCATATCAATGTTGAAAACAAAAAAGAATATATGTAACTATATTATTGCACATGTAGATTGCCTAACAATGAAGTTTCATGCAATTTGAATATTGTTGGATGATACATCAAGGACTGTTTCAAGATACCTAATAAACGTTAAAACATTTATCAAATATCATCATTTTTATTGAAATGAAATGTTCATCAGGTAGATCACGACTTATACGTCGAATACTAAATTTATATTTTATTGTTTGAAGATTGTCAAGATTGTCAAAATGAATGGTTGCCAAGTGCTCTCATGTTTCTGTTTTCTTTGTTTATCGTTCTTTCGGGTGGTGACTGGTTCATTTTCCAATATTTAGTAATAGTGTGTTCGAACTTTTAGTACTCATTGTAGTTTTAGAACTAATTACTAGTTCTATATTGAGAGCAGGACATAAGCAACCAAGTGGCAGGATATATGAGGGATCCAAGTCGCATGATTAAGCGCATGCAGTTGAGGAGGTCTTCATTAGGAATTATTGGAGAGGTTTGCCTTTTTCTCAATATATCTCATTCTTGTTTGTTCTTATTTTTCCTCTAGCCTGGTTTACCATAGTATTTTAATGAAAAATTGAAATGAGTTCTGGGTTATGTATTTATGTATTTGTGATTAATGACCCAGGCACCTGCGCATGTTGGGTTGGATTGAATTTTCATTCCGAGTTACAATACAAATTTACATTGGCAGTGAAGTTTGCGTGTTTAATGCTAGGATCAAAGTTCTGGATCAGTACTTCAATATATTTGCCAATATTTCAGTTTGTACTGCTTAAACATTTATTTTTTGGTTGTTTCTTTTCGTGTTATCTAGTTGCTTTGTTAAATGCTCATATTAAGATGATATTGGAGAGGAAAAGAATTACAAAAATGCCCAAAACAGATTGCTATGAGGTGTTCACTTTGTGCTGCTACATTTATTTATAATTACCATATTCTAATTTTGTGCAGGAACCTGGTCAACCAGACACCAAGATGGAGGTAATGCACTCGTCTTGATCAGAACAATTTCGGTGCAACTTATTCAGTATTATATTCTTATGTTTACTTGTGATTGTAGGATGGTGAAGAAAATATAGATGGTGATCCTGAACTTTTGGACGACTCAGAGTTCTACCAACAACTTCTGAAGGAATTCCTTGAATCTTGTAATCTGGGCTCATCTGGTCAGTTTTACATATCATTTACCCAACTCAGGATAATTTTGAAACCTCTTGAGCATAATTTAGGTGCCTGTGTACAATGAATAAAAGTTTCCAGACCAAGAAAACTTAACATTTATTTTGTTGCAGGATCTAGGTAGACATGTAGAAATATTGTTTAAAAGTGGAGAATGACAATTCCTGTCACATTTTTATAAGTTCCTATCGAGTTCAGTTCTCAGATCATGTGAAATTGGTTTGTCTCTATTAGTTTTGGGTTGATTTAGAATTTCCAGGCAGTTTTTCTGTCAATTTTTAATTGTTGATTTAGCAAATCGTATGCACATGCTCTGTACATTTCTTCTTCTATTTTTTGGGGTCAAATGGAGGTTGTGGGGGGTTGGATTTCTTGTTGGGGGGGAAATCCTAGTTAGAGTTCAATTGGGTTCCACCGTTCCAGTTCTATGGTTTGCATCTCTTGGGTCTGGATGCTTGCATCTCAGGTCTTTTGGGTTCATGTTGGTTCAAATTCAGAATAGGTCAGGTTCTGCGATTGACGTAGATTTTCTGGGTTGGATCAAGGTTGACGCTTATTACTGAATACTTACTGTTGTTTGTTTTGGCCTGATTTGGCCTAATTATATTAAAGCTGTGTATTGCTTGTAGAGTCGGTGTTTTATGCTATGAAAAGAATGCAAACAAAGAAGCGTAAAGTAGTTGACCGCCGTGCTTCTAAAAGTCGTAAAATTAGGTGCACAACTTCTTCTTTCCCTCATATAGCTATTTCAAAGTTAATTCTAGTGATATGAGTATGACAAGCTGTCAACTTTACGATTGTTTATTAAAATTTTAAATAACTACAAGCTTATTTTGTTTGCATCTTCCAGGTATCATGTACATGAAAAGATTGTTAACTTTATGGCTCCTTTACCGATGACAATTCCTCCAATGGCTCCTAAATTATTCGAGAATTTATTCGGCCGTGAAAATTAGCAGACTGTCTTCTGCCTAATTGTTAAGTGCCTTCGATGAGAACTCTTTGGTAGGCTTAGTTCTCCAAGAAATCTTGCCACTTCTGTTGATTCGAATTGCCATTACATCTGTACTTTTAGTTTTACTTCCCATTATTCAATTTTGTTGGTACTTGAAGTTGAAAGTGAAACCAGAACAATCATTGGTGGGCACATATAACATATTATTCAGACTTTAAAATTGGCTAGTTAAGATTTTGAAAGTAGAATTGCATTTACAATATAAGAAATGTATGTAAAATTAGGGTTATGGTGGGTTATTGGAGATGAGAATTTTGCGATGTAGCCTATTTTGAGAAATGGTCTTATTTAAATGTGCGTTTTTTTTTTCAGTGGCCAGTGACAGAGATTGCCTTGAAAAAAAGATATCGTTGTCTAAAACATTGGATTGAATACAAAAGGCTAGTATGAAATTTTTTTGGTGATGTAGGTTAAAATGGAAATTTCTAATAATGAAAAAGTCCGAGTAAACCGGACTGTTTTCAAATTAGTACTGTTTGTCATAAATTCATTTTACAAGGATAATTTTTCAAGATTGAATAATGTTTTGGAATCAGGACAAATCTGAATCCGGATCAGTTTGTTGATTAAATATTTATCAAAGTGCTTTGTCGAAAAGAATAGGACTGCATATAATTATTAACGGGATTTTCAATTATATTCCATAGCCAGATTGAATCAAACGAAAAGGCGCACATGTTGAATCCTGTTAGTTGTTGACAATATGTTATAATTGTTTATTTATTTGCACCCCCCCCCCCTGTAGGTGCGTTTGAATTGTTAGTTATAGTTGTTCACAATTAAAAATATTATTTTAATAGTTAAGGATAAATTTGTTTGGCTCGAGAATATTTTTCTAAATGGTTTTTTAATTCAACCCTCCAGTTTGCTTGTGAGAGCTCGCTTGGGAAAGTCTCGATATATGGATTCGGGAACTAATTTTTTATGACATCTTATTCTTTGCAACCATACGCATCCATAATAATACGTTATGGAAAT
Organism: Rhynchospora pubera; assembly: GCA_028095005.1. Lineage (NCBI taxonomy): Eukaryota > Viridiplantae > Streptophyta > Magnoliopsida > Poales > Cyperaceae > Rhynchospora > Rhynchospora pubera. The sequence continues at coordinate 76,727,954 of CM051463.1, forward strand.
GTTACCGACTACCTAAAAAAAAAAATTCTGTTGTGGACATAATTTTGTATGGTTCATTTAAATAAATTTATAAACAGAGATAAATGATGACCAGTGTTCATATCTGATTTAAAATTTTGGTCCACGTAGAATTCAAAACTAAATTGACAACTTACACAAAATGCTACTTACTGATCCGAATGGTCTATTGGTCTACATTCCTACTTGAAAAATAGCTCAGAAGCGGCTCCTTAGTTCTCAGTAAATAGTCGCAATGCTGCTCTGCGTTTTTTAACTACTAAACCCCAAACCCCATCAAGAGAGAACCGCGCCATTGCCATTTCCGATTTTCCATTTGCAATGTCTTCCCACACAGTCATAAAACAAGTGACCAAATCCACCTTCACACCATCCCTTCTCAGAGAACTCAAATCCCATATCGACGCCTGCGATTTCATCTCCCTCTCCTCCATCAAAACCTTCTCCGCCACCTCCGCCTCGTCGTGGCGGCGCCGCCTCCTCCCCTTCGACTCGGCCGAGACCGCGTATCTCAAAGCCAAGCTCGCCGCTGAGTCCTTCCAGATCCTCAATGTATCCATCTGCCCGTTTCGGGTTGATGGGTCCAAGGTCGTCGCTTTTCCGTATGTATATATATCTCTCTCTCTTTCATAGATTGTTTTTGTTAGTCAATGGTTTGTGTAGAAATGCTTTATGGAATTCATGACGCTTGAGAGTATGTTCTGACCAACAATTATCTGTTGCACAGAAGTTGTTTGTTGAAATGACAATGTCACTCAGAGTGCTTTCTTGGGTTCCAGGAATAGAACTACTCATGTGGTTATTCTGGATTAGTGCTTGTTTAGCAAAATTAGTTAGGCAGAGCCTTACCAATGCTGTTGAGATTATTTTCAGCCGCGATGTGCGCTAAACAAATAGCAAACAAAAAATGAAATGATGTTGAATGATTGCTATTATATGCATGACAGGTCCACACTGGTACAGAACCAACTGAAATGGTATGTGCACTGGTTGTGTTATATTTGCCTATACACAGAATTTTGCTCCTTTCACATAATTTGAGGTTTCTATTTGCATCTTTTATGATAAGTTTCATATGCTTTTGCTTCAATGCGTGCAGTTATAACTTTCATTTGTTTCCAAGAGAGGAACAATCATACAGCTTCTCATGTCAAGCTTCATACCTTGAATCTCTGGCATGCAAAGGCTTTGATTTTAATCTCTGCATATATGAAGGTAATTGCAAGGGCTATTAAAGCTGTAAAAATCTCGGTAAAACTTCTTATGTGTAATATGTATTCGATATGTGGTAATGCATATGTGGGAAATGGTCAGTATAAACTAAAATGCCACTTGGAATAAGAAAAACAAGGTTCAGTTACCATTTCTCATGTTTACACTAGAAAAATATTTAAGGAAACTTGGAACAATTATCTTTGGAATTCGATGTAGAAACCATTTACAATTAATGTATTTGTTGCTCTTCATCAGTATGCCTCCTACATAAAAAATTATGCTTCATATTTATTTATCCTTTATTTTACTTTTTGTAGGAATATCATACTTATCTAGAGTACAAGAATCCTTGGCTAAACGGAGAAATGCAACACATTTAGATTTCAGAATATTTTCCAAATCGAGGAAATCAGTTGCTAATTCACTGTTCATGGAAAGAATCAAAGCAAGGATTCAGTACTGGAGAAAATCATGTTTGAATTCTAATAAACCTCCTCATGATGTGCTTTCTTGATATTGATTAGCTTTTTTTCCAATTTTTTTTTTTTTTTTTTTGCACCCTTCTGTTCCTCAATTTCTTCGAAAGTGTGCCCAAAATAACCATGTTGGTCGCAATTGCTCTATACATAAACAAATGAGAGAGGAGGGATATTTTAGTATATTTGAAGAATTTGTTGGATGTGCATATTGAGTTTAATTGCTTTGTTGCTTGATACTCTAAACATTTTCACATTTACACTATGTGAGATTTTGAGGTATAAAGCATGCATGCTTTTTTATTCCCCCCTTACATTTGAATGTCCTGCAAAACTACTGTTTATATGAGTGCTTGTCCTGACCAATTTTAATTTTGCCGAGTCACTATTGTGAAAATAACTAATTACCTACGATAATTGTTCACAGTTACTGTCTACTTTTTGTGTTATTAACGGATGCTTGAATTTATTACTTCTGTTTGATAGGGGATTTGGCAAACTCTCTTAGGCAACTAATTTTAAGTACGCAGTTGCATGGTGAGAGACCTTGCATGACCATAGATGTGTGCAGTGACAATCAACTCAACCTTGTATTAGAGGTATGAATTTGCATTTAAAATATTCTTTATTATTATTTTTTTGTGTGTTTGTCGTGACGAGTTATAAAGTGATCTTTCACCAAAAATTTTCCAAGAACTGCCTACACGTTATCTCAGATATCATTCTTCTCACATTTTATCAACCCTTTGTACAGTATACTGGATCTCTGTTCTACAATAAATTTTTTTTAATGAACATTATTCCAAATTTAAGCCCACACACATTGGACCACACTTTGTTTGTTTTTGCAAGAGATATACAAAATGCACTATTTAGTACTGTACTATTAGCATGTAAATACTCATGTTGAGGTATAGTGGTGGAAATTTTTTATAGTGGGATTAGATCTCCCAAGCTCCACATAAAGGTGCATTACATGACTTATATTTCATGACGCAGACGGTAAATGGCATTTCTGACAGCCTTGTACCTCTAGTGGTTCGTAACAGCCTTGGGACACCTACATCAGTACGGATTGTTTTTACAAGCTCTGAGAAGGACAAGAGTGCTCTTCTGGTTAGTGTTTGAAGGTTTTTTTTTTATTTAAATTTTTTTCCCTTTCATTTCCTATGTTGTAAACCCTTTTCTAATTACTACTGTTATGTATCATCCAAAATTCAGTCAGTACTAGCGGTGCCCCAATCATACCTTGAAACCTTAAAAATTATACTTTTGATTGAGAATCACTAGTTATGTAGGGTGCTGATCTTACTGGGATTATCAAAGGATCCTAGTTTTATATTATCACAGGTACACTAGCTTTATGCATGCAATTAAGCTTTTAATGATTCACTGGGAATTACAAAGAGTTATGAACACAATTTCATCCATTTAAAAATGCACATGTATTTAGGGCCCCTAGTTTACATGACATGTTCTGATCATGCATTGTCTTGTCATTTTTATGACTAATTATCTATTTCTTTAGAGTGATATTGATCATGCTGAAGAGGAACAAAACTTCAAGCTGTGTGGTTTCCGAGAAGTCATGGACTTGATTTCAAATTCACAAAAACCAATCATATCGATCAATTGCCTGAATGGTAGAGCTAACATTTCTTTTCTTTTTGCCTAGTTTTCAGTAAAATTGTTAACATACGAACTCTTAGTCAAAAGTAATGATTAGTCAAACTTTATACAAGGGATGGTACAGATTTTACCCGTAATTCTGCTTGGAATGTATTAGTTTTTCACTTTTCTTGCTCAATGTTCAGATTTTGCATTCTTTCATGAGAAGTTTATTGCACCTTTGCCACCGAGCTTGCATGAATTTACATGCTCTTTGAAAATGGTGTTTCCGAAAATACTTGATTTGGGACATTTAATGAAGGAAATAGGTCCATTGAAAAATGCCAAGGATACTTCCTCATCTTTAAATTTGGAAGTCCCTTTTCAAGGTACGTGTTTTTTTTTTTGAAAAGGACAAGTTTTGCTAAACATTCTTTGTTATTGCACAACCAAGACGACTAGGACAATTAATGTCACAATTTCTCGAAATTCAAAAAGTAAATTGTATTATTATAATTTAGATGGGCCATATGTCATATTTTATTGCAATTTGAAACTCATTTTGTCACATTTCAAAAGCCAATGAAACTAACCTCTTAGACGTTATAAATTGCTTGATGGATTACAAATTGGTTTTCAAATTGCACTGTTTTTAATACACGGCCTATCCAAGTTATGAAGAATTTCATATCTTCATTTATATTTTTCTTATTTTGATGAGCCTTGTGGTTCTCATGGATCTAAAATAAGCTTGTTGCAAATATATATCCCTTCTTTATACTGCGGCCACTTTATTAGAAGTGTTTTTCTGTACTTATTGGTAATGTGCAACATCAATGCAACAGTAAAATGATAAAAATAAAAATCAGGAAGATATGGACCTGTGTAAGTAAAAGAGGATGCCATGTGGTACCATGCCGATCAACATGATAATTTACTTTTCTTTTCGATTTTTTTTTTCAGCTGACAGAGATGGTGGGCAAAGTAATCAAGGAAGAAATGCACTAAAAATAATAAGCCTCTTTGTCAAAATAAATTACTTACATATATGTAATAATATTGAAGGATACTTCAACATATTTCATCCTACAGCTTTCATGGAGCTTGAATCTGTTGGCTGCCAAGATGACACAAATACTTATCTGACTCATCAAGAGGATATTGCAAAATTGGGTGTCCATAACTTGGTCTTTCTCTGGGGTTTCAATGCTGCTTCAAATTTGCAGTTGAAAGACATGCTGAGGAAGTACCATCCTATCTTCGATGAAAACTTTGATCTGAAAATAGTAGATAGAAATTGCGCGGCTATTGCATTTCAGAGGCAAGGTGCTGTAGTGGAATTATTGAAGGAATTAAAACCTCGGAGTTCTTCTATTGAAAATATGATATCTGATGGTGTTAGAATTGCTGGTTTTGGGGCTTATGAGAAAGTTTGTAAAATGGGGTTATGGGATGGACGATTAGCTGATTCATTGCAAACTGTTGCATTGTCAGATAATAACACTCCTTTATTGGCTGAGAAGAGCACTGATATTTGTTGGGACAATAAGCTCATGCTGGACCAGGATGAATATCTAAAGGTTTAAAGGAGGATTTCTTGGTTTCTGATTTTCGGCATTAATTCCTTAATTGACAATTAAGAATGTTTTGTTCATTACAAGAAATATTGTACAATATTTATTACGGGAAAAAAAACATAAAGAGGGATTGGGAACCTTTAATATTCCCTAACATTAATCTGATAATCCCTTCATAGCCACTACCAAGTCTCTCTTAAAATATTAATTTGATACGTTGATTATTATAAAAAAAATCTAAATTTGAAATCCAGTTTGACATTATAATAATTTACACCCATATGTTTCACAATGCACCTCTAAACTTTTTTTTCAATTTTTAAATTGAATGTAAAATAATAATTAAAAGGAATCCCATAATAGGGAAGGATAATGTTTTCACAAAAAAAATAACGTTGAATATTTTGACAATGTCATGCTAGAAAATTCGTATTCCTTTGAGAAGATAACAGAGGAACTCTGCTCCCATGGCACAATTAGTGCACCAATAAGCTCCAATTGATCTCGTTAAAACTGTCATCTTTATCATGAACATTGTTCACAATTCTATAATTGTTCTCCTCCACATAGTTCAAAGGGCCTTAGTTCAAAAGGTTTACATGTTAGATGCTTCTATGTCACGATTAGGGTTAATCTAAAAATAAGATGATTAAGTAATGTCTTTCTCACTTCGCTTGTTTCTGTTTGTTGTAATTTGTATCATTCTAACCTTAATTTATCCTCTCTGGAGTTTGTCTAACACAATACATACACAATCAGTGACAAGTGACAACACACACTAACAAAGTGATTTTAACATATCGCCACATCAACATCAACTTTAAACAATACACATTTTCTTTATTAGTTTGTGTGTTTATGTCAGTACTACTGATCGGACGAGTGCTTGTATCCAACATGTTGGACACTAGCCACTCCTTTTATTTTAATTTTTTTTTTGCGTTTTTTATACTAATCTTAATTTTTTTTTTTTGAATTTTTTTTAGCTTTGCTAGTGAAGCTAACCATCTCGAGTTGCTTTTCTTTCAAAAACTTATAAAAACCATAGCCATGCAAGAATTTCACAGAGTAAAACTTGGAATATGGAAGAGAAAACATTTATCATATTAATTGATAGCAAATTGAAAGTTAATTTCAAGACTAAACCAAATATCTGAACAAATTTTCTTTCCTTTTTCAGGTTCGTCAGGTAAATAAGAACCTCAAATAAAATGTTCCTCCGCTCACGTGCTCGTATTAATATATTATATTATATTATATTTCCTATTTTTCTATAATATAAACTCGCATTACTAGGTCTTTTTAAGTAATTAAACTCGTACTAATATTTGGGTCAGTACTACCGATTGGGTGCTGTACCGGTTGGGTCCCTTTTTTTTTGCGTTTTTAACGCAAACTGTAATATAATTGTTTGAACTATTGGTGAACTTTGCAGTGAAGCAGGTCCTATCAAAGGGGTACTTTCTCTTTCAATAAATTCTAAACCATATATACAGCTATGCAAGAATTCAATGGAGTAAAAACTTTGGTATTTGGAACAGAAATTCATCATAACAATTGATAAAAAAAAAATGTTGAAAAAAGTTACTCAATTTCAAGATTGAACCAAATCTTTGGGCATATTCTCTTTCCTTTTTCAGGTTTGCCAGGTAAATATGAACCTCGAATAATATGTGCCTCCGCTCATGTGCTCTTTTATTTACATTTCCTATTATACAATATAAACCCGTCTTAATAGTTCTTTTTTAGCAATTGAAGTATTGAACTCGTGCTTTTTTAGTAATTAAACTCGTATTAATAGTTCGGTATGGTGAACGGTGAACCAACCATTCCAGGAAAGTGGGGAATGTTTTACGCACGTAATCTACATACAAAAATTTTACGGACGACTTAGAAACCCACCACTCTGAAACTCAAGCCATATTTTGCGTAGCGCGTAAAGTTGCGTAAACTTTATCTGTCTATCATGTGGCCGGACCAAAATACGTAAAATTATTTTCGCGTTCTCCTATTTATTAAAGGACCGTTTATATTTTCCAACTAATTTTCCTCCTTCGTAGAATCGTAGGATATCTCTTTTTATACATAAACAGCGAACCACTAAACGCCACGTATACAGATAAGAAGCTTCAACTCCTCTTCATCTCGTCTTCTTTCGCGTCTCCATCTTTCCTTTCCTAATTCACACTCAAAACAAAACAAATCGCGAAGAGAGAGAGAGAGAGAGAGTCAACAAACCGAAGAAGCAATCAACCACTAATGGAGATCTCCGGCGCCGTGCTCGGTCGATCCTCGACTGGATCCGTTCACCATCGTCTCCTTTTCGGTCGCTCCGATGCGGGTGCGTCGAGGAGACCTAATTCTAGGGTTAGGGTTCCGGGGAGAGCCACTTGCGGCGGCGCTGTGTTTTTGGACGAGGGGCACCTCAAGTACTACGACGAGAGAAGGGAGAAGCAGGAGAAGAAGAGAGCTAAGCTTATCAAGACCTTGAAGAAGGATCTCTCCCAACTTTACTCCATGGGGTTTGGAATTGACAACGATCAAAGCGACAAGATCGAGGTTTGTGTGTTTCGTTTCCTGTTTCTTACTGTTTTTTCTGATATCGATTCCATCAATTCTTTTGGTAGGTGCCTTTGTTAAAACTTCAAATGGTATAAATTAATTAGGTGATCGTTGCGATTGCTACTTCTAATCTAGTTAAATGTTGTTACTTTTGTGGCTCTAACCAAAAGGATGTTGAATTGCTAAATAGTAATAGATTTATGGATAGGCTTTACGTTGGAACTGTTTGAGAATTAAATGTCCATGAATTTTGGATCTGTACAGGAAGCAGCAAAGCAATTGCTCGAACAGCTGAACCAAATCAAAGTTGAAGAAAAAGAGATGAAAAAGAATAAAAAAGAGGAGAAAAAGGCAAAGGCAAAGGCAGCATGCGAGATGGTTTGTGATGAGGACTCTTCTTCAAGCTCCTCAGAATCCAGTGAAAGTGATTGCGAGGAACCACGAATCCTGCAACTCAGCGATCTTAAAGCCACCACTACTGCCACTTTAACTGTACCAAATCCTGCCTCACCCGCACCTGTACCTCTACCCTTACCTGCACCTGCACCTGCACCACTACCTTTGCCAGCACCTGCTCTGGCGCTCATGCAGACAGTACCTGTTGCGGATGTGTTACCTGGTAAGATTGAGGTTTGCATGGGTGGCAAGTGCAAGAAGTCAGGCTCAATGGATCTGTTGCGTGAATTTGAGATGATGGTTGGGAATGAAGGAGATGTTGTAGTCGTTGGTTGCAAGTGCATGGGCAAGTGTAAGGAGGGGCCCAATGTTCGGGTCTCCGGCTTTGATTCTGGTACTACTGGTACGACAAGAGGAGAATCAGTTAGTATTATGAGGGATCAGTTGTGTATTGGCGTGGGTTTGGATGATGTGGGCACCATTGTTGCACACTTTTTCGGAGAAGAGAAACAGGATGATGCAGGAAAACTGATACCTGCTTAGGTGGTAGCTCCAGTTAATTGTATATAGGTGTTGAATCTGTCTCCTATCAAGTGCTATTATGGCATTATGGCACTTTTATTAAGCTCTGTGATAGTTTGTTAATTGTGGCATTGAGTGTGTTCTGCCATTATCAATCGTGAATATTTATATCATCTTTAGTTGTCATATATATAATTACTTTCAAAAGACAGTTCACTGTCAATTTAGGCGGGCTTCTAGTCTTGTTATTCAATTTCTGCCAAAGGAATATTGCATTTATCACTCTTGGGTTTTTTTCGGTACCAGATTGTTCAGCCGAGTGATCATTGTATGGACAGTTTTATTCCACACAATCGTCCAAAACACCTAAAAACTACATATAAGTAAGCAATCAAGTGACTCAGAAAATTATGTGTTGAAATTCAATGTCTGCCGAAGTGCCGAGTGGCAGCCGCTGTCAATTTTCCTTGTAAAAAATAAATTCAATATCTGCAATTATTTGCAGCAGAAATACCAAACAAATTATAAAGTAAGAACAAGATAGTTTATTAAACAATCATTATTCGTTAACCCAGCTTCAAACATTAGTCACACCTTGCAATCTAAAAAAGAAAAAAAAAGGTAATAGAATTGGCCCAACCACAGTTAATTTCCTCAAAAAAAAAAAAAAAGTTTGATTACTACCAGTCTTACATTTGATATTCGTTTAAATAATATTAATTTGAATTGTGACAAACTGGATATGATTAATTAAAGTGACTCCTGATAGATTTGTTTATCTTTGTGGTTGATGAATCTGACTTTGACAGGATTGCTGCCATACATAGCGAAAATGAACTGAACTAATTTTATAAGACTGAAGCACTAATTTTGCTTTCTGGACTATGTAATTGTTTCATCTTAACCTGGGGCAGTCAGTCAGTCACACGTGTATTATAATAATATATAAATTGCGACAGGCTGGAGTTGAGATTTGACCCGCAAAATTAGGATCGCTAGATGGGCAGGCATTAATTGAGAAGATAATTAAAAATAATATTCGTAAGAGTGGAGCATTACTTTGCTTTCCAGCCCATATAGTTGTTGCATCTTTGTCCGAGGCAGTCATATGCAGTAGCCGAGTAACAACCTCACACATTGGGGCATATTTCCAAAGAGATCAGAGTGGCAAATGGAGTCGCTTGTGAATTTTGTGGTGGGCAAGCTCGGGGATATGATAGTGAAAGAGGCTCATTTACTGGGTGGGGTCGGAAATCAAGTGGAAGGGGTAGAGACCGAACTGAAACAAATCCAGTGCTGCCTGATAGACGCAGACACCAAGCGGCGCCAAGGAGATGCTCGGGCGGAGAATTGGCTGAATGAGCTCCGCGACGTGGCCTACCGAATCGAGGATGCCATTGACACTTTCTATGTAAAAATCGAGGACAACCACCAAGAACATTCCAACAGCTTTTTGCACAAATTCAGAAAGTTGTGCCACAAGCCGATGAAGGTTCCTGGCCTCCACAAGCTTGGCAAAGAGCTCGGTCAGATTCATGATGTGCTTGATGGGATATCAAAGAGCAGAATCGACTACGGAATCGAAGCGCTGTCGCAAGACACAAAGAGAGGGGGATCACAGGCAGACGAACTGCCTATGCGTGCAAAGGCTTACCTTGATATAGACGAAACAAAAATAGTAGGCCTACATGCCGACAAGGACAACATTCTCAATTTGCTGCTTAGCAGTGCAGAAACTCCAAGACGAGCTGTGATAACAATTGTTGGTTCTGGTGGTCTCGGAAAGACTACCCTTGCCCGCATGGTATATGAAAGGTAAGTTCATATATATGTATATATATATTTTTCTTCTCATCTTTTTTGTTTGTAGACTAATTTGGACAAATTTTAGAAGCATAATGATGCATGATAACGACATAACATTGTTGTGTTATCAACTTTATTGTCGTTAATTCATTATGAATGTCATTATCAATGATTTAAATAACGACCGCGATTCCGCAATAGCGTCGCTATAACAGTATGACTTGGTAGACCACTATGCTACTAAAATAAAAATGCCGCTATAGCGGTATTTATTAGCATACAATAATACTACTTAAAAAGTATCTATTTTTACATTTTATTTCTTTTTGTCTAAATGAGTAAAACTTAATAATATATAAATGCATTTAGTGGTAATTTAGTGAAATATAACTACGCAATTTCTTATTTGTTGATATATAATTAATATTACGAACATATCTTAAACGTATAATGTTTGCATATATTAACTGCATATGATATTTGCATATACGAACTGCATATAATTTCTGCATATACAAACTGTATATATTAAATTAAACTATTAAAATATGTATATAATGTAATAAGGTATTTTATTTTTAACTCAAAAATGAATATATTTATATGATTCCATAGAGGTCGCTAAATGACCATTGGTCATCATGATTACAAATAGATTATCATTGTAATTAATTATTATTACTCATATCATTTCAATCACTACTTATATTGCTCTTGACATTTAAATCAAATTTAGACATGGAATGATTAAAAGTTGTTTTGGAATACTTATATATATAGTTCTTCATTCGTCAAAAAATTTATCATTCCCTGATATAAAATATAATAAAAATTTATATTTTGCGCTGTTAAATATAATTTAATAGTAAAATTGAGGCATCCAAGGCCTCGTAAGAATCATAGTTCTACAGATAAATATACTTTTTCATTAAAATCTTAGTGTCAAATAACAAAGTATAAGTTGATAAATTATTTACCTGGAATCCTAGTAAATATAACAAATGCAACTTTTTTTGTTTTTGTGTGTTAATAGAGTGAAGGCAAATTTCGACCATCATATAATGCTATCAATCTCTCAGTAGTACAATTTAGCTGATGTTGTGAGACGGATACTAAATGAACCTCCACAGGAAGCAAAACTTGAATCAATAATGCCCAAGCTCAAAAGTTACTTGAGTGGTAAGAGGTATTTGATTATTCAAGATGACGTGTGGGAGGTTAGTTTATGGGAACAATTGCAAGATGTATTGCCTAATAACGAAAACGAAAGTCGGGTGATGATAACTAGAAGATTTATTGATGTTGCTCCAGTTGATCTGAAAATTCCACCTTACAAGCTGAACTTCTTAAATGATAAGGATAGCCTTACTCTCCTCCTCAAAACGGCTATTTCTTGTCAAGAATTTGACAAAAAATGTCCTAGTGAGCTCCTTGAACTAGCAGATGCATTGTCCAAAAAATGTAAGGGTTTACCATTAGCTTTGACTGTACTTGGTGGTATTTTTCAAAAAAAGATCAAACCTACCGTGCTTGGAAAGACCTTGAACACAATGGATTGGTACTCAAAGAAAGGCGAAAACTGCATGAACATCCTAACCATGAGTTATGAAGATATGCCTTATAATCTTAAACCGTGCTTCTTACATCTTGCTTGCTTTCCGGAAGACTATGAAATTGACGTCCTGAGACTCATTAGAATGTGGGTGGCAGAGAGAATTATACCACAAAATGACAAAAAAATCATTGGAGGAAACAACTGAGGATTGCTTACAACAACTTTTTGACAGATACCTTGCTTTTTTTTCCTTTTTAATTTTTGGTAAAAAATTAGACATAACCATTTCCAATTTTCTCCATTGGAAACAATCCCTCAAATTTTCAAAATTGTTAGTAATCCCTTCTAATCTTTTGATATAAGGATATATAAATCCATTTAGTGTTATTTTAGTGAAATATACTATGCAAGCTATTATTTGCTGATATATAATCAATATTAAGAACATATCTTTGTTATATAATGTCTACATATATGAACTGTTTATACGAACTGCATATAGTTATGCATATAACAAACTGTATATATTAAATAAACTATTAAAATATGTAAATAACGTAATAAAATATCTAATTTTTAACTAAAAAATGTATATAATGTATATGATCTCATAGTTGTCGCTAAATGGCCGCTATCCGCTATGATTTGAGATTGTTCGCTATGAACTCGCTATCCGCTATTTAAACCATTGGATATAATATAAACTCTTTCTATTAATTCTAAACATTTTATAATTCGAACAATGAATTTTATAAATTTTTGACTAAATTTTCCTTTGTTGTCCTAAAAATTTCATCTTATTCGCCATCATAAAAGAAAATTTGTAATATCTATGTTTGGAAATACAAAAATTCAAATATAGAGTAATGTTAGAATCAAATATATAGGATGTCAAACACGATTCAAATATTGACCATTAAAATTTTAAACGGCTGATCCAAAGCACTCAATATGATCTCTATATTAAAATATCCTTGAATATCAAATTTTATATTTTTTTCAAATTTTCTAACTACTTTTTTCGAATTTTCAAAATTAGAGGGTTCATAACTTTTTAGATTGAGCACATTAAAAAATTCCAAAACAATAGTTAAATAATTTGAAAAAATATAAAATTTGGTCTTCACGAAAATGTTATAACGTAGAATAATTTGAACAGTTTCCAATAGCGGAATCAAGATTGAGAAATAGGATAGGTCGAGCCGTCAAGATCTAAAATCTTAAACCCTTCAAATAAGCCTAAATATGAAACATGATGCTAAGTCCTAGTTGAGTTTTTTTTTTAGACTGAACGGCCAGCGACTGGCAAGTAAGTTATTTGCACTTCAATTTCAACGAGTTCTAGTAGATTGGTACTGAAGCGGAATTTGGTTAGAAAGAGGAAGGTCTTTGGTAAAAATCAAATTATTAAAGTGTAATTTGGTTTTAGGTAGGAAGGCCTCGTTGGCAAAAAAAAATCTTGGCAAATTTATGCAATTTTTGATGAAATTTGCGCGAGCCATTTTATCAGACCTCTGGGCCTCTTCTTTGAAAGCGAATAGTTGTCCAGAAAAAGTAACAGTTACATTAACAAACTTGAAAAATAATTTTGGGCTGGGTAGGGCCCAGGACCAATGTTATTAAGTTTATCTATTAAAAATTTCAGCATTTAATGGGAAAAACCAAATTATTGGGGGAGGCCTGGCCTCTACCAGCCTCTCCCTCCCTCCGCTACTGGCGGTTTAGATCCTCCATTCTAATTTTAAAATTTTATCATATTAGATAAATATATGTGACCTATATATTTGACACTATCCACTCTCCTAAATATTAGTCTGTCAAGCGATTTCAAAATACCATCCATCGATGACAAATTATATTCCCCCTCCCATGGGTTCCATCACGTATGATCTATCTGTCTCAGTTTGTGAGTCTCTTCAAGTCATGTTCTGTTTTTATTATATGTAGTGCTGAGTTATGGGAAGAGTTTTTGTTTTGCATCTCAAGTTTGTTCCGTTATTTAGTATTGGCTCAATAGGCTTTATCAAAGAACTTTCTAATACTAAACTTGTTACATGTTGAAGCATCTCCCGTTAGTTTTAGTTCTCAGAGGATATAAGAGGGCGCATGGATTATCTAAGAATAAAAAGAATAAAATTAGGATTAGTTATTCAAAGTAAAAAGAAATTATGACTAAACGATCAAGAATAAACTTTTTGAGATGTAGATTGTTATTTTTAAACGGTCCAACATCTAGATTAAAGTTTCATTTCTAATGTGTTTGAATCAATGTGGATTAAGACTTTTATGCAATATAAATGGAAAGATTCAACTTCGATATAGAATTATCAAGCCAAAACAATAGTCATGATTGTGGATCCTTTTCTCCTTAGAATTGCATCTCTTAAACCTATTGTGGCACTTTTGCAAATGACGTTGAATAACAACCAAAGCAACAAAAAATAATAATAATAATAAATAAATAAAATAAGCTGACGTTTTTTTTTTCCCAAAATCACAGGAACACAAATAAACAATCCTTGCTAATCACCTCTTTTAAACAATAGACCGATTACTTTATTAAACGGACAGAAGCCTTTCCATTTTTTTTTTCTGACGAAGAAAGCTGAGGAAGAAGGGCAGGGGCATTTTAGTCTGAAATTCCAAATATTGAATTTTCTGAATTAGTATATCATTTAAATTAATTAAAAGGGTAAATGACTATACAAATGAAGATTAGAGGGGGTAAATGAATAATATTCAAAAATAGAAGGGTAGATAGCTGATTGGTAAAGATTTGAGGGGTATATCACTTATTTTCCCTTATTCTATTTATTATGATATTAAAAAAAACACAATTATTGAAGCATTTCAAATCCCTCAATTTGAAAATATCATAATATATAACAAAAGAATATTTTTAAGAATATAACAGTTAGTTTTCAAGGAGATTTTTCGATCAAAAAAAAAAAAAGATTGAATGGGTCAGACTTGCTGTTGAAAGTTTAGACTAGCTACGCGAAACTAGTGTGAAGTAAAATGGATGGATTACTTCGTATAGTATTTTAGTCAATCTCTGATATATATAGAGAGAGAAAGAGAGAGAGAGTAATCGGTAGAGATTTGATAGCGGTGGAACAATATTGGAAGAAAAAATTATTTGGTAGAGAACATAATAATTGAGAATTGTCATTACTAAAAACAACAAAATCGAACTTAAACCGGAAAATAAAAAGAATTTGGGTAGCTATACTTTATAATTTATAATATGATTAGAGAGTTTTTTTTCGAATTTTTGAGGGTGTTATATCCGAATGAGAAAATTATAGGGGTTTATCCAACTTTACCTTTTTTTATTTCTTTGTCATGTACGAGGACTGTACATACTACATTGCAATGTCTTCAATACAGTAAAAATGTAAAATACATCAAGACTTTCAATTTTCAAACAACTAATTAATGCAAGCTACCCAGTTCAATTAATCTACGCTGTGCTCGACTAAATTTAGCAATTTTTTTTTCTGCGAGATTTTATTATTACTCTTTTATGTTTGAAAAAACGTGACGCTCCAAATTAGGTGTGTTAACGCTACGCCATTTATCGTTATGCCGTTTCGTTTAACTGAAATGAAACGGTAAATGATATAAAAAATTTATATCGTATACTTAACAAAACGGCATGTGGCATAGTTGTTTATACCGTTATCAATAAATAAAACACTGAAATTAGTTATTTCAATAAAAAAATGATAAGTTGAATGGTTGATGGAACATAAATCTGTTTCGTTTAATAAACGAAACGGTAAGTGGTATGATTGGTTTTATCGTTTTTAAATGAAACGGTAAGTGGTAGGTGGTTTCTGTGGATTTTTACCATGTTTGACACCCCCACTCCGAATCGAGGTGAAATAGCTCACCGCATATTGTTTGAGAAAATACCGCAAGGTAGCTAGTCAGACAAATATGCATTGACGTTTATTTAAAAAATTTCAATGAATAATATATATGATCTGAAAAATCGTCAGACGCCACACATCAGAGTTTTTTTTTTTACAGTTAAATATAAATTATAAATATTTTACTTTACTAATAGTAAAAATATTTCACAATACAACATTATTAAATTTTCGGCTAACTAGAGCATTAATTTAGAACTTCGCTGAGAGATTATGCTTAAAACTGAGTAAATTTAAGTTTTAAGTTTCAGCCAGATACGGCAGATATACGTGACATATATATATCTACCTTCTTCAATCTCTAAAAAAAAGAAAAAAAAAAAAAAGAACACAAAAGATATATCTCCCATATCTACCTTCTCTTCTCCTACAGGTTGTAGGAGTTCCACCGCTTCCGATTTATAGAATTTAAGGTTCGTAATTATTATGCAAGTCCAAGGATACTATTTTTTTTATGAGCAGCGTTTCGCTGCCAACATTTACGCTGGCCCCGATTGTTGTCGGGTTTTAGAGATAATCAGATGATGAAATGATTTGTATTAGTTTACTAATAATAATTTACATTGGTTTACACGCCTATTTATAGGCTGAGTTCTAACGGCTAAAATATTCTACGTTAGGCAATTCTAACGTTACAATTTTAAGAAAAGAAATTTAACAGCCCCTAATCTAATTAGGCTGGAGGCAATCTTTTTCTAAATCAGCCGATGATGGAGATTATCTGAGGCCAGCTGTCTCTGAACTTTCCCTGATTTTATCACTCCCCCTCAAGCTTGGATTGTAGATGTCATATAATCCTAGCTTGCAACTAATATCTTCAAAGGTTTTGATGTATAATCCTTTTGTAAAAATGTCCGCCAGTTGATCTTTGCTTTTGACAAATGGAGTTTCAATTTCCTTAGCTTGAACCTTTTCTCTAATAAAGTGACAATCTACTTCTATATGCTTAGTTCGCTCATGGAAGACAGGATTCGCCGCAATGTGTCTCGCCGCTTGATTATCACAAAACATCTTCATTGGTGCTTCATGCTTGATATTCAAGTCAGCTAGTAATTGTTTGATCCATGTCAACTCACTTGCGGTGGATGCCATGGCACGATATTCTGCCTCGGCGCTTGATCGTGCCACAACATTTTGTTTCTTGCTTTTCCATGTGACTATGTTACCGCCTACAAACGTGCAAAAGCCGGTGGTCGATCTCCTATCGTAGCTCCCGGCCCAGTCTACATCGGAATAGCCACATATTGCATTAGTATCATTTTTTCTCATCCAAATTCCCTTTCCGGGAGAACCTTTTAGATATCTTAATATTCTATTAATGGCATCCAAATGAGGTGTTCTTGGTGCATGCATGAATTTACTAATTTGTCTTACGGCAAATGATAAGTCCGGCCTTGTAACGGTTAGGTAAATTAATTTACCAACAAGTCTTTGAAATTGTCTTACATCCTTTAATGGTTCACCTTTTTCACTATCTAGTTTTTCATTCATGTCTATTGGAGTTTTGGTAGGCTTACAACCTAGTTTACCGGTCTCTTTAAGCAAATCAAGAATATATTTTCTTTGAGATAGGAATAGCCCTTTTGAAGAATGGGCGTTTTCTATCCCAAGAAAATATTTTAATTTGCCTAAGTCCTTAATGTCAAACTTTCGTTTTAGGTCTTTTTTTATATTATCAATTTCCATTTGGTTATTATCGGTTATGATTATGTCATCGACATAAACCAAAACTGCAGTGGTACCATTGGTATTATGCCTAACAAACAATGAGGGATCTGCTCCACTTATTTTAAAATTACAAGATAATAAAAATTGAGAAAGTTTGCCATACCATGCCCTTGGTGATTGCTTTAATCCATAAATAGATTTTTTTAACCTAAATACAAGGTTAGAAATATTTTGCTTTTTGTGACCAGGGGGTAACGTCATATATACTTCTTCTTCAAGTGTTCCTTGAAGAAAAACATTTTTGACATCCATTTGGTGGAGGGTCCAGTTGTTATTTACCGCTATGGAAAAAAGTATCCTAACGGTATTCATTTTGGCCACCGGTGCAAAGGTTTTATAATAGTCTATGCCATAAGTTTGGGTATACCCTTTGGCAACTAACCTAGCCTTGTATCGTTCTATAGTTCCATCACTATGATATTTAATTTTATATACCCATTTGCAACCTACTGTTCTTTTATTTGTTGGTAAGGTGCACAATTCCCATGTTTGATTTTTTTCTAAGGCATGAAGTTCCTCTTCCATTGCCTTACACCATTTTGGATCCTTTTTTGCTTCGTCATAATTAGGTGGTTCTTCAGTTTTTGTCAATGAATTAATGAAAGCATAATGCTCATTAGAAACATTATTATAAGAAATATAATCTTGGATAGGGTATTGTACTGAATAAGTGACAAAATCCTTTAATCTTGTGGATGGTTGAGGTTGTCGACTTGATCTTCTCAATGGCATCTCTTGCTCTTGATTTTCCTCATCATTCTGAATGTGTTCTTCTTGTTCGATTTCTTCAAATTCTTCATTTCGACTTTCTTCATTTTGTAGGTTTCCTTCACTTACTCCTTGCAATTCTTCACCTGCAATTATTCTTGATTCTCTTCGAAACTTACTTGTTTCGATGTTAGTAACACAAGGATATATAAAATCATTTGGAAGGACTTTGTCAACATTATTCTCATTATTATTTTCATAAAATGGTTCATTTTCAAAAAAACTAGCATCTCTAGAAATATAAAATTTTTTATTTTTTGGATCATAACACTTATATCCTTTTTTCTCAGAAGAATATCCAACAAAAATAGCTTTAATGGAAGTAAAATCAAGTTTATCAATTCTTTTGTTATGCACAAAACATTTGCAACCAAAAACTCTTAAATGACTAATATCTAATTTTCTACCATAAAGAATTTCTAAAGGGCTTTTAAAATCCAAAATGGCACTTGGCAACCTATTTATCAAATAAGTTGCGGTTAAAACGGCATCCGACCAAAAATATTTTGGAACATTATTTTGAAACAAGAGAGATCTAGTAACTTCTAAAAGATGACGATTTTTCCTTTCGGAAACTCCGTTTTGTTGAGGTGTGTAAACACATGTAGTTTGGTGTAAAATGCCTTTTTGTTTAAGAAAGTTGGAAAAATTTAGATTAACATATTCAATACCATTATCCGTTCTCAAAATTTTGATTTTCTTTTCAAATTGATTTTCAATAAAATTCGCAAAAGTTTGAAAATGTGAAAAAACTTCATTTTTACTTTTCATCAAATACAACCAAGTGATTTTCGAAAAATCATCAATAAAAGTAACAAAATATCTAAAGTCATTGTAAGATGTTATGGGGGCCGAACCCCAAATATCGAAGTGAATAAGTTCAAAAAATCATTACTTTTAGAACTAGAGATAGGAAAAGGTGGTCTAGTATGTTTCGGAAGTTTACAAGTTTCACAATTGCTACAATCTAAATTTGAAAAATCAAATATTTTGTTTAAAATTCTATCGGAAGGATGCCCAACTCGCTTGTGCCAAAGTTTACTTAAATCTTCATCTTTACTAGTTTTGAAACCAAATTTATTGCTATTTAAAATATAGAGACCGTTTTCAAGAAGACCTTCACCAATTTTTTCTTTGGTAGCTAAGTCTTGAAAAATAACATTTTTTCTTTAAAAATTATTTCGCAATTTAAATCTCTAGAGAGTTTACTAATAGACAACAAATTTACCGAACAATTTTCAACATAAAACACATCTTGTAAAAAATTTTTGGACAAAATACTAATAATACCCCAACCTTGAATTTTTATTTTCTCATTGTTAGCCACGGTAAAGTATTGTTCACTACTAATGGTCCGGTAATTTCTTAATAAATTTAAATTTTCCGTCATATGATCGGTAGCACCGGAATCAAGTATCCATCTGGTATAATTTTGAGGTGCATTTTTGGTAAAGAGACCCATGATTAGACATTTGTTCCCCAAAACCAAATCCTTGGTTTCATCTCGGTTTACAGAATTTATATTGCTGATTCTTCTAACATTCAAATTAATTGGGCTGGTTTGATTATTAACGGGCCCAGGAAAAATAAAATCAAGTTTAGTTGAACCTCTGCCTATTTCCTGGCCCACGAGAGAAGCTAGCTTCGCTTCATTTTTATCAAGCCGATCGAGCCGACTTGATGTAGCCCCGCTTACACCCCTCTTCTTTTCCTCGTTCGAGTCGACTTGCACAGACACAAGCCCCTTCTTCCCTCCATTCAGATCTAGAGTTTCTGAGCAAAAATTTTCGTTCGCCTTCTCCTGACTTTTATTGCATGAAGTCGTTGTCCTGAGGCGAGGAAAAAGATCCCAGCAATTTTCTGAGGAATGACCTTTGTGCTGGCAGTGCGAGCACCCAATTTTCTCCCCCTTTCCCTGATCTTCTCTGGCACAATGACGATCGACTGAGCTAGCTTGGAGATCGTCGTCAAGCTTCAAGTCAGCATTCTCCATCGTTGCTCGTCGTATCCTGTTACCAGTAAAAGTCAGTTTAGGGTTTAGAGAAATATGGATTTGGCAATTGCTTACCTCAGAAACTGAGTTTTGATTTTTTTCTGTGCCCGACCAGGTTTTCTGGTTTATTGGCATCAATACAATTTCTGCCCATGTACGGGTTTTTTATTTGGTTTATCAATTGGAGTTTGGTTGATGCTGCTTTGGTTTTCCATTCAGATTTTTGATTACTGGGTTTTTCTTTTTTTTTTTGTTTGCTTGATTTGTTTGCGGAAGCTATTATCAGAACGTGTGCTCTGATACCATGTCGGGTTTTAGAGATAATCAGATGATGAAATGATTTGTATTAGTTTTCTAATAATAATTTATATTGGTTTACACGCCTATTTATAGGCTGAGTTCTAACGGCTAAAATATTCTACGTTAGGCAATTCTAACGTTACAATTTTAAGAAAAGAAATTTAACAGCCCCTAATCTAATTTGGAGGCAATCTTTTTCTAAATCAGCCGATGATGGAGATTATCTGAGGCCAGCTGTCTTTGAACTTTCCCTGATTTTATCAATTGTCACCAATTATCCGCCGTTAGATCATAGTTTGATAAACGGTTCTGATTTATTTTGTTGACAGCTCAAAAATAAAAAAAATGATAAACTGATACTCATCTCTCTCCCCAGAATCTCGCTCCCGACTATTTTTACTCTCACATTTTTCTCTCATTCCCGACCTTGTCTCTGACTCCAACTCTCCAAGACACGTCACTCTCGATTCCTAAAGGCACTGATATCCCTAATCCGGATTCGCTGTTGCGCTACACCGCGTGTCGCGCACTACGAGCCGTCTGATCTTGATCGGACGGTTCACTTTTTACGGCCCTACCAATCTAGGTTACATGCACGGAACTCCCTTGTCCATTGGATCTTAATCAAACGGCCAGCATACCGCGCGACACGCTGTGTCGCGCGACAGCGGATCTCAATTTCTGATATCCCTTCTCCACCGACTTCTCCCTCATGCACTCTCTATATTTCAAATTGTTTTATGAAGAAGTTTGTTTCCAAACTTCTCTCTCGAGTGTATAGCTTCAAGTTCTTATTTTTTTTTTTTTGACGAAGCTAGTTTGAATGTGTTCAAATTAAATCGAAGATACGGCAAATAAAAAAACTCAAATTAAAAGGTTACATCACCAAAAATTAAAACGGAGTAATGGACTATATTACAATTGACTAGGAAGCATAAAATTGCAATTGAATACTAAATTGCATTAATATGTTAAAATTTTACTAAATCAACATTACACAAAATCAGAATAGCAAAAAAAAAAAAAAATATCAAGACCATTGAAATATTACCATCAAGCCTCTCAAATCTATAATAAAAAAAATTAGTCTTTGGACTTTATAATGCTCCTTTTCTTTTGCCTTTGTTCTAGATCACTATATCCTCGCCCTCACGAATTGAAAGGAGGTGATTCCAAATCTGAGTCTTTCTCTGATGAAAAAAACATAAATGCACTCGATTTACACATAGATGAGGGTATAGCAAGAGAGATATAGATCACGAGCAATATATCGCAACTAGGATTACAGAGAATCGAGAGATTATGTCTGGGGTTTAGAGGGAGGTGGGGAACGAGAGGGGAAATGTGAGAACTGAGCAGAAAAATGAAGTAAGGTTGGGAGAAAGAGTGGGATGAATACCGTGAATTGGGAGAGAGACGATATTAATTTATTAATTATTTACTTTTATGAGCGGTCAAAATTCGTACCAAACTAAAGGTTATGTAAGTGGTCAATAGATTGAATCAAAACCGTTTATCAAACTATGATCTAACGGCCGATAATTGGTGACAATCGGAGGCAGCGTAAATGTTGGCATCCGCTGCTCTTTTTTTATATACAGAATTAACATTAATTCTTTCGAGTCTTTAATATATGTTTTTAACATACTTGGAATAAAAACAAACTATATTTTCTTTTGATTACTTAAATTAAGATTAGTTAAATCTTCTACATATATCATGAGAGTATTTTATATCGTTGATAGTAAACTTTCTAATTAAATAATAACCTATTAATTACATCAGCATAGATCATTCAAAGAATGCAGCATTAATTGTATGATCCTAAATTTATTTTGGTTTTTTTGTTGTTGTTGTTATGCTTATTTGTGAGAGCAGCTAATGATTCTTCAAAAATCAAAATATTGCAGGAATATTGTTCAATTATCATCAAGTCCATACAATTTTGGCGATTATGGGAGGATTTGCCGGGTGCACGATCTTCTTCGCGACTTAGCAATACATGAGGCGGAGAAGATAAACTTTGTTACGATTTTCCGAAACCCACAAGACGTCAACCATTCCCACAGAGTAACTCGCCGTGCCTCGCTTCAATCAAATAGTCACGAACTAATAGAGCACATAGGTCCAAAAACTCGTTCTTTGTTGTGCTTTGCCTCTAAAATAATCAACTCACTCAATTTCCCTGAGTTTAGACTACTAAGAGTTCTAGAAATTTTGTGGGTCCAAAACATGGAGATCAGGGGACTTGAACAGTTGATTCACCTAAAATACCTGGGGATTCAAAATTGCGACGTAATCAAGTTCCACATAGAAAGTTCCTTGGGGCATCTGAAGAATCTTGAGACTTTTAATTTGGGCGGAACTTGTATAGCTGGAGAATTTGAACCAATTGGCTTATGGACAATTAGTACATTGAGGCATGTACAGACGCCATTGGATCAAAGTTCGTGGCAGCTATTGGATCAAAGCTGGGTGCTGCCGTTCAATGCTAACCTTAGAAATCTCCAAACCCTTGCATTTGTTCAAGTTTCAGAGGAATCGTTCAAACATGATCAGTTTCCTTGTTTAAACAACCTACGGAAATTGAGACTTAAAATCGAGAAAACAAGTGATGCAATTACCCCTATACTTGGAACAATGTCGTGTCTGCTCTGCCTTCGCATTTGCTGTGATGGGATCCCCAAGGAGTTGGTTTACCCGACAGCTCTACCAAACTATCAGGATCTGCAATCCCTGACTTTGTTAGGCATGTGGGACAAAAGTGTCAGTTTAGAGGCGAGGTGGTTCCCACGGCACCTTGCTATACTTTCACTTCAGAATTCACTTCTTGGCCATGATCCAATGCCGGAGCTGGGAAAGCTACATAGCCTCAAAAAACTTATACTAATGGGTACCATACTGGGTAATGGTACACACATGACATGTCCAACAGGATTCCCTCAATGTTTGGCACCTGGATGATGTTGATTTGTTAAGGGTAGAGAAGGGGGTCATGCCAAAGCTCAAGTATTTCCGAACGTTAATCGGATTAAAGGTGGAGTTGCCCCCTGAACTCCAGCACATAATTCCTGATTATCATTAATTATTCACAATAAAATTCCTAAACTGAGAAAATCTAGCAATTATAATACACTTATTGTTGGCGGAGGTTTTTTTTCTTTAAAAAAAAAATGAATATCAAGCGATGATCATTTTGTTTCTTGTACTCCTTTTCTTTTTTCCTTAATTTGAGTGAGGGGGTGTTATTAATTGTTGAAAATTATATATTTCGATTATTTCTTTGTACAAGGGCATCATAATTGTATCTGTTGAGTGCTGTAGATTCTTCAGTAGCAGAATCCAAAAATTGAGATTAAAAATTCTTGATGCTTGTAAAAGAAGAAACCCGTAAGATACTGGTTTAATTTTTATAATTACTGGTTAATCTTCTTGTTTCTGTGGCTTCTTGTAGATTTTTATTTTAGGGACTGGTACTTGGGCTAGCTTAACAAAGTCCTTTAGGATTGCTTACTTTTTTAGATTTACCTGGGGCAATCATATGTGAATTATAATATATAAATTGCCACAGGCCAATGTCTGCAAACAAAGATATATAGAATTAAAAAAGAGATCATGGATGCACGAAATTAGGATCGCCAGATGAGCATGCATTAATTGCGAAAATAAATCGAAATAATTTTTGTACGACCCGATATTAACTTTGCTTTCTGGCCTATATAATTGTTCCATCTTTACCTGGGGCAGTAGTATGTGTATTTATAATACAAATTGCCACAGGCTGGAGTTGAGATTTGACCCGCAAAAATTAGGATCTCGAGATGGGCATGCATTACGGAAATGATTTTAATATAATATTTATAAGCCTCAATTATTTGCTTTCCGTTTTATATAGTTGTTCCATCTTTTACCTGGGGCGGTCATATGTGTATTATAATATAACATAATACTCTAATAAAGAAAAAAGTCTCCTATCAGATCAAGTTTGTCTAGAGATGTCATTTGGACAAAATGTATAATATATAATAAAGTATATCTAACAACTTTGTGTCATAGATTAATAACAATCTTTATTTAACAGCTAGTATGTGTTCAGTTTTCTAAAGGATTTGCACCAGTATAAAAAGAGAGTTGTTTTCTTTTTAATAGGCAGGGAGTTGCTGGTAAATATACGCTATAAAAAGGGAAAAAAATAATAATTAGGAGCTGATAATTACAATCATCCTTTTTACCATTTGCGTCATTCAACCCTCTAAAACGAAAACTACGCTCAATCTCCTCTCTCCAAAAATAAAAACCGTGAATATTTATTTTGGGAGGTGTTTTGGGCAGCAGGATTTTTGCTTGGAACAACCTATATTTTTCTAAAATTACCAAAGTGTCCTTTGTGACTTCGCTACTATTTTACTTCTAACAAATCGCTGATATTTCTCCCTTCTCCGACTAAAATCGGTGATCGACGGTGACCAACAGGTGATGTGTTTCTTGGCGAAAGGAGCCGCTCTAGAGGCGGCGATAACAAGAATATCCAGTGCCAAGTACCCATCCCCCACACTTGTGCAATGCGATTCAGGAGCTGCGATTTCTCAGCTACCCTCCTTTGAAGTGGCCTAAGTGCAGAACTCCTCTTCGATTCTTATCTACCGCATTCAGGTTACTAAGTTCTTCTCTATTCTAGAGTGCTAGTTTGTGTGCAAGTTTAATTGGAATTTGCCTCTCCAATCTAATTGCTTATCGGACTAGTACATTCCATGCTATCCGTAATTTCAATTTTGAAAGTCAGAGTTAAGTTGGTACTTGTCAAGGATCAAAGAACCCATAAATTCTGACATTGAGACTCTACAAAGCATCAATTCTGCTAGTTAAAACAGTGGATATTTAAACAGACCATCCAACCAATCTCACTAAAATAAAATATTACTGATACTAAAACCTTCTGACCAATTTATAAAAACAATTCATTACAAAATCATTCTCACTAAAAAAAAGTATATATAATTTTCCTTGACATAAATTTTAAAATTACATATTTAAGTCGATCCAATTAATTACTCCGTCATCTGATATTGTTGCAGGAACTTTAAAATCTGTAGTGAATGCGGTAGCGTCTTGCTGTATTTGGTTAGGTTGAGGAGATGAGCTAGCTAGTGGGTAGGACCGTTGGAGATGATAGCTTAGTTGGAGATGTTAGAAAGTGTGTTAATTTTCATTTTTGTGCTAATTACCAATTAATTAACCAAGCAAATCACACACATAAGAGATCTAGTACACAAGCTATTTAAACACACGAGAAAAAGGGATTGGAAGTCTACCTCTCTTGGTATCGCAACCAAGAGGCTCGTTCCAATGGATTGATGTCGGTGGCGTGCTCTCCAAACACCTCCTATTCGCGGCGCCTCGAGTCCACTATGGTATTAACCAAGCCCTTCTCAATTCGTGCTAGCGAAGAGAAGAGCGAGTCTAATCCCAAGCGTTCCCTTTCTTCAACCAACGAACCAAACGGATTTGTGGGAGAATGGGACGCTCAACACATGAGCTAGAGTGGAGAGGGAAGAGGGGGGGCGGTGCACCACACAAGGGGGGGAGCTTATGGTGGCGGCTAGGAAGAGGAGGAGAGAGAAGAGGTGCAAGGGAGCCTCCAATAGGTGCCTTATATAGCCTCTTAACCCTAGATAGGAGTTCACACAAATTACAATTGTGCCACCCCTACCTACCTCTTGTGGCCGGCCTCCTAGTGGGCTCTCTTGGCCCACTAGGCCATCTCTATTTGGTCCCTTTAATTCTATTAATTAAAGGCCCACTCATAGCTATTCAATTTGGACATTTAATTTACTAATAAATTAAAGCCCAAATAACTTAATTAAATTAAGTGTGTTATTTATAAATAATTATTAACTTAATAATAATTATTTAGAGATTAGACAATGCATTAATTTATTTCTATATGATCTATTTGACTTAATTAATTATAACGGTCCATAACGCTATTTAATTAATTAATCAATCTATCATATTTTTGCAATACATTATTGCAAATAAATAAATAATGCACATATGGTTAAACACCAATTTTGTGTGACCCTTTGAGGATTTATGCTATGTTGGACATGGAATTAAATCGCTATTTAATTCCAATAATCATAAGCGGTATCTAGCAACACGTTATGATTCCCAATTCGCATAAATAGTGTACAGCTACAAAATTTCAATCCTGCATAAGAGAACAATTATGTTTCTCTATTTTGATTCTTATGTCACACGATATCATCGTATAATCCAAGATAGGAACGTGTCATTCTTGCAGATTATACGTTTCTTGATCTAGAGATAATTGTATCAGTTGCTAGCAAACAATCTATCTCCATCAAGGGGCCCAAACAGATATCGTCACTCACTAAGTGAATTAATGAGGGACATACGGTTTTCTTGATAATTAGCTTTTCCCCGCACGATTCAAGAATACTTAAATCAAGTCCGTATAGCAGCCTTTATCAGGAATCAGCGGTAGACATGATTTATAGCATCTATCCTCATGTGGAAAAGATAATCATCTCAAACTTAGAACCAAAATCATAACGAAATAAATAATGACACGTAACACAATCCATATATTTATTTCGTGGGGTCCAGTCCTGTACTATGTTCTATAACATATACATATGCAATTAAGTTGGTTACTCCTAACCTATGATTTATAGAACTTAATCATCACTTAATCTGCATACTAATCTTATTGATAATTAATGTTCTTTGTTAATTATCAAGATTATGGACTTTTAGATTTATCGTTGTCATTTACTACTAAATGAATAACAGTGATCTATAATTCAGATCCTCAACCTGAATGAACTGTCAACGAGTAAATCAAAGAACAAATGATCTGAAATCACCAATAACATAAACTATAGAAGTAGCCTAATGAATTGGCTTCTAGGACATATCTCTAACAATCTCCCACTTGGCCTAGAGTCAATCAATAGTGACTTCTAGCAAGTGCATAGTACTCAATGTAATATCCAAAATATACATGTCTCATACTAAAGCCTAGTAATAAAAAATACAACTCAAAGCCACTCAGGCATACGCCTAATCCCCATGGATGCAACATGCAACTCATGTGCGGCTCGAGATAAAGGCTTTGTCAGAGGGTCCGCTGTGTTCGCGGCACCGTCCACCTTCTTGACCTTGACCCATCCATCATTGATCAACTGACGGATGAGATGGAATCGTCGTAGAATGTGCCTAGTCTTTTGATGAGACCTAGGCTCCTTGGACTGAGCTATGGCTCCCGTGTTGTCGCAGTAAATATCCACTGGACCTGAGATGCTTGGAACCACCTCTAGCTCGGTCAAGAACTCCTTGATCCATACACCTTCTTTCGCTGCTTCACCAGCCGCTAAGTATTCTGCTTCGGTGACGGAATCGGCCGTAGTATCTTGCTTGGAACTCTTCCAACTTACGGCACCACCATTGAGCAGAAATACGAAGCCGGACTGTGATTTTGAGTCATCTCGATCGGTTTGGAAACTAGCATCGGTGTAACCACTTACAACGAGCTCTTGGTCTCCACCATATACGAGAATGCTATCCTTTGTTCTCTTGAGATATTTGAGGATATTCTTGACTGCAGTCCAATGTGCCATGCCAGGATTGGCTTGGAATCGACTAGTCACGCTAATCGGATGTGCCACATCAGGACGAGTGCATAGCATGGCATACATAATCGATCCGACCACAGATGGATACTGGAATTTCTTCATGTATTCACGATCTGTATCATTGGTCGGACTTTGAGACTTGCTCAAGAAAATGCCATGTGACATAGGCAAGAATCCCTTCTTGGAATTTGCCATGTTGTGTTTGTTCAACACTTTGTCAATATATGCATCTTGGCTCAAGCCTAACATCCTTCTCGATCTATCTCTATAGATCTTGATTCCTAGGATGTAGGCGGCTTCGCCCAAATCTTTCATTGAGAACACCTTCTTCAATGAATCCTTAACTGCATTCAACTCGGGGATATCATTCCCGATCAAGAGGATATCATCAACATATAGGACAAGAAACACAACCACGCTCCCACTGATCCTCTTGTAAACACAAGGTTCCTTTTCGCTTTGAACGAAGTTCAATTTCTTGACTTCTTCATCAAAGCGTTTGTTCCAACTCCTTGATGCTTGCTTCAATCCATAAATGGACCTTTGAAGTTTGCATACCTTGTTAGCATTCTTTGGATCCACAAAACACTCGGGTTGTGTCATATACACATCCTCTTCCAAATTTCCATTTAGGAAGGCGGTTTTGACATCCATTTGCCATATTTCATAATCATAAAATGCGGCAATTGCTAACATGATCCGAATTGACTTGAACATAACGACGGGCGAGAAGGTTTCTTCATAGTCAATACCATGAACTTGTTTGTAACCTTTCGCTACGAGTCGTGCTTTGTAAATGGTCAAGTTGCCATCCATGTCGACCTTTCTTTTAAAGATCCATTTGTTTTCAACGGGTTTTACTCCGTTGGGAAGATCAACCAAGGTCCATACCTTGTTGTCATACATGGATTGCATTTCGGATTCCATGGCCTTAAGCCATTCCTTGGAGTCTGGTTTTCTTTTCATGTCATCAATGGTCAAAGGCTCATCGTTCTCCATGACGAGAACGTCGTGCAAACCTAAATATCTTATAGGTGGACGACTTGGCCTTGCCGATCTTCGTAGGGTAGATGCTTGAGGTTCTTGAACTTGCTCCACAACGGTTTGTGGGCTTTGTTCTTGAACTTCAAGTATAGGTGCGTCCTCAACACTATCGACACGCGATATGTTTGAGTATTCATTTGAGGGAGCTTGTTCTTGAACCTCTTCTTCCACAACAACTTGAGGAATGGGTTCGACTACAATCTCGTTCGGTGCAACCTCATTTGGCACTATATTTGGAACAACTACATTACCTACTTGAGGTATGTTTTGTTGTTGTGGTTCTTGAATTTCTTCAATAACCACGTTGCTCCCACTACTTCTTCTTGAGATAAACTCCTTTTCCAAGAATTCCGCATGTCGTGCAACAACTATTTTGTTCTCGACACGGTTATAGAAGTAGTAACCCTTTGTTTCCTTAGGGTATCCTACGAAATGACATTTGTCCGATTTGGGTCCAAGCTTATCGCTCACTAGCCTTTTCACATAAGCTTCACAACCCCAAATCTTGAGAAACATCATGCTAGGTTTCGAACCAAACCATAGCTCATAGGGTGTTTTCTCAACGGACTTTGATGGAACACGGTTCAAAGTAAAAGCTGCGGTTTCAATTGCATAACCCCAAAAAGACATAGGCAAATTAGCTTGGCTCATCATCGATCGAACCATGTCTAGCAAAGTTCGATTCCTCCTTTCGGACACACCATTCCATTGTGGTGTTCCTGGTGGAGTGAGTTGTGGAATGATTCCACACTCCTTTAGATAATCACCAAATTCATGGCTCAAGTACTCACCACCTCTATCGGATCGTAAGGCCTTGATCTTTCGATCAAGTTGGTTCTCAACTTCACTCTTAAACTCTTTGAACTTGTCAAAGGTTTCAGATTTATGACGCATCAAGTAGATATACCCGTATCTACTATAATCGTCAGTGAACGTGACGAAGTATGAGAAACCTCCACGTGCACAAATGCTCATAGGTCCACATACATCGGTATGTATGAGATCTAACAATCCATTTGCCCTTATCCCTTTGTTGGGGAAAGGCGCTTTGGTCATTTTTCCCATCAAACAAGATTCGCAAGTGTCAATTGGCTCGAAAGCGAATTGATCCAAGAGACCAACGGATTGTAGTCTCTTGATGCGTTTCTCGTTGATATGACCTAAGCGGCAATGCCACATTAAAGTCGCATTCTCATGTGAAACCTTACGTTTCCTTTTGTCATTTTCAATACTCAAAACAAATCCATTCGAATCGAGCACATAAAGACCATTCAATAAATGTGCATCACAAAAACGAACTTCATTTCGAAACAAAGTCAAGCACTTGTTCTTTATTACAACATCATAACCATCCAAATCCAAACAAGAAACGGATACAATGTTTCGAGTGATACATGGAACTACAAAAACATCCTTGAGTTCCAACACAAAACCATTAGGCAAAGTTAGTTCCACGCTCCCAACGGCCATAGCGGAGACGCACGTGCCGTTACCGACGCGGAGTTGAACTTCGCCTTTCTCGAGCCGTCTTCTATTCTTTAGTACCTGCACATTTCGACAAATGTGAGCACACGAACCAGTATCAAATACCCAATCTGTGTGAGAAGTAGCGAGAAGGGTTTCGATGACAAATATACCTGAGGTAGAAGGTTGGACAGTTCCCGCCTTCTTGTCAGCTAGGTACCTTGGGCAGTTTCTCTTCCAATGGCCCTTGTTGCTACAGTAGTAGCAAACGGTCTCGGAAGAGGCCGGGTTCTTCTTCTTCTTAGAACCCACGGGAGCACCCTTGGCCGGACCTTGGGGCGTCACCGGGCCTTTGCCTTTGCCTTTGCGGCCACGCTTTCTTATCTTCTTGCTTTTCCCACTCACCGCAAGAACATCCTTGGGGCCCTTCTCTTTCTTAAGACTCTCCTCCGTCTCAATGAGCATGTTTTGGATGTCATCCATGCTCTTGTCCATGCCGTTCATCCGGTAGTTCACAACGAAACCGGTGAAGCTTGGAGGGAGAGAATTGAGAATGAAGTCTTGAATCGCCCCCGAAGGGAAGGGCGTATCAAGCTTCTCAAGCTGCCGAAACAACCCCGCCATCTTCATGACGTGTGGCCCGACATCATGACCTTCGGCCAAGCGAGTGTTGGCGACGGCCTTGATGAGACGGGCCCTTTCGGTGCGGGCCTTTGTTTGGAACATGTTGGATAGGCGAGTGATCATGGCGAACACTCCATAGCCACTATCCATGAACTCCTTTTGGAGTTCCGCTTCCATGGTTGCCACCATCACGACGGACATCTCCATGTCCTCGTTTTCATGCTTCGCAAAGGCATCCTTTTCCTCTTGGGAAGCGGTTGCCTTTGGAGCCGATGGCATGGGAGTGGTGAGGAGATACTCTCTTTTCTCATACCTAAAGGCAAGCCTTAGGTTGCGATGCCAATCCAAGAAATTGGCACCGTTAAAAGCGAGTTTCTCTCTCTCAACAAGAGAACGTAGCGTAAAAGATGAGGAAGACATCTACAACAATACATAAGTTTAAGGTCAATTAGTTTATGCTTTAAAATTTGTTTTAACTAAGTAAAACTTCCACTACATTATATCATGTCCCTAAATGTAGTGAATTTCCAAGACTCTCACAACTTGTTAATGCAACGACGGCGTCGGCAGAACATTGCACCAACAAATGTGAGATAGGTTCTCCAACCAATCATACGTTCCTATGATTCTTGGTTCGATTAACGAACGTCACTCCAATGACCAATCCGATTTGAATCATTGTTAAGTCACTTCTTTCTATTTGCTCCTAGTAAATCCGATTTACACCCCGACACGGATGATGGATCACGATGTCCCGCGTCGGCGAGAATACATCAATGACCGATCATACAACGTAAGAAGGGGATAGAAAGAAGGAGAGTGAATTTTGTTTAGACTTAATTCTTTTTAGTTTGGGACAAACAATTCATATGACGCTTTGTTTGGTGGTCGTGTAATCATACACCCATACCTAACCTAACACAAGCATTCATACAAGCATCTCATAGTTGTGGGTTTGTATGGCTCCCGCTTGCATTAGTTTCGCCACATCCTCCATGAAGCAAAACTAATCTACTCCATGCCCTCCCACTAAATTCTATAAGGATCTAAATCCTATATAAAATAAAGCTACAAAATACATGTGAAAACATCCTATTCCCTTCCTATCCTTAGGGGCATGCAAGCCTCACAAGTTACATCAAAAATTAATCAAAAATTAATTAATGGCACCAAAGGCCGCATTACAAACATTCACACATGCATTCATTTACAACCACAAGGCATTGAGTCTTGAGCCATACTAAACCCACTATCCACCTACAAAACAAAGTTAGCACATACAAGAACTTTGTTTCCAATTAACGATTTTCAAGCATCTTTGCGTATCGTTTGCTATAAGTAAATTCCGTGTACAAATCCTCAATTTTAAACAACCAAACTTGTTTAAATTCATTTAGAAAGTTCTTTCAACATCCCATAACAGAAAGGAGATCAAACAAGGAGTTTTCTAATTAATTTCAACAAGTTTGAATACTTAGAAAAACAGTAATTTACCAAAAAACGTAACTAATGGAATCCAACAAAAACAACAGTTTTCGGTCTCCAAAAATTCTCAAATAAATTACTTAAGCTCCTTATCATAGTTGTGATTACCAGTAAAAATTTCAAGAAGAGATCTTAAACCATCTGGGAGAATCAAAAATGACAAATCTCTTACAAGTGTACGAAACACCGTTATGAGATTTTCAGCTTATCCTCTCAACCATTTGGTCTGTTAGACCACCTTCTATCCAGTTTTTATATATACAATATACATAGAAAAACTTGTTTATACTACAGGCTATCCATTCATGAAAAGAAAACAACCAAGTTCAGTTCAACAATCTTAAGTTACATGCTAAACAATCAACAAATTCTGTACTGGAACAGACTGTCGATCGAAACGTTTTAACCTAGCTGAGGGTCCAAACATCCACGAAAAATTATGAAATTAATTTTCCTGGAATCCTAACTCAAAATAGAACAACTCCATTTAAACAGAATTTTTAAAGGAGTTCTCAGTTGGTACAGTTTATTAGAACAATCGATTTGCTCAATAAACTGGATCTGACAAGATCTTCCTTTTCATACTTGAAAACCCACAAATTAATCCGAGTCATGCAACAAATTTTACATGCTCAGAAAGAGCTTCAAGTCCTCTTTATTTCTAGCCATAGAACACTGGTACTTATATTCAAAATATAAATCTTTCAAGCCATTCAAACAGGACAGTGCAAGCAGAAACTGGTTCTGCGCACTGTCGCCGTTTTATTCACAGTAAATCTATACTAATACAGAAAAAAGTGAATCCAACGCCAAAAGAATCACAATCCACAGATCTACAACTTTCATGTAGATGGAAAGATCTTCCAGAGGACATATCACAGAGAAAAATGCGAAACAACACAGAAAATACCATTTCCAGACAGCAAACAAACGCATCATCTCTACTAATCCATTAATAAGCCAATTTCTCTTAATTAAGTGTTAAAATAGCTTAAGTACGACCATGTGCTCTGATACCACTGTTAGAAAGTGTGCTAATTTTCATTTTTGTGCTAATTACCAATTAATTAACCAAGCAAATCACACACATAAGAGATCTAGTACACAAGCTATTTAAACACACGAGAAAAAGGGATTGGAAGTCTACCTCTCTTGGTATCGCAACCAAGAGGCTCGTTCCAATGGATTGATGTCGGTGGCGTGCTCTCCAAACACCTCCTATTCGCGGCGCCTCGAGTCCACTATGGTATTAACCAAGCCCTTCTCAATTCGTGCTAGCGAAGAGAAGAGCGAGTCTAATCCCAAGCGTTCCCTTTCTTCAACCAACGAACCAAACGGATTTGTGGGAGAATGGGACGCTCAACACATGAGCTAGAGTGGAGAGGGAAGAGGGGGGGCGGTGCACCACACAAGGGGGGGAGCTTATGGTGGCGGCTAGGAAGAGGAGGAGAGAGAAGAGGTGCAAGGGAGCCTCCAATAGGTGCCTTATATAGCCTCTTAACCCTAGATAGGAGTTCACACAAATTACAATTGTGCCACCCCTACCTACCTCTTGTGGCCGGCCTCCTAGTGGGCTCTCTTGGCCCACTAGGCCATCTCTATTTGGTCCCTTTAATTCTATTAATTAAAGGCCCACTCATAGCTATTCAATTTGGACATTTAATTTACTAATAAATTAAAGCCCAAATAACTTAATTAAATTAAGTGTGTTATTTATAAATAATTATTAACTTAATAATAATTATTTAGAGATTAGACAATGCATTAATTTATTTCTATATGATCTATTTGACTTAATTAATTATAACGGTCCATAACGCTATTTAATTAATTAATCAATCTATCATATTTTTGCAATACATTATTGCAAATAAATAAATAATGCACATATGGTTAAACACCAATTTTGTGTGACCCTTTGAGGATTTATGCTATGTTGGACATGGAATTAAATCGCTATTTAATTCCAATAATCATAAGCGGTATCTAGCAACACGTTATGATTCCCAATTCGCATAAATAGTGTACAGCTACAAAATTTCAATCCTGCATAAGAGAACAATTATGTTTCTCTATTTTGATTCTTATGTCACACGATATCATCGTATAATCCAAGATAGGAACGTATCATTCTTGCAGATTATACGTTTCTTGATCTAGAGATAATTGTATCAGTTGCTAGCAAACAATCTATCTCCATCAAGGGGCCCAAACAGATATCGTCACTCACTAAGTGAATTAATGAGGGACATACGGTTTTCTTGATAATTAGCTTTTCCCCGCACGATTCAAGAATACTTAAATCAAGTCCGTATAGCAGCCTTTATCAGGAATCAGCGGTAGACATGATTTATAGCATCTATCCTCATGTGGAAAAGATAATCATCTCAAACTTAGAACCAAAATCATAACGAAATAAATAATGACACGTAACACAATCCATATATTTATTTCGTGGGGTCCAGTCCTGTACTATGTTCTATAACATATACATATGCAATTAAGTTGGTTACTCCTAACCTATGATTTATAGAACTTAATCATCACTTAATCTGCATACTAATCTTATTGATAATTAATGTTCTTTGTTAATTATCAAGATTATGGACTTTTAGATTTATCGTTGTCATTTACTACTAAATGAATAACAGTGATCTATAATTCAGATCCTCAACCTGAATGAACTGTCAACGAGTAAATCAAAGAACAAATGATCTGAAATCACCAATAACATAAACTATAGAAGTAGCCTAATGAATTGGCTTCTAGGACATATCTCTAACAGGAGAAGGGAGAAATATCAGCGATTTGTTTGAAGTAAAATAGTAGCGAAGTCACAAAGGACACTTTGGTAATTTTAGAAAAATATAGGTTGCTCCAAGCAAAATTCCTGCTGCCCAAAGCACCTCCCATTTATTTTTTTTTTGAATGTTGGTTTGAAACCAATAATTTTGTTATAAGAAATTTGAAAATAAATACTCTTTTCTTGAATCAAACTAAGGACCACTTGGTTGGCGAAATAGAGCGAAACCACTAGGCCAAACAACTAAGGCTTTGCTCCAGAAATCATTGGTGAAAGGAAAAGAAAGGAATGGGAAGAGAAGAGCAATACACCTCAAATTTGGGTGTAAACCTCATTACACTTTTCTTCGTAGTTTTGTAAAGAGTTCATCTCCATTCCTCCTCATTCTCCTTAGTTCACCCTCAAATTTTTAAGTTCTGGAGCAGGTTAACTAGCTTGGGCAGGTTTGGTCAGTTAACCTTCTCCCTCATTCTCCTTGAGTACTCCTTTCTGGAGCAAGCCCTAAGCAAACTGTGAATTTTTATATCATCTTTATTTGTCATATATATAATTACTTTCAAAAGACAGTTAACTGTCAATTTAGTTGGGCTTCTAGTCTTGTTATTCAATTCCTTCCAAAGGAATATTGCATTTATCACTCTTGGGTATTACTTTGGTACCAGTTTGCCAGAACAACTATTGTAGTGTGATGCCGGCATTGTTCTGCCAGAGTGACCATTCTAGGGACATTTTTATTCCACCACAATCGTCCAAAACGCCTAAAAACTACATTTAAGTAAGCGATCAAACAAATCAGAATATTATGTGTTGAAATTCAATATCTGCCGAGTGGCAGTCGATGTAAATTTTCCTTATAAAAGGAGAAATTCAATATCTGCACATATTTGTAGCAAAACCAAACAACTTATAATTTAAGAACAAGATAGTTTATTAAACTCTCGTTATTTGTTAGCCCATCTTCAAATATTAGTCACACCTCGCAATCTGAAAAATAAAAAAGGGCAACAGAATTGGCCGAACCACAATTAATTTCCTCTAAAAAAGAAGTTTGATGACTACCAGACATTTTATATTCATTTAAATAATATTAAATTGAAATGTGACAGACTGGATATGATTAAAATGACTCCCGATTAGGGGTGCAAACGGTATATCGTGTACCGTTTTCCGTGCACGTTCTGTCCAAACGGAACGGTAAACGAATCCGAAATTTCAATACGTTTCAGTAACGGAACGGCAAACGGAACGCGTTTCGTCATTCGTTTGGGTGAAATACAGTATAAATATACACGTTCCGTCCAAACGAAACGGTTAACGAATCAGCTGGTACATACCGTTACCAGAAACGGAACGGCAAACGAAATGCAGCATTCCGTTTCCGTTTTGCACGTTGTGCAGGCCTACCCCCGATAGATTTGTTTTATCTTTGTGAGGATTGACGAATCTGACTTTGAAAGGATCGCTGCCTAAAGCACTAACTTTGTTTTCTGGCCTATGTAATTGTTCCATCTTTATCTGGGGTAGTCATATGTGTATTATAATAGATAAATTGCCACAGGCATTTGTCTGCAAACAAAGATATATAGAGTTAAAAAGAGATCATGGATGCAAGAAATTTGGACCACCAGAGAAGCATGAATTAATTGCGAAAATAAATTGAAATAATTTTGTAACTGGAGCATTAACTTTGCTTTCTGGCTTATATAATTGCTCTGTCTTTACCTGGGCAGTTGTATGTGTATTATAATATATATATATATATATATATATATATATATATATATATATATATAGCTAAACTCTATATGAGTTTAGCTACGGTGAGTCGCGACTCACGGACCCTCCGGTGAGTCGCGACCAAAATTCCTAGATCTAGATCAAAATGACCGATCCAAACCGTCCAATATGATATTCCTATTGAAATCTCCATGTAGACCAAATTTTTCATTTTTTCGAAATTTTTAAGTATTTTTTTGAAATTTTAGAAAATCGTTAATCTAATTGGTTCTGAACCATTAAAAAACATCAGTTTTTAAAAATCCGAAAAAAATACTTAAAAATTTCGAAAAAATGAAAAATTTGGTCTACATGGAGATTTCAATAGGGAGATCATATTGGACGGTTTGGATCGGTCATTTTGATCTAAATCTAGGAGTTTTGGTCGCGACTCACCGGAGGGTCCGTGAGTCGCGACTCACCATAGCTAAACTCTATATATATATATATATATATATATATATATATTGCGACAGGCTGGAGTTGAGATTTGACCCGCAAAATTAGGCTCGCTAGATGGGCAGGCATTAATTGAGGACATAATTTTAAAAAAATATTCGTAAGAGTGGACTGGAGCATGACTTCGCTTTCCGGCCTATATAGTCGTTCCATCTTTGCCCGAGGCAGTCATATGCACTAGCCAAGTAACAACCTGACACATTGGGGCATATTTCCAAAGAGATCAGAGTGAAAAATGGAGTCGCTTGTGAAGTTTGTGGTGGGCAAGCTCGGGGAAATGATAGTGAAAGAGGCTCAGTTCCTGGGTGGGGTTGGGAATCAAGTGGAATGGGTAAAGACCGAACTGATACGAATCCAGTGCTGCCTGAAAGACGCAGACACCAAGCGCAAAGGAGACGCACGGGTGGAGAATTGGCTGAATGAGCTCCGCGACGTGGCATACCGCATTGAGGATGCCATCGACACTTTCTATGTAGAAATCGAGGACAGCCGCCAGAAAGATTCCAGCGGATTTTTGCACAAATTCAATAAGTTGTGCCACATGCCGAAGAAGGTTCCTTGCCTCCACAAGCTTGGCAAAGAGCTCGGTGAGATCCGGAATGTGCTTGATGGGATATCAAAGAGCAGAGTCGATTACGGAATCAAAGAGCTGTCGCAAGACACAGAGATGGGGAGATCACAGGCTGACGAACTGCATATGCGTGCAAAGGCTTACCTTGATGTAGACGAAACAAAAATAGTAGGCCTAGATGACCACAAGAGCAACATTCTTGATTTGCTGCTTAACAGTGCAGAAACCCCAAGGCGAGCTGTGATAACAATTGTTGGTTCTGGCGGCCTCGGAAAGACTACCCTTGCCCGCATGGTGTATAAAAGGCAAGTATATTTCTCTTCTCATCTTTTTATTTTGTAGACTAATTTGGACAAATTGTAGAGGCATAATGATGCATGGTAACAACATAACATTGTTGTTTTATATTGTCGTTAATTCATTATGATTGTCATCATTTTTACAAATAGATTATCATTGTAATTAATTATTATTACTTCTACCATTTCAATCACCACCTATATTGCTCTTAACATTTAAATCCAATTTAGACAGAGAATGATTAAATGTTGTTCTGGAATACTTATATAGTTCTTCAATCGTCAAAAAATTTCTCATTCCCTGCTATAAAATATTATAGGGGCTGTTTGGATTCCCCAAGGAATTTAGGGAATTTCATCTTCCTACCATAAATTTATTATAAATAATCCAAACTCTTCACAAAGTTACACACTTCCCAATAAATTTATTCCTAAGAATTGCAACTTCCTCAAATTCCTCAAATTCCTAAGAGATCCAAACGGCCCCATAAAAATTTATATTTTGCGATGTTAAATATAGTTTACTTGTAAAATTGAGGCATCCAAGGCCTCGTAAGAATCATAGTCCTACTGATAAATATACCTTTCCA
This sequence comes from Rhynchospora pubera, assembly GCA_028095005.1. Lineage (NCBI taxonomy): Eukaryota > Viridiplantae > Streptophyta > Magnoliopsida > Poales > Cyperaceae > Rhynchospora > Rhynchospora pubera. Next base: position 76,767,186 of record CM051463.1, read on the forward strand.
TTTAAATCTGAGTGCCAAATAATAAAGCATAAGTTGATAAATTATTTACCTGAAATCTTAGTAAATATAACGAATGTAACTTTTTGTTTTTTGTGTTTTTAGAGCGATGGAAAATTTCGAGCATCCTATAATGCTCTCAGTCTCTAAGCAGTACAATTTAGCTGATCTTGTGAGACGGATGTTCAAAGAACCTCCACAGGAAGTGAATCTTGAATCAATAATGCCCAAGCTCAAAAGTTTCTTGAGTGGTAAGAAGTATTTGATTATTCTAGATGATGTGTGGGAGGTTCGTTTATGGGAACAATTAAAAGATGCATTGCCCATTAACGATAATGGAAGTCGAGTGATGATAACTAGCAGATCTATTGATGTTGCTCCAGTTGACCCAAAAATTCCACCTTACATGCTGAGCTTCTTAAATGAGAAGGATAGCCTTACTCTCCTCCTCAAAACGACTCTCTCTTGTCAAGAACTTGACGAAAAATGCCCTAATGATCTCCTTGAACTAGCTAATGCATTATCCAAAAAATGTAATGGTTTACCATTAGCTTTAAACGTACTCGGTGGTATTCTTTCAAAAAAAGACCAAACCTACCATGTTTGGAAAAACGTGTTGGACACAATGAATTGGTACTCGGAGAAAGGAGAAGATTGCATGAACATTCTAGCCATGAGTTATGAAGATATGCCTTATTATCTGAAACCATGCTTCTTACATCTTGCTTGCTTTCCGGAAGACTATGAAATTAACGTCTCGAGTCTCATCAGAATGTGGGTGGCAGAGAGAATTATACCAGAAAATGGCAAGAAAACAATGGAGGAAACAGCTGAGAATTGCTTACAACAACTTTTTGAGAGGTACCTACTTTCTCCCCTTTTTATTTTTGGGCCAAAAATTGGACATAATCATTTCCAATCTTCTCCATTTGGAAATAATCCCTCAAATTTTCAAAATTGTTAATAATCATTTTTAATCTTTTTATATAATGATATAAGTAAACTCTTTCAATTAATTCTAAACATTTTGTAATTTTAACAATTTAGTTTTTAAATTTTTTTACTAAATTGTCCTTTGCATTGTCCAAAACATTTCATCTTAATTATTCGCCATCAGAAAAGCAAATTTGTACTGTCGCTGGGTTTGGAAATACGAAAGTCCAAATATAGTCTGTCAAGAGATATCATTTATCGATGACAAATTATATTTCCCCCTTGCCCTCCCCCACCCCCCCCCCCCCCCCCCCAACACCAAGATCACGTATGATCTGTCTCAGTTTGTGAGTCTTTTGAAGTCATGTTCAGTTTTTTATATATGTATATGTTAACATGTTTAACGTTTACAACGACAACGGAATGGTCCATTATGTTTGTCGTTCCGTTCCATCAACGGTATAGCCATTTCATTCTGTTTTTCGTTTTATTTCAGTAAACGATATGTCCTTTCATTCCGTTATTCGTTTTATTTGGACGGTTCCGTGTTTTTACACTAAAAACTGCAGTATTTGTGGAAACGGATGTTAGAGTTATGTCCTAGAAGTCAATAATTTAATGACTTAATTATTAGTTTATGTTTGGGATGATATTTTATCATCTGTTCCTAGGTTTATTATTGACAGATCATTCAGGTTGAGGATCTGAATTGTAGATCTCTGTGGATCATTCTTTAGAATGACAATAATAAATCTAAACGGTCCATAATCTTGATAATTAACAAGGAACATTAATTATCATATAAGATTAGTATGCAAGTTAAGTGATGATTAAGTTCTACAAATCATAGGTAAAGAGTTACCAACTTAATTGCATATGTGTATGTTATGGAACATAGTACAGGACTTGACCCATCGAAATAAACATATGGATTGTGTTATGTGTCATTGTTTATTTCGTTATGATTTTGGTTCTAAGTTTGAGATGTTTATCTTTTCCACATGAGGATAGGTTCAATAAATATCGTCTACCGCTGATTCCCGATAAGGGCTGCTATACGGACTTTATTTATGTTCTCTTGAATTGTGCGGGGAAAAGTTAATCATCAAGAAAACCGTATGTCCCTCATTAATTCACTTAGTGAGTGACGATATCTATTTGGGCCCCTTGATGGAGATAGATTGTTTGCATGCAACTTTATACAATTATCTCTAGATCAAGAAACGTATAATCTGCAAGAATGACACATTCCTATCTTGGATTATACGATGATATCGTGTGACATAAGAATCAAAATAGAGAAACATATTTATTCTCTTATGCAGGATTTAAATACTGTAGCAGTACACTATTTATGCGAATTGGGAATCGTAACGTGTTGCTAGATACCGCTTATGATTATTGGAATTAAATAGCGATTTAATTCCATGTCCAACTTAGCATGAATCCTCAAAGGGTCACACAAAATAGAGTTTTGACCAAGACAGTGCATTATTTATTTATTCGCAATAGTTCGTATTGCGGAAATATGATAAGTTGATTAATTAATTATATACCGTTATAATTAATTAAGTCAAATGGATCATATTGAAATAAATTAATGTATTAGCTAATCCTAGAATAATTATTGGTTAATAATTATTTTAGTTCAACTCAATTTAATATAAATAGTTATATTAATTTATTGGGCCATTATATATGCATTAAATATATAGCCTGATTAAAGAGCATTTGGAGTAGCTTTTAATTAAATGAATTAGAGGCTTGTTTGAGTGAGTTTAGAGGCCCATTAGAGCCCATTTTCTGGCCGGCCCTAGTGGTAGGTGGGAGTGGCAATCTTGTAAATAGATGGTTGGTGGTAGGTAGGGATGATGCACTATATATAGAGATGTATAGATGCAAATTTGAGGTTTCTCTCTTCCCTAACCCTAGCCGCACCATTTCCTCTCCCTCTTTGGCCGCCGGCCTCATCTCCTCTCTCTCTCCATTAGCTCATGAGTTGAGCAATATTCTCTCCACTAAATAAATTGTTAATTAAAGAAGAAGAGAGAATACCTTGGATTAGCTTTGTTCTAATCGAATCGCTAGCACGAATCGATTTAGACCTTGGTTAATCTCTAGGTGGACTCGAGGCGATTTGGAGAAGAAGGAAAGGCACCCCATCGATTCCCATGCCGTAGGATCGAGCCCCGCGAATACGATTTCGCGGGAGGTATAATTTCCACCTTAATCTCTTTGTGTTAACTTGGCTTTTGTGCACGATTCGTTGTGTGTGTTGTTTCGATGGCTTAATTAACTTGTAATTAGCATAAAAATCGAAAGTTACATACTTGCTAACAACGGAAGCGAAATGGCTCGTTCCGTTTCTGAAAACGAAATGATTTTATGTACCATTAGCTGTTCTGTTTGGACGGAACATGCATGGAATACGGAATTCGGTATACCGTCGGCAGGGCTATGTAATGTTGAGTTATGGGAAGAGTTTTTGTTTTGCGTCTCAAGTTTGTTCCATTATTTAGTATTGGCTCAATAGGCTTTATCAAAGAACTTTCTAATACCATACTTGTTACATGTTGAAGCATCTCCAGTTAGTTTTATTTCTCAAAGGATATAAGAGGGCGTTTGGATCATCTAAGTATAAAATTAGAATTAGTTATTCAAAGTAAAAAAAAAAAATTATTACTAAACGATCAAGAATAAATTTTTTGTGATGTACATTGTTATTCTTAAGTGGTCCAACATCCGGATTAAAGTTTTATTTCTAATGTGTTTGAACCAATGTGGATTAAGAAGTTGTTGGAATCACTTTTTAAACTTAAATATAACACTTTAGATCCCAAATAACTTATCCTCGATCGTTTAAGAATAATATTTTATACTCCGAATAACTAATCTTAATTTTATTCTTAAACAATCCAAACACAAATTTTAAAAGAATAATAAATAAGGCACAAAAGATAATTAATTTTCACTCGATTAAATTAATCTAACCTCATCATGTATATGTTTATGGATTAATTAGATTTATGAAATCTTAAAAAAAAGTTAATTTGAAATATGCCATTGTTAGATTGCTAATTAGATTTATGCTATTATCAAATTATTTAAATTAGATATATGTCATTATCTCATTCCTAAAAAGATTAAATTTCAAAAATATCATCATGAAATCTCACATTATTTTTAAAAAATCCCAAACTATCCTTGTTAATAATAAACCCTGAAAAGAACGCTGGAAAAAATGCTAAACCCTAAAAAAAACGTTAAAATATAAAAGAAAAAAGAAAACATAAGCGAGAAATGATTTGTGCGTACTTGAGGAAGTGAAAATTGCCTATTAATCATGGGACGTTAGTTCTGTCTAAAAAAATATGCACCGGTGAATAAAGTACCTTTATTGCTCGATGGTACCCAAGAGCCTGCATGCATGAAGTACATTTTTATTTATTCTTGTTAACTTAATAGGCTTCATGGATGATAAAAGTTTGATGGATATTGTAAAAATAAAAAAAAGTAAAAAAAAAAACTTCTATACTGGTTATTTCGAAATTGGAAGTTTGGCAATTGTCAACACGGAGCTAGAAATTGGGCAATTGTAACCATTATTGGCTAGAAAATCTCGATCTCCTGGATGAAATTAAGACAGTTGTAAATTCATGAGTTTATTGCGACATCTCAAATAAACAGAAGCCAAGCCCTCCAAGAAGCAATAATGTGTTAGTAAACGCTTAATTTTAATTTTTCAAGCTAATTACTTTTAATTAACATCAATTAAGATCAAGCATGGAAAGGGATCTTGCTAGAAACTATCCAACACATCATAATTAAGGAGAACAAGGAGGAGATGCATACCTCTCACTAAATAGTATTCGTGAGGCTTGATCTGAATCTATAGGAGTCGGTGGCGTTCTCTTCTTGCGCCTCCTCCTTTGTCAACGGCCGCCTTAAGTCCACCAAGATGATTAACCAATTTCTTCTCTAAATTGTGCTAGCAATTGAGAACAATTAATTAGGTTTTGAAACTTAAACAATTTGTTTTCTAGAACATATTAACTAGAACAATTAGTTTTCCATAACATATTAACTAGAACAATTATGTTCTGAAACTAGCACAGTTAGGTTTTGAAATTAGAACAATTAGATATATTAATTAGAAGTATAAAACAGTTACTTATATTAACTAAAATAATTATTTATATTAATTAGACAATTAGTATTCAAAACTAGAACAATTAAGAGGGGAGGGGTGGGGTGGGGTAGGGGGTAAGTATGACGTTGGAAGGGGGATGGAGCGAAACAAAGGGAAGGAAAGGGATGATGGGAAAGAGTGAAATAGAGATTCACTCGATTTCTCTCATTAATGAAGTGTTATCCTCATTAATGATCCCAAAGGATGATGAGATGAGAAATATTGGAGATGATCATTATCGATCCTGAAAAAAGAAATATTATATATAATATGAAAAATCGTCAGACGCCACACATCAGAATTTTTTTCAAGTTAAATATAAATATAAATATTTTATTTTACTAATTAAGTTTAAGTTGATATCGTTTAATTAAGTTTCAGCCAGATATACGTGACATATCTACCTTCTTCAATATCTAAAAAAAAAACACAAAACAAAAGACATATCTACCTTACTACCTTCTCTTCTCCTACATGTTGGAGTCCCTCCGCTTACGATTTATAGAATCAAAGGTTCATTCTAAAGAAAAGTTGTTGTTCGTAATTATTATGCAAGTCAAATGATACTATTTTTTTTAATATACAGAATTAACATTAATTTTTTCGAGTCTTTAATATATGTTTTTAACATACTTGGAATAAAAATAAATTATATTTTCTTTTGATTACTTATATTAAGATTAGTTAAATCTTCTACATATATCATGAGAGTAATTTTATATTGTTGATAGTACACTTTCTAATTAAATAATAACATATTAATTAAATCAGTATAGATCATTAAAAGAATACTGCATACTAGTGTATGATCCTAAATTTATTATTATTTTTTTTTTGTTGTTATGTTTATTTGCGAGAGCAGCTAACGATTCTTCATATATCAAAATATTGCAGGAATATGGTTCAATTATCATCAAGTCCATACGAGTTTGGCGATGATGGGAGGATTTGCCGAGTGCACGATCTTCTTCGCGACTTAGCAATACATGAGGCGGAGAAGATAAACTTTGTTACGATTTTCCGAAACCCACAAGACGTCAACCATTCCCACAGAGTAACTCGCCGTGCCTCGCTTCAATCAGATGATATTGACGAACTAATAAAGCACATAGGTCCAAAAACTCGTTCTTTGTTGTGCTTTCTCTCTGAGGAACATACAAAAATCAAAATCAACTCACTTAATTTCCCTGAGTTTAGACTCCTAAGAGTTCTAGAAATTATGAGGGTCCGAGACATGGAGATCAGGGGACTTGAACAGTTGATTCACCTAAAATACCTGGGGATTCAACAATGCACTGACATTAAGTTGCACATAGAAAGTTCTTTGGGGCATCTGAAGAATCTTGAGACTTTTAATTTGAATAAAACTATTTTAACTGAAGACTTTGAACCAATTGGCTTGTGGACAATTAGTACATTGAGGCATGTACGGACGCCGCGTAGGCATGATTGGGTGCTGCCATTCAATGCTAACCTTAGAAATCTCCAAACCCTTGGAACTATTGATATTTCAGAGGAATCGTACAAACATGATCAGTTTCCCTGTTTAATCAGCCTACGGGAATTGAGCCTTGAAATCGAGAAAACAAGTGATGGAATTGCCCCTATACTTGGAACAATGTCGTGCCTGCTCTCCCTGGATATTTACTGTGATGAGATGCCCAAGGAGTTGGTTTACCCGACAGCTCTACCAAACTATCAGGATCTGCAATGCCTGCATTTGCGTGGTTCGTGGGACAAAAGTGTCAGTTTAGAGGCGAGGTTGTTCCCACGGCACCTTGCTATACTTTCACTTTATGAATCACAACTTGGGCAAGATCCAATGCCGGAGCTGGGGAAGTTACAGAGCCTCAAAACACTTAAACTAGATGGTACCGTACTGTGTAATGGTAGACACATGATATGTCCAACAGGATTCCCGCTCCTTGAAACCCTCGATGTTGGGTTCCTGGAGTATGTTGATTTGGTAAGGGTAGAGAAGGGGGTCATGCCAAAGCTCAAGTATCTCCGAATGTCACAGTTTTATGGGTGGAGTTTGAAGGTGGAGTTGCCCCCAGAACTCCAGCACATGATTCCTGATTATGATTAATTACTCACAATAAAATTCCTAAACTGAGAAAATCTAGCAATTGAATACACTTATTGCTAGTGGAGTTTTTCAAAAAATACATTTATATATCAAGCGATCATCATTTTGTTCTTTGTACTCCTTTTTTTCCCTTTTTCTTTCCCTTAACTTGTGTGAGTTTAGTTGTATATATTTCGATTATTTTTTTTTTCTAATAAAGGCTTCATCATTGTACCTGCAGAGTGCTGTAATTCTTCTGTAGCTGACCGAAAATTGAGATTAAAATGATTAATGCTTGTAAAAGAACGAACCCAGAAGATACCGGTTTAATTTTAATAATGAGTGAGAATCCACTCTTGGTTTAGTGGCAAAAAATAATGTATCTCAAGTGAGAGATTGCAAGTTCGAAATCCGACTGAGAAATTTTTTATAGACATTTAATTTAAAAATAATTTGGAAGACTTAACCCCAATTTATCTTCAAAAAAGTTTTTAATAACGAGTGGTTTAGCTTCTTGTTTTTGTTATCATTGAAGGGGTCTGTAATTGATCTGTTTCTATGGCTTTTTAGTAGGTTTTCAATTTAGGTACTGATACTTGGCTTAACCAAGTTCTTTAGAACTTCTTGCTTGAACATTTTTGTTTAGTTTTTGAAACCATTTCAACTACCTCTTAATAAGTTTATTCTTTTAGACTCCGTTTGGATGGCTTCTTTCCGGAATAAGGAATAAGGAATAACCATTTTTTACCAATAAATTTATTTCTAACCATCCAAACTTTTCACAAAAGTTACACACTTCCCAATAAATTTACCCCTTCTCAATAAATTTCTTCCTTTCTTCCTTCTTCCTACCTTATTCTCAACGCATCCAAACGGAGCCTTTTAGTTTCTAATTTTTAGATTTTTTTTTTAGGGCCTTCTGATTTTCAGAATTAAATGTTGTTATTGGATGTCCTGCACTCATCAGATTCAGATTAATCAATTTTAAAAAAAATCAGAATTTTTTTCTTAAAATAATTTAATGTTTTCTTTCAAATGATATTTCAATATTAAATTACAGTGAGCAAAACAGATCGATAGTTTGAATTTTGGATGCCAAAATACAAGACCGAAATATAGGTGCACCTTTTCTTCGTATATGTGGAGTGAATGATATGATTTATCGTGTAGGTATCGAGAGTTTTGTACAACATGACATTATTTGTCAGCATTTTTTGTACAGCGAACACATCTAGTTTAACAAATTAAATGCGAGAAAAATTATTATTTTTTGGTGTAGATGGACCACAATTGGGCCTACCTTTGTTGTCATTTTGTAAATCGTTTTGTAATTATAGAAAGCTGAAAAAATTAATAATAGTTTTATTGTTCATCGGAATTTTGATAATATTTGAAAAAAATAAAAAATAAAAAAATGATATTGTAGGATCGCATTCCGGAACCCGATCCTAGCTTGGAACGGTTTATGAGAAACCGATCCGGAAACCGATCCGGAACCCGATCTTAGCTTGGATCTGTTTATGAGAAACCGATCCGGAACCCGATCCTAACTTGGATCGGTTTATGGGAAACCGATCCAAATTCTATCTTTTAATTGGATTTGCAAATTGCTCCGTTTGCATTCACTCGACTAAAAACCCCACTTACTCAAGTGCATGTTTTATTTGCATGCATGGCCAGTCATATCTTTACGTGTCTTCCAGTGAGAAAACCAATCATAATGCTTCTCTTTGGCACCGTTTGGATATAGGAAGAAGGAAAAAGAAAGAAAAAAATTATAAACAATCTAAACTCTTCACAAAATTACACACTTCCCAATACTTCTTCCCACTTCCCACTTTTTCCCTTCTTCCCTCCTTCCCAATACCCTTTAATTTGTTATATACTTATATGTGCCCTTCATGTACGTAATTTTAATCTCCATTAAACTCTGTTTATGCCATTTGATAATTTACCAAACCAAACATTATGCTTCCCTACTGTAAGAATATTAATTTGATAATGTGAAACCTCTTTGTTTAAAAAAAGAGTTGCCTTCCTTTATGTTTCATCTATCAATCTCGCAGCCTTTTTCACTGTTTAAAAAATATATATTTGTAAATTTCCGTTTGTGCATTACTGCATTTTCAGCGATTTTTCGGAGTTAATTAAAAACTGTCTCGTCCCTTTGGGCTAAAAGGGTGACTGAATTGTTAGGTCCATTTGGCATTGCGAGGGTTAGTAGGATTAGTGGCGTAAGGTTAGTACTTTTTAGGGTTAGAGAGGAAGAGTGATGAGGGTAGTGATTGGGATGAGATTAGTACTAGTTTAAAGTTAGTGAATGTTGTTTGGTATGGTATGTTGAGGTTATTACTTTAAACTTTAAAGTTAGTGACTATTAGTGCTATAATTATTATTAACTATTATTAATTAGTAGATATTAATAATAATTAAATTTAATAAAAATTATTAATATCATTATTATAATAACTATTATTCATTATTATTATTATAATTTTTATTTTACGGAATATTGAAATTTTTACAATTATTGTTAATTACAAATTATTATTACAATTATTAAAATTAATTAATAATTATTATTACAATTAATATTAATTAGTTACTAATTATTATTTATTTAATTATTTAATATCATTAATTATTATTTATTTAAATATTTATTGTTAATTATTAAATAAATTATTATTATTATTTCTTATTAAATATGATTATTATTATTATTAAATTTTATCGTTATTTTGGTAATTATTATACCAATTTTTATTTTAAAATTTTATAATCATTATTAATTAGCACATATTATTTATTATTAAATATTAAATACTATTTATTAATTGTTAATAAGTATTAATGATTAACTATTGTTAATTTTTATGTATTATTAATTATTAAATATTAATTAAAATTAATTGTTATGAATTACTTCTTTTTTATATTTATATGTACCCAAGTGCCAATTAACTAAATCATGCGCATCTCAAATTTGTCAAATCCCATCTAAATTCATTAACGTGGTAGTGCGGCAGCCTTTGATCTGTTATGAACTTATGATAGTTGGAATACTATAAATCGCTTTTTCCTTTGATCTGTTATGAACTTATGTTGTTTAAGCAGACTTTCATGCAAGGTTTATTTTAGAGATGCTTTGGTTCTCTTAAGATTAATTACTTTCTTAAATCACAGGTTTGCAATTATGAATCAAGATTGGCTCAGGCTGTTCAGATGACTCCATTTGATTTGGCATTGCACAGGTTTGTAGTAGACCTAATTGTAGGTAAGCTGAGATTGCATGCTGGTTCAGGTTTTTGGCTGGCTGGGGTTATGTAACTTCAAAAACTTTGAAGATATTTTTTGTCTAGGTCTACTGCTTAATGAAGTTCCTACTTCCTAGAGGTCTGTCTCATGGTTGCCAATTTATAGATTGAATTAAATTTTTTTTTTTGAAGAAAAACAAGGATCAAGCCCCTGCCTTATATTAATAAAATAAAGTAAAGGAGTTTACAAAGTTTAGCAAGAAGCTAAACTCAACAAAACAGAAAAAAAACAGTAAAAAGAACATCTAAAAGGATTAACACTCAAAGGAGACAAATAATCCGGATAAGCTTGAATAAGCTCTCTGAAGATTAACTCTCAAAAAAGAAAAAAGTAAAAGCATTGAAAGAAAAAGTGGCTATGTCCTAAATAATTTCCACTCTGGAGCCGTTTGGATGGAAGTTGGAATTTGAGGAATTTAGAAAATTTCTTATTCCTAGGCATAAATTTATTATAAACAATCCAAACTCTTCACAAAGTTACATACTTCCCAATAAATTTATGCCTAGGAATATGAAATTCTCCAAATTCCTAAGCGATCCAAACTGTAAATTTCCAGCAGAAGATCAGATGGCTGTTTAGTAGAATCTTGAAAAATTCTACAGCACCTTTCCCTCCAAGTGACAAAAAAAGTAACTGCAAATAGGTCCCTGTAAATTCCTAAAATTGTAGAATTCTGTAGAATGGTAGTATGGAGCAAAGGAACAGCAGCAGTAGGGTCTATGCTTCTCACCTCTTGAGAAGCCAACAATAAGTCCCTCAAAGCTTTGAAAAAGAAGCATGAATTGAAAAGATGTTGTACTGTTTCACTGTCACAGCAACATAAGACACATCTGTTAGGTAAGCTCCACCCTCTCTTCTGTAGATTGTCCAAAGTGGCAATCTTTTTTTGAAACATGAGCCAAAGAAAAAATTTGAATCTCGGTGGAATCTTCATTTTCCAAATAAAAGTTAGAGAAGAGGAATGACAAGGGTAGCAAGTCATAATTCTGTAAAAAAACCTTGTGGAAAAAACACCTGAAGTACTCTCCAATTTCCAAAATGTTCTATAGTATTGCTTGATTAGGAAGTAAAGGAACCACCAATTGTAGTAGAGAGGTAAATTGATCCAATGAAACATTTGAAGTGCTGAGCAAAGGAGAAAAAAGAGAAAGTGGATTTGAACGCCAGAACTGAATTCACGAACAGAAATTAGCTGATTATTTGTAAAAGAATACAAATCTGGAAAAGAATATTGAAGAATTTGTGAAGTCCAATTATGCTGCCAGAACAAAACGCTTTTTCCATTAGAAATTTGGAAAAACAAACCCACATTCATCATATGAGTTAAGCGCTTGAGATGAAGAGTGAGTTTGCTGTTAGTAGGAAAGAAGGAGAGAGAACCAGACTGAAGTGTAGAAGCCAAAGGTCTCCATAGAGTAGGAGTAGGTGAAGACCATTTCCAAAGCCACTTAGCCAACAAGGCATCATTAAAAGCTGTCAGATTTATAACTCCAAGACCTCTAATTTTTTTGGCTTGATAACACAACTCCAAGAAATCAGAACCAATTTTCTTTTATCAGCTGCAATGCCATGCCAGAGGAAACTCTTCCTAATTGAGTCTATCCTTTTAATCAACCAAGAGGGAAGTTTAAAAATAGTCATAAAGTATGTAGGTAATGAAGAAAGACAGAAATTAATAAGAACCACTCTGCCAGCCTTGGAAAGAAGAGAAGCAGACCATCCTTGAAGCTTGTTTTGAAACCTAGAGAGTAGCTGGTGATAATCATCTCTCACCAGAGATTTATTAGAAAGTGGCAGACCCAAGTATTTAAGAGGAAAGGTTGACCTTCTACAGCTAAAAATATCTGCTAAAGACTGAGAAATATTGTCTTGGCAGAAAATAGTTAGCAAAACTGATTTGTTTGAGTTTAAAACCAGTCCAGAGCAAGAACCAAAAACTTGAAAAATAATCTTAATGAAAGTAGCATGTTGGATAGTTGGCTTGAAGAAGAAAATAGCATCATCTGCATAGAAAAGAGTTGAATGCATATTGTGTAGGGGTGCATGAAGAGCTCCTAAACGATTGAGCTTTGCTATCCATCTAGAGAGGAAATCAAAAGCCAAGATGAAGAGGTACGGAGAGAGAGGATCACCCTGGCGCACACCTCTTCTCAATATGATTTGCCTTCCTGCAACTCCATTGACAACAACTCTAGAAGCTCCTTGAAGGACACAACCCAAAATAGTAGAGATGAAAGATTGCTGAAAACCCAAGACTGATAAAAGTTTTTCCAGAAAGCTCCAACTGATAGTGTCAAAAGCCTTGTGAATATCAGCTTTAAAAACCACCAGAGGAGTTTTAGATTTGGTACAATGATTGATGATCTCCTGTGCATAAAGAAAATTCTCAGAGACTGACCTTCCTTGCATAAAACCAATCTGGTTATTGGTAATGAGAGAAGAGATGAAATGAGTCAATCTTTTTGTAAAGATTTTGGAAAGAATTTTTTGCATTCGAGTGAATGATGCTGATGGGTCTGAAATCAGCTGTAGTTGAAGGATGCTCAGACTTTGGCAGAAGAGCAATAATTGAGGTATTTAAAGGGAAGAGAGAAGATGATTGCAAGGCAGCATTAAGAGTAGCAGTGATTTCAGGAGCAAACTCATCTTTAAAAACTTTAAAAAAGTCACCAGTGAAACCTTCAGGGCCAAGAGATTTATTGCAAGGCCATGAATTAATAACATCAATCACTTTATTCAGGGAGATTGGATTAGCCAAAGAAGAAAAATCAGAGCTAGGTAAGTGAGAATAAAGACAATACAATTCAAAATCAGTAACATCAGCAGAAGTAGCTCCCATCAGATTGCAGAAAAAATTAAAGAAAACCAGGCCTTTAGATTTTTTTATGAGAAACAGAAATGCCATCCACTTGAATTGACTCAATGAAATTTCTTCTTTTGTGACAAGAAGCTTTGGCATGAAAGAAAGCAATGTTTTGATCCCCCTCTAATCTCCATTTAAAACAAGACCTTTGTTTCCAAACAGCTTCCTCAGTAGTAGCAATCTCTGTATATCTTCTCTTTAACAAGCACTTGAGAAGTTTCTCCAGGGGAGTCAAAGCTCTGAACTCCATGACTCTATCACATCTGAGAAGAAAAATCCTAATGAAAAGAGATTTCTCTCTAGTCTTAGTAATTCTACCTTTAGCCCACTGTCTAATTTCCTTAGTAAGAACTGTCAGCTTGTCATTGAACTGCTGAGGAGTAGAAGCTGGTTGAAGAGAAAACCAACAGTTCAAGACTAAGTCATGAAGCTTAGGCAGCTTCAAGCAGAAATTTTCAAACCTGGACAAATTTGAGGGTCTGAAATTACTTTTGAAGCAACATAAAAGTGGAGAGTGATCTGAAGAAGTATTGGCAAGGGCCTCTAGAGTGGCATTTGGAAACTTCTGTGACAAAGATAGATTAACAAAAAATCTATCAAGTCTAGCAAAGGTGGGAACCCTTCTATTATTTGACCAAGTGAAGCATTTATTGGAGAGATTTAGGTCAATCAGATTGAGTGAAGATATTGCATTTGCAAAAAGCTGCAAATGTCTCCAACTTTGACCGTGTCCAGTAGTCTCAGTAGCATCCATAACCACATTGAAGTCTCCACAGAGAGCCCAAGGACAGTCATTGTTTGGTGCAAAAAGACTTAAAGAAGTAATAAACTGAGAACGACCAACATCATTGGATGGCCCATAAACTGTAGTGAGTCTGAAAGGAGAGGCATCTTGATTGAAGAGGAAGTCAACTGACAGGATATGTATGGTAGCAAGAGAAGAAACACGAGTAGCAAAATTTTAATCCCAGGCAATTAAAATCCCTCCCTTAGTTCCAATAGCATCAACTGAAAGTAATGATTTTAGCCTTGATCCACAAGCTTCTTTAACCAAAGTATCAGTAACGGAGTCCCATTTGGTCTCTTGAAAACAAATAAAGTGAGGCTTCTCTATCAGAACAGATTGTCTGACAGCAAGTCTCTTGTCCTTGTCATTAAGTCCTCTCACATTCCAACATAGTATTTTTATCTTTGAATCCATAAAGATAGAAGAAAGAATGACACACAGAGAGAATAGGGAAAAGAAATAGAGGCAAGTAGAATAAACTTTTCATTAATCCAACAATGAAACATAAACAGCCACTCCATTAAAACAAACAGAAGAACTGGTAAGCAACAAAATAGAAAAAACCTTGACAAGCTAGACTATTTCTGCATCAGCTAGGTTCTTTTTTATTTTGTCTGTTAGGTCAAAGCCAGCAGCATAAATAATCAACTCAGCTTGGGCCAAAGTTGGAGGATCATCTATTTTCAGAAAATCAGCTAAGGCGTGGGCCGGCAGAGATTTGACTTTTATAGCCTTGACTGAATCAGAGGAAGCATATTGAACTTTTTGGGCTTTTGCAATGGCAGAGGTATAAGGCCCAGACAACTTGCTCTTCAGTCTTTGACTTCTTCTGGGCTCAGAAGCTTGACTTGGGGAAGCAAGAGAGTCATGATGCATCACAAGGGAATTGTTATAAGTAGTTATATCAAAACCACGAGGTGCGTCAGAAACAGCCTGAGAGGGAGAACCAAAGGAGATTTGAATTGGAGAAGCATCTTGAGAGATGATAGTATCTGTTGGTTGGTCACCTTACAAAATCGGTTTGTGACGTGACGTCTCAAGGGAGAAACAAAAAAGAATAAAATTCTGCTGAGTCAGTTCGCTGGATCACTGATCAGTGATTAGACAGGTTAGAATTTGCAGATATACTTGTCACTCCTCGGTTACCTTTACATTATTTCCTTCCCGTTACTCTCCATCCCTGACTTTCCATTTCACCGTTGATCTTTAACTTTATAATTGTTCACTTGATCTCTTGAGTTATTAGAATGTTACTTTTCTATGCTTCTGTTGATACTTTTGGCAAACAGAGCCTCCAAGCTTTTATATTTGAAAGTTTAACAATCTTTTTAAATTTTGTCCCATCATTTTCCAAACAACATTCTATTACTAGTACAAGCTTTTTATCCTTCATCTGTACTATTTCAAAATTTAAGACCAAATAAACCTCGCTCTCCTTTCCAAACTGACATTTCTCCACACGTCTTTCTAATATTTGTTATACATCACTTAAATTTGAATTTTGAGTGCACCAGGGTCTTTTCTAGCAAAAAAGCCTCAATGATGTAAGGTAAGTTCTTATTGTAATGTTTATAATTTTTTTTTAATGATTCATGATATCATAACTACAACATTGACTATGAATTTCCAGTGTAATGGGTGGCATGACCACTGTTCACCCAAAAGAAAAAAAATGGAAAGAAAAAGAAAAAGAAAATATTAACTATAAGTTCTTAGACACATGTATTTATTAAAGGCAAAATTCGGATCATACCCTTCAAATCTTTCTTAATTAGATATTTATCCCTCAAATCATTGAAATCGGCCTCGTACCCTTCAATTCATGATAAAACTAGATATATACCCTCCTCAATAAATTTAATTAATTTCTGAATGTAAAAAACTGTTCTTTTATTTCAAGACGAAATTGTCCCTTGAAAAATAACAAATTTGAGATAAAAATTTGTTGTTCTGTTTTATTTCTTCTCCTTTAAACAATATACAATAGAGAGATACAATAAAAAGAAAACAAATCAAAATACAATTTTAGAAAACTATCCTAAACAATATTCTGAAAATCTAATCAAATCTAATCCTAAATATCATGTACTTGACATATTTGCAAAGATGACATATACACACAAATATATATCGGCACACTCCCCCTCAAGTTGGAGCATGAAGATCTCGAATGCCCAACTTGCTGAGTAGATAATGAAATTGCCGCTTGCCAAGCGCTTTTGTGAAGATGTCTGCCAACTGCTCTGTAGTTCATACATGTGAAGTAATGATGTGTCCAGCACGAATAATATCTCTCACATAATGACAATCCTCCTCGATGTGTTTGGTACGCTCATGAAAAACTGGATTAGATGCAATGTGAATAACAGCTTGACTACCACGAAATAATTTCATGGGTTGTGTATGTGAGACACCAAGAAATTGAAGAAGAGACTTGAGCCATGTCAACTCACAAGCAGTGGTTGCCATTGAGCGATATTCTGCTTCAGCCGAGGATCGAGAGACAGTGTGTTGCTTTTTGGTTTTCCAAGAGATAGGTGATCACCCCAACATCACAAAGTACCCGGTTAACGAGCGTCTAGTCAATGGACAACTCGTCCAATCCGAGTCACAATAGGCATACAATCGAAGGTCACTATCAGCACGAAGCACAACTCCTTGCCCTGGATTGCCTTACAAATACCGCAAGACTCTAATAGCGGCATCATAATGTGCTTGGAGGGGACCTTGCATAAACTGAGCCAACACATGCACCGAATAACACAACTCAGGCCTTGTGATTGTCAAGTAGATTAGGAGTCCCACAATTCTCCTATACCGCTCAGGTTCATCCAAAGGTGGACCCATTGCTGTCAACAATTGATGATTTTGTTCAACAGGAAAAGTTGCAGGTTTAGCACCAAGCAACCCACTTTCAGCCAAAATATCAAGTGTATATTTGCGCTGGCATAAAAACAGACCCTCTGACCCATGTGTTATCTCTATGCCAAGAAAATATTCAAGAGCACCAAGGTCCTTCATGTGAAAGGTACTGCTCAAGTACTCTTTAAACTTTTTGAGAGCTTCTGAATCATTCCCAGCAATAACCAAATCATCAACATACACAAGAATGGCAAGAAATACATCACCTTTGGTGTAGGAAAACAACGAATAATCAGCTTTTGACTGAACAAATCCATAGGATTGCAAGGCTGCACTCAACTTAGAAAATCACATTCGCGGAGCTTGACGCAAGTCATAAAGAGATTTCCTTAATCGGCACACCTTGCCAGGTTGAGAAGAATTGAATCCTGACGGTAGACGCATATAAACCTCTTCATGCAAATTATCATGCAAGAATGCATTATGTACATCCATTTGATGCAACTCCTATCCTTTTGCAATAGCTACAGCCAAGAAGGTTCTCACACTAACCATCTTCGCAACTGGAGCAAAAGTTTCAGTATAATCAATTTCCTCTACTTGGCGGTTACGAAGAACGACCAGCCGAGCCTTGTATCTTTCAATGCTCCCATCTGAGTGATACTTGATACGATACACCCACTTGCATCCAATTGCAGTCTTCGTTGGAGGCAAATCTTCTATAGTCCATGTCTCATTACGCTCCAGTGCATTTATTTCTGACTGCATCGCATTTCTCCAATTGGCATCTTTTACGGCTTCCCCAAAGTGATGCGGTTCTCTTCCTGCTGTAACTGCTGCTAGAAAAATCCTATGTGCCACAAAAAATTTGTTATAACTCAAATATTGAGCTATTGGATAGAGGCTACCTGAGGAGTCGACTGTTGTGGGGTGAGCTTTAGATGGGTCACAAAATATTGTATAACATATGTAATCTTGAAGATGAGCCGGAGGCTTGCGAGATCGTTGACCACGACCAATCAGGTCAGATGCAGGTGCTCTATGTCCAGGTACATCTTGACCTGATGCACCTGCACTCAGTTCGGGCATATTTTGACCCGATGCACCTGCACTGGAGTCAGGTGCACTCTCCCCCGATTCACCTACACCGTGACCAGGTACACTGTCACCTGATGCACCTGCACCACGATCGGGTGCACTCTCACTCGATGCACTCGCACTAAGTCCGGGTTCACTCCACCTAATGCACCTGCACAAGGTCCGGGTGCACTCTCACCCGATGCACCTGCATTCTGATCTATTGTGTCTGCATAGTCCTGTTCACCTATCAATGCAGGTGAACCATGTCTTGGTTTACTCCCCCTTACTTGTTTAAAAGGAAACTCATTTTCACAAAACACTACATCACGTGTAACAACAAATTCTTTTGTCTCCAAATCATAAACATGCCAGCCTTTCTTTCCAATAGGATATCCCACAAACATGCATCTTCTACTTCTACTATCAAATTTATTGCATATTCCAGACTTGTGAGTATAACACAAGCAACCAAATGTGCGAACTGCAGCATAAGATGGTGGTTTTCCAAACAATATTTCATAAGGAGTTTTATTTTATAGCAATGGAGTGGGTGCTCTATTAATGAGGAATGATGCTGTGAGGATGCACTCACCCCAAAATTCAAGTGGAAGGTTCGATTGAAACCTCAATGCTCTTGCTACATTAAGAATGTGTCTATGTTTTCTTTCAACTCTTCCATTCTGTTGTGGGCTTCTTACACACGAGGTTTGGTGCAAAATTCCATTTTCAGCATAAAACTTTGACATGAGTCCAGATTTGAACTCGGCCCCATTATCACTCCTAACACATTTAACGTGTCTACAAAATTGAGTTTGAACCATTTTACAAAATGACTGAATCAAGCTAGCAACTTCACTCTTTTCGGCTATCAGATATACCCACACAGGACGAGTGAAATCATCAACTATAGTAAGAAAATAGTGTGCACCGCAATGAGAGGTAACACTATAAGGACCCCAAATATTACAATGTATCATATCAAAAGGTTCATCTGATTTATTTGAACTCACCGGAAAAGGTATTCTACTTTGTTTGGAGCGCATGCAAATGTCACACACACCATTTGTCATATCAACACCACCTTCAACACCAGGAAAAAGACAAGTTATCTTATTAGAAGGATGACACATTCGTTGATGTCACAATACATAGGTTGTCTCCTTTCTTGTATGAAAAACTTGACTCAGTCCCAATGGACGATAATAATAGACCCCATCTCTTAGCTCACCCACTCCAATCGGCATCCTCAAATTGCAGTCCTGAATGACACA
This sequence comes from Rhynchospora pubera, assembly GCA_028095005.1. Lineage (NCBI taxonomy): Eukaryota > Viridiplantae > Streptophyta > Magnoliopsida > Poales > Cyperaceae > Rhynchospora > Rhynchospora pubera. Next base: position 76,786,554 of record CM051463.1, read on the forward strand.
TAGCTCATTAGTGAATATAACTAAACAATCATTATCTGATATAAGTTTACTAAGTGAGATGAGATTGCAGTTCAATGTGGGCACATATAAAACTTTTCTAAGAGTGAGATTTTCTTGTAGAACTACTTGTCCTTCATGTTTAGCCACGGTTTGAGTCCCGTTCGGAAGTCCAACTAATGAAGGTACAATATCATAAACGTCTTGTAGGCATTCATAATCTCCAGTCATATGATGAGATGCACCACTGTCCAATATCCATTTCAGAGATGCACCTGCTTTGTGGGATGCACCTTTACTGGAATTGGCTAGGACAGCCATGATTTGCTGCATCTGGACGTCAGAGAGTCCAGGTATGAGGACTTTTGACTCATGCTTCTTGTCTGGTCCATCGGGTGCATTATAGGGGGCACCAGCATTCGCACAGTGCACCTACACTGGGTGCACCCGCACTCTGTTGTCGACTCTACTTGGCTGCTTGCCACTGGTTGTACCTAAATGCACCCGCATTGAACACGCCTGCACTCTGGCTGCACCTCACACCTTATCCTTGGAAATTAGTTGCACCTTCTTATTCACCGATCGCTTCAGGTGTTCTGATAGCACATGTTGCGCCTTGGCAGCAATGCCACACCTAGTACCAAATTTAGAAACCGATGCCATGGCCATTGGAAAAATGGTCTTCTTCACGGCGAACTTCTTTTCCATAGCTGTAATTAGAAATAAGGAGCCGTCACTCTCGACATCCTCGAGCAAATCAAATCGGTTTAAGGTTGTCACCATGGTGATTCAACCTGGCTCTCTGATACCATGACAAATAACAAATTTGAGATAAAAATCTGTTGTTCTATTTTATTTCTTCTTCTTTAAACAATATACAATAGAGAGATACAATAAAAAGGAAACAAATCAAAATACAATTTTAGAAAACTATCCTAAACAATATTCTGAAAATCTAATCAAATCTAATCCTAAATATCATGTACTTGACATATTTGCATAGATGACATATACACACAAATATATATCGGCACATCCCTGCCCTAACTTTTTTCCAAACCTTTCGTCTTCCCGTTAATTTTATCCATAGATATTCAAAAGATATAATTATTTTTTCAATCCGGGTGATTTTGGCCACGACAGACTATGAGACTAGATTTGTTTGCATCATAAATGAGTGGGGAAGAAGGGAATTTTATCAAAAAGGCTATGGTTTTATTAAATCTGATTTTTTAAAAAGAAAATTCATTAAGAAAAACATGTCGAAAGCTCATACAAGAACAATCATCGAGCTCATATAGGAAAGCTCATTTATTTGCAATTCCAGAATCGGAAACATATATTGTTATTGATTTACTGAACAAGAAAGATTTAGAATGCAAAAAAGTATTATATCAAACTGGAGATAGCGAGAAAATGAAAGGTCGGTTGATAAAGAAGAGGAGTTTGGGAAGGGGCAATTTCGTCATGAAATATAAAAGTCAGTCTTTTACATTCAGATATTAATTAAAATTGTTGAGAAGGGTATATATCTACTTTTATCAAGAATTGAAGGGTATGAGATCAATTTTAATAATTTGAGGGGTAAATATTTAATTAAGAAAGATTTGAGGGGTATGGGCCTAATTTTGCCTTTATTAAACTGCACTTTCATTGGTCATTTCATGTGATTATCTGAAGACAAGATAGTTTCTATTAGTAATGCCAGAGGTTTTTACCTCTTAAATCTTTGAGAGATGATTTAGTCCCGTAAAAGTTCATTTGACTTGCAATTAATTGTAGTATTTTTTGTTTATATGTTTATGTAAGCTTTTCATTTTACATTACATGACTTCAGTGAATTACATCTGTCGGAAACTAAATTAGTTGCGATTTTTCAGTAACAAAAATATGTTGGAGTTATGTTCTAGAAGTCAATAATTTAATGATTTAAATATTAGTTTATGTTATGGATGATATTTTATCATCTGTTCCTAGGTTTATTATTGATAGATCATTCAGGTTGAGAATCTGAATTGTGGATCTCTGTAGATCATTCTTTAAAATGACAACAATAAATCTAAACTGTCCATAATCTTGATAATTAACAAGAAACATTAATTATCATATAAGATTAATATGCAAGTTAAGTGATGATTAAGTTCTACAGATCATAGGTAAGGAGTTACCAGCTTAATTGCATATGTGTATGTTATAGAACATAATACAGGACTTGACCTAATAAAATAAATATATGGATTGTGTTATGTGTCATTATTTATTTCGTTATGATTTTGGTTCTAAGTTTGAGATGTTTATCTTTTCGACATGAGGATAGGTTCAATAAATATCGTCTACCGCTGATTCTCAATAAGGGCTGCTATACGGACTTTATTTATGTTCTCTTGAATTGTGCGGGGAAAAGCTAATCATCAAGAAAACTGTATGTCCCTCATTAATTCACTTAGTGAGTGACGATATCTATTTGGGCCCCTTGGGAATCATAACGTGTTGCTAGATACCGCTTATGATTATTGGAATTAAATAACGATTTAATTCTATGTCCAACATAACATAAATCCTCAAAGGGTCACACAAATAGGACATTAATCAGACAGTGCATTATTTATTTATTCACAGCAGTAAGTACTGTGAAAATATGATAAGATTGATTAATTAATTATATACCGTTGCGAACCGTTTTAATTAATTAGGTCAATGGATCATATACAAATAAATTAATGCATTAACTAATCCTAAAATAATTATTAATGAGTTAATAATTAATTTAGTTCAATACAATTTTAATATAAATGGTTATATTAATTAATTGGGTTGTTATTTAATAGTAAATAGATAGTTCAATTAAAGAGCTGTGAAAATCCGAAAAATATTAATTGTGAGACAGTATAATTAGTTTAAAATCTTCAAGCAAACAAATAAATATAAATTAATAATATTAAAAAATCAAACCCAGTTAATTAGCGGATAATCAACTCCCATAAATTTAAAAGTCAAATTCATTTCGAGTCCGATTCAAAACTTAAATTTCGGCCATGAACAAAAATTTTCGTGAAAATTTATTACTCAAATCTCTAGTTATGTTATAGAAATTCAAATAACTATTTTTATAAATTATTATGAGTTGAAATTTGTGTTAAAATCCAATCTTCAATTCTTGATCAAATCAATTCCTAGAAATCCCTAAATCTGGACCATTGGATTGAGTTTAGAAAATTCTGAATTATCTGAGTCGTCCGATTCATCTCATCTCTTCTCTCTTATATCTCATCTCCTCTCTTTCTCTCTTCTCTCTCCGAAACGGGTCATCTCTCTACCCGTTCCCCCTTTTTCTCCCATTTTCTCTCGCGATACGCCATTGGCGATCTCCTGTGGTCCCTCGACCAGTCCGCTGGGAACCCTCTCCCTCTCGCCTCTGACAGAGGCACTTGACCCCACTCTCCCTGGCTCTCCCCAAGCCATTCCCTTCTCTCTCTTGCTCTGACAGGAGCCCTTAACCCCACTCGAGCCCCCTCCCACTCGACAGGGTGTTGCGCTGTCCCCTCTCTGCTCCATAATTAAACATAATTAAAACATCTATTATAAAAATTAAACATAATTAAACATAATTATATACTTATATTTTTATAATAGATGTTTTAATTATGTTTAATTTTTAATCATAAATTATATATTTTGTAATAATAAAAACTTTGGGGGCTAAAATGCAAAATTTGCATTAAAAAAAGTTTTTGAAATTTTTTGTTTGGATCATCATTTCGGATGACGATCCAAACAAAAAAATTTCAGAAACTTAAAATATTTGATTTTTTTGTTGGATCGTTATTTCGGATGACGATCCAAGTTTGGATCGTCAACTGGGATGACGATCAAAGGGTATTGGGCTTTCGTCAACTGGGATGACGATCCAGCAACGTTAGTATTAAAATTTCGATTTTTTTTATTTTATTATCAAAATTAATATGAACAGTAAGGTTAGTATTAATTTTTTCGGTTGTGTAAACACCAATCGGGATTGGGCTTTTGAGTTGCAGGACTTACTGGGGCGTGCAGCGTGCTGTCACCCCAGCAACATTTAAGTTGAGTGAGAATTTCGAAAGTTTACCAGACCCGGAAAATGATGATGAAAATATATTTTTGGACCATGAAAAAAATATTATGATAGAAATTAAAGAGAACATCTGAGAAGTGAATAATTCGTAAAACTTATATAAAACATATATTATCAAGGTTGAAAAAAATAATAACACTTTATACTGTACAATTTTGTGAGAAATCATATAAAAATTCATTTTGTACTGTATATATATATTTTTTTAAAAACTATAGAAATAAAATATGATGATGTTTGTAAAATTCATTAAATTATTTTAGAAGTAAATAATTATTAAATTTTATATTTCAAAATTGTATCTATTGGTTTGAGTATGGATATAAAATTTTATGGCAAAATGAATTTTCTATGGGCTTGAAATAATTAAAAAAACAACATACATTTTTCTAAGTTTCTTAAAATGGAGAGGTCCATTAATGAAGAAAATGGAGAGTTAGTAGATGGTTGTCCGGTTTGTGGGATTCACATCCTCTACAGCCAAGGCATTTGGTTGTACCGTCCAGTTAAGTCATTTTTAAAAATTTTAAAATTCAAATGTTAAATCTAAACCGTTGATCTTGTTCAATTTTATGGGCGATGTATTTTTATATAAATTTTATAATATTTGGAGTTGATTTGATATTAGATCAAGTGGTCAAAATGAACGAATATGGTTAACTATCACTGATTAATTCTAATACGTTCATAATTTGGTCATTTAATCAAGTATTAAATCGACTCCAAATTTTATAAAACTTATATTAAAACAAGTATTAATTTGTTTTGAGGAGGCCGAGCACTAGTTACCATGTAATTTCAATTATTCTAACACTAGTATAAATCAATTTTCACTCCGAGTGAAAACAAAGGGTTTCAATTATGAGTGTATAAATCAATTTTCACTCCAAACACTAGTTACCATTTGATTTTGAATATCCAACTGAAACATGAAAATTGATAAATGAATGAAGTATAACAACTTAGGATAGTCAATTGACATTGTCTTTCCTTTTATTTTACATAAATATACGAGCTGTAGCCTGTAATCCATTAGGAGCCACCTTGCAACTGAACAGTCAAGGTGTTTTAAGCTTGAGGTATATTTCCTTTAAATTTGTTGATATATATCTTTTTATCTAATTTGTATATTTTAATTATAGGCTGAGTACTAATTATCGGAGAAGAACTTACAGTAATGACATTAAAATATATCATGTATGGTAATTACTAACTTTGAGTACTAATAATTTCTTTTTTTGTTTGTAGCCATATTAAAATTACAGAGCAGACAAGTTGGTTTTGATCATTTTGGTCACATTTTATTGACAACAATAGTAGGAACTTTTTTTGACAACATTTTCTAAATTGGTTAGTTAAAGAAAATGATGAAAGATGTGATTATAATACAGTGTTGAAAGAAGTGAATGGTGATATTTTGTAAAAATCAAGGGCTCAATTGCATAAAATTAATATGTTGCTTGATTATGGATCGGTTACGTTGCTTTGCTTGAATTCAATTTGTTACTTTCTTTCCTTTTCTTCTTTTCTGAATCAATCAAAATTACAAAATCAGATTTCTTAAAGTTTGAGATTTCTATGCAAAAATGTGAAAAAGATTCCCATCTGTGGTTCTATTTTCAAGGACTCGCTTAAATTCTAATAGATCATGCTAGAACAGTGCTTGGCAATTAAGTAAGGACCAGTGGCTATAATGTAAAATGTTGTTCCATGATGACTTCTGTTTTCTTCAAATGGTTATGACATCTGTTAGTTTAATTTCATTTCTTCAGACAAAGTGCTTTCTGCAGGAGAATAGATAATATGGGGATTTAATTTCATTTCTGATTAAAGTTCTTTAAGTAAATTAGTAAATTGCATTTAATGAAATTTGTTACAAGATAAAGGACTTTCTTACATATCTTATAATTAAGCTCGTCAGAGTTTGTTAGAAACTCTGGACTACGATAAACCTTTATATGATGTTTTCACTCTGGCTCCGATTAGATGGTGTACCGGGAATAAGAGAAATAAAAGAAGGATTGGGAAGTGTATAACTTTGGCTCCGTTTGGATGGTGTGGGAATAAGAAGAATAAGGGAAAAGTATTGAAAAGTGTGTAGTTTTGTGAAAAGTTTGAATTATTTATAATAAATTTACACCTAGGAAGAATCTATTCTCTTATTTCTAAGCCCATCCAAACGGAGCCTTTGTGAAGAGTTTGAATTGTTTATAATAAATTTGGATAGTTAGGTATAAAGAAGATGACTATTTTCTTATTTCTAGGCCCATCCAAAGGGAGCCTCTAAGAAGAAAACTGTACATGACTAACATGTGACTTGCTGACTTGTATGACTAACGGTGTCAAAATAAAACTATGGCAGACCTGTGTTTGAAGTTTCAGTGGTTGCGTGGCAAAAATAAACATAGATGTGATATAATTACATCATATTACAAGCACCTCCATTCTGTTGTTTAAATTCTGTGCGTTTACTGTTTAAAAGAGGCTACCATGTGGTGTGGTGTGGTGTAGTTAATTTTAATTTAAATAAGAATTGACCAGTATATCGTTGTATACAGGGCTAATTGAGTCTTGTAAGATTGATGTAAATTAGTGAAGTTGGTAATAAAATAGGAGCTCGAGTATAAATCAATCCTTATACTGCTCCCACATGCAGTAGCAGTATACTGTCAAAACGTAAGACCTTTCTTATACAACTCGGTGTTGAATTGGCCCAACCACAATTAATTTTCCTCTAAAAAAATAGTGATGACTACCAGCTGTCTGACATTTGATATTCGTTTGAATAATATTAATTTGAATTGTGACAGACTGCATAAGATTAAAGTGACTCCCGATAGATTTGTTTATCTTTGTGATTGATGAATCTGACTTTGACAGGATTGCTGCCATACATTAATTGCGAAAATGATAGAACTGTGTATTATATAATATATAAATTGCAACAGGCTGGAGTTTTTGACCCGCAAAATTAGGATCGCTAGATGGGCAGGCAATAATTGAAGAGATGAATTAAAAAATAATATTCGTAAGAGTGGAGCATTACGTTGCTTTCCGGCCTATGTAGTTGTTGCATCTTTGCCGAGGCAGTCATATGCATTAGCAAAGTAACCAACTCACAATTCAAATTAATTTCCAAAGTTAGAGAATTTCCAAAGAGATCAGAGTGAAAAATGGAGTCCCTTGTGAATTTTGTGGTGGGCAAGCTCGGGGATCTGATAGTGAAAGAGGCTCAGTTCCTAGGTGGGGTCGGGAATAAAGTGGAATGGGTAGAGACCGAACTGAAACGAATTCAGTGCTGCCTGATAGACGCAGACACCAAGCAGCGCAAAGGAGATGCACGGGCAGAGAATTGGCTGAATGAGCTCCGTGACGTGGCCTATCGCATCGAGGATGCCATCGACACTTTCTATGTTGAAATCGAGGACAGTCGACAGAAAGATTCCAGCCGATTTTTGCACAAATTCAATAAGTTGTGCTGCATGCCGATGAAGGTTCCTTGCCTCCACAAGCTTGGCAAAGAGCTCCGTGAAATCCGGGATGCACTTGATGGGATATCAAAGAGCAGAATTGACTACGGAATCGAAGCGCTGCTGCAAGACACAGAGAAGGGGAGATCACAGGCAGACGAACTGCCTATGCGTGCAAAGGCTTACCTTGATGTAGACGAAACAAAAATAGTAGGCCTAGATGACGACAAGAACAACATTCTCAATTTGTTGCTTAACAGTACAGAAATCCCAAGGCGAGCTGTGATAACAATTGTTGGTCCTGGCGGCCTCGGAAAGACTACCCTTGCCCGTATGGTGTATAAAAGGCAAGTTCATATGTGTGTAGACTAATTTAGATAAATTTTAGAGATATAATAATGCATGATCACGAAATAAAGTTGTCGTGCTTATTAATTATTGTCGTTAATTCATTATGGTTGTCATCATTATTACAAATAGATTATCAATGTAATTAATTATTATTACTTCTACCATTTTAATCACTACTTATATTGCTCTTGACATTTAAATCAAATTTAGACAGGCATTGATTAAAAGTTGTTCTTGAATACTTATATAGTTCTTCCTTCATCAAAGAATTTCTCATTCCCTGATATAAAATATTATAAAAAAAATATATTTTCCACTGTTAAATATAGTTTATTCGTAAAATTGAGGCATCCAAGGCCTCTTAAGAATCATTGTCCTACTGATAAATATATATGCCTTTCTATTAAAATCTTAGTGGCAAATAACAAAGTGTAAGTTGATAAATTATTTACCTGAAATCTTAGTAAATATAACGACTGTAACTTTTTGTTTTTTGTGTTTATAGAGCGAAGGCAAATTTCGACCATCATATAATGCTCTCAGTCTCTCAGCATTACAATTTAGCTGATATTGTGAGACGGATGCTAAATGAACCTCCACAAGAAGTGGATCTTGAATCAATAATGCCCAAGCTCAAAAGTTTCTTGAGTAATCAGAGGTATTTGATTATTTTAGATGACGTGTGGGAGGTTAGTTTATGGGAACAATTGCAAGATGCATTGCCTAATAATGAAAACGGAAGCCGAGTGATGATAACTAGCAGATCTATTGATGTTGCTCCAGTTGACTTGAAAATTTCACCTTACAAACTGAACTTATTAAATGATAAGGATAGCCTTAATCTCCTCCTCAAAACAGCTCTCTCTTGTCAAGAATTTGACAAAAAATGTCCTAATGAGCTCCTTGAACTGGCAGATGCATTGTCCAAAAAATGTAAGGGTTTACCATTAGCTTTGAATGTACTTGGTGGTATTCTTTCAAAAAAAGATCAAACCTACCATGCTTGGAAAGACATGTTGAACACATTAGATTGGTACTCAAACAAAGGCGAAAGCTGTATGAACGTCCTAGCCATGAGTTATGAAGATATGCCTTATTATCTTAAACCATGCTTCTTACATCTTGCTTGCTTTCCGGAGGACTATGAAATTGATGTCAGGGATCTCATCAGAATGTGGATTGCAGAGAGAATTTTGCCACAAAATGACAAGAAAACATTAGAGGAAACTGGTGAGGATTGCTTACAACAACTTTTTGAGAGGTACCTTACTTTTTTCCTTTTCATTTTTTTGGCCAAAAATTGGACATAACCATTTCCAATCTTCTCCATTTGAAAACGATCCCTCAAATTTTCAAAATTGTTAATAATCCCTTCTAATTTTTTTAGATAAGGATTTAAACTCTTTCTATTAATTCTAAACATTTATAATTTGAACAATTAATTTTTTTAAATTTTTTACTAAATTGTCCTTTGTATTGTCCAAAAAATTTCATCTTATTCGCCATAAAAGAAGCAAATAAATTTGTACTCTCGCATGGTTTGGAAATATGAAAGTCCAAATATATACTGTCAATGGATATCAAAATATCATCCATCGATGACACATTATAATTTTTCCCCCTTCACATATGATCTCTCTGTGTTTTGTGAATCTCTTCAAGTAATGTTCTGTTTTTAGTATATGTAGTGCTGAGTTATGGGAAGAGTTTTTGTTTTGCATATCAAGTTTGTTCCATTATTTAGTACTGGCTCAATAGGCTTTATCAAAGAACTTTCTAATACCATATTTGTTACATGTTGAAGCATCTTCAGTACTTATTTTTATTTCTCAAAGGATAAAATGGGGCACTCGGATCATCTGAGAATAAAATTAGAATGAGTTATTCAGAAAAAAAATTTATTCCTAAACGATAAAAAATATATATTTTTTTTCATCTAGAATGTCATTTTTTTAAATGGTCCAATATTTGAATTAGAATTTTATTTCTAAGCTGTTTGGATCAATGTGAACTAAGAAGTTGTTGAGACCACTTTTAAAACTTAAATATAACACTTTAAATTCCAAAAAACTTATTCTTGATTGTTTAAGAATAATATTTTATACTCCGAATAACCAATCTTAATTTTATTCTTAAACAATCCAAACGCACCCAAGTCTAACCTCATCATGTATTTGTTATAATGCCAAACAAATAAATAACTTCATAACAAAAAATTAAAGTTAGTTTCTTGAATACAATACAAGAACTATCGAACAAAAAATTATAAACAGAAAGGAGTTCAAATTAGTAAAAGCTTGTCTACCTCATTGAATGACAGGTTCATTGGTATTCGTAACGTATTTGGAATAATCTATCTTAACCCAATTTCATCCTCTAATAGGCTTTGTTTGGATGAGGTGTGGGAAGAAGGAAAAAAAAGAATAAAAGAATAAATTTATTATAAACAATCCAAACTCTTCACAAAGTTACACACTTTCCAATACTTCTTCCCACTTCTTTCCTTCTTCCCTTCTTCCCACACCTCATAGATTAAAGGATACAATGAAAAGAACTAATCCTATGAGAGATATTAAGTATTTCTATATTGCAAACTAGACACAGAGCGGACAGAGCTTAACAGATGTTCTTTTTTTTTCGAGAACTTACAGGAGCTAGCTGTTCTTAGGGCCCGTTTGGATCATATGGGAATAGGAGGAATAGTTTCTTTCTAGACGTAAATTTATTATAAACAATTTAAACTCTTCACAAAGTTAAACACTTCCCAATACTTTCCGCCTAGAAATAGGCTATTTCTTATTTCTAAGCAATCCAAACGGAGCCAAAAACTATATATAGATGAAGTATGGTACTTTGCGAAGTATATTTTTCGATTTAATTTCACACCTGTTTTTCAAAATCTGAGATTTTTACTACCTGAACCATTCAATCTCTTCTCCATAATGAATAGAGAGTTGGTACTGGTGGGACGATATTGGAAGAAAAACTTATTTGGCAGAGAACAGAATAATTGAGAATCATCATTACTAAACACAATAAAATCGAACTTAAACTAGCAAAAAACAAAAAAAATTTGGGTAGCTATACTTTATAATTTAAAATACGACTTACAATAATATGATTAGAGAGTTATTTTCTTAAGTTTTGAGGGTGTTATATCCGAATAAGAAAATTATAGGGATTTATCCAATATTACCTTATTTCTTAATTTCCTTGTCATGTATGAGGACTCTACACAGCAATGTTTTCAATACAGTAAAAGATATCAAGACTTTCAATTTTCAAACAACTAATGCAAGCTACCTAGTTCAATCTACCCGGACCAAAATTCTTTGCCGCATACAAAAACGCTGCAAATCGCTGTCGCGATTTTAGTTCGTTCAATTTAATCTTGATAGTTAAATTTTGTCAGACCTATCAATCTAGTATTAATGCTCTGTCGCGATTTTAGTTCGTTCAATTTAATCTTGATAGTTAAATTTTGTCAAACCTATCAATCTAGTATTAATCACGGAGCATTGATTATAGATGGGGTGGTTATAATGAAAGTGTTGTCATTCGCTGCGCGGTACAAGATGTGATCGACTCCTGTGCTCGACTTAATTTAGCAATTTTTTTGCGAGATTTTATTACAACTCTTTTATGTTTGAAAAATGAGATGAAATAGCTCACCGCATATTGTTTTAAAATATGCATTGACGTTTATTGCAACGTAGTCAGACAAATATGCATTGACGTTTATTGCAACGTAGTCAGACAAATATGCATTGACGTTTATTTAGAAAACAAAATTGCTTACCATCATTCCTCCTTAGCATCATCTCCATCATTCCCTCCTTACCACATTTAATTTTTTTTCCCATTTTTGGAAAGGACTTTTTCTTCTTTCCTTGTATTTTTAGAACAAGAACAATTTATTTTCCAGAACATATTAGCTAGAACAATTAGATTCTGAAACAAGAACAATTAGTTTTCCTGAGCATATTATCTAGAACAATTAATTAGGTTCCGAAACAAGAACAATTAGTTTTTCATAACATGTTATCTAGAACAATAATTAGGTTCTGAAACTAAAACAATTAGTTTTCTAGAACATATTAACTAGAACAATTAGGTTCTGGAAGTAGAACAATTAGTTATCAAAACTAGAACAATTAGTTTTTCAGAACATATTAACTAGAACAATTAGATATATTAAATAGAACAATTACTTATATTAACTAGAACAATTATTTATATCAAACTAGAAGTCTAGAACAATTAGTACTCAAAACTAGAACAATTAGAACGGAAGGGGTCGGACAGGCCGAGTAAGTATGATGTTGGGGGAAGAGAGGGTGCGAAATAGAGGGGAGAGGTGGGAGCAAAACGGAAGGAAGGGAAATGGATGATGGGAAAGAATGAAATATAGATTCACACGTTTTCTCTAATTAATGAAGTTTTATCCTCATTAATGGTTCTCAGAGGATGAGGAGATGAGAAATATTGAAGATGATCCCCGAAAAATAGAATAATATATATAATCTGCGAAATCGTCACACGCCACACATCAGAATTTTTTAAGTTAAATATAAATATAAATAATATCTTACTTTACTAATTGTAATTAAAGTTTATGTTGATATCATACGATGTGCATTTAATTTAAGTTTCAGCCAGATGTACGTGACATATTCAATCTCTACAAAAAAAATACATCTATCTCCCGTTCTCCTACAATTGTAGTTCTTTCGCTTCCGATTTATTAAATTAAAGATTCATTCTAAAGAAAAGAAGTTGTCCGTAATTATTGTTAGAACGTGTTTTTCATGTGCAATTTTAATTTTATTACTAATTAACAATAATTATTATGCACACAAAACACCAGGATATAGTGGAAACACCAATTTAAGTGCAACAGATAGAAAATAAGCGTTTAACCTCTCTTTGTATCACAACGGAGAGGCGCGACCATGGCGTAGGAGGCAGTGGCGTGTTTGTCTCCTCTTCTTCTTCATGCACCTTAGGTCCACACAAAGTTTAACCAATTTTTATATGACTTGTGCTAGCAAATTGGTAGAAAAACCTAAACCTTTGCTTCCATTCTTTAATTAAATCACGATTTAATTGAGGGAACTATGCTCAACCTATGAGCCATATTCAAATGCAAGAGAGATACAAAATTTCAAATCTGAAAATTTCATTTTCTTCCTTGAAATTTCGTGCTCCATGGAGGAAGAGAGAGAAAGTGGGAGAAAAAGTGTCCTAATTCACCAACTAGTGCTCTTTATATTGATCTTTTCAACAATCCTAAATGGAGACCACTCCCACCATCTTGGTTGCCACAAATTGGGCTTCAAAGCCCAATTTTGTTGGTCTTTTAATTTCTTTTGAATTCTCTTTTAATTTCATTTGAAGTTGGACCCAAACTGACATATTAAATGATAGCCTGATTAATTGATATAATTCACACAATTATATCAATTGAGTTGAAATAAAAATAAATATCAACTATTTGATAATTATTGTTTAGTTCAGACTTTACATTAATTTAGTTTCATATGATCCTTTGAAGTAATTAATCATATCGGTTCATAACATTATACAATTAATTTTTCAACTTATCATATTTTATATTCTCTAATATAAATAAACTAAATATAATGTACATTGGTTAAGAATTTTGTTTTCGTGTGACCCTCTGAGGATTTATGTTATTTGGTCATGGAAAATAAATTGATCGAGGTGTAAATCAAGGTCAAACAAATAATCCTTGTACTCGACTAGTCGTTTATAGTAGAGTAAAGGTGTCGATCTCACAAAGATGGATATGAGTATTATTCTTATCAATTCGTTAAATCTAGACGATAAAAATTGAGGAAAGGAATGATGTCACAAATAGAACAAAATAAAAAGAAATTAAAGAATGCAATTGCAAGAATAAAGATAATGCGACACAATTCAAGTAGATATTTTTGGGGTTTTCTAACAGTTTAATATATGATAATAAAGGTGCCTTAGGGTTCGATTTCACCTAAATCTGGTCACAGCGTCGCAAGACTTAGCACTGTCGTATTCAGCCTTGCTAATTCGGTCCGAATTCCAGACCGAATTCCACTGTGTAAATGTTGTGGTTTGCTCTTTTTGTTGATTTATTCAAGCCAAAGGTCCATCTAGCCATACCTAACTCCCTAACCCTCCGCTTTCGCCTATTGGGTACGGTATTTGGAATGGGATCTAGCGTTGAACAATCTTCATCGAGTGCATTGCACCCCAACTTTCGTTGTCGGTGGACTTACTCGAGTTTCAATTGGTTTTCTACGAGGTATCTAATTAGATTTTCGCCTAATTAGAAACGTTTACTTTTGGTTACTAATTGGTCGACTTTCGCCCTTGACCTACCTCGAAATACTCGTACAAGACTCAGTTATTATAAAGGGTCGAAGTTCCCAACAAATGGGCGCGTACAAATGTCGAGCAACACAAGTAATAAACGGTTCAAACACAAGCAATTCAATAAAATATCCCAAGAGTAACTAGCTTCGACCGTCAACAAAACAAGCAAACCAAGCAAAACCAAATATTAGGCTACATCTATCCCTAAAGCAACAAGTTTCTAGTCTAACATACTAATATTCGGACCGAATTGGTCTCACTGGAATTTCAGGAGTGATGCCTGTGCAGGAATTCGGTCCGAATTTCGGACCGAATTGCATGGTCTGGTTGGGGATCGTCTTGATTCGTGCGAAGTTGCTTCATTAGGTTGAGTCGGGGTTTGAACTAGGCTAGGAATGAGTCATCTAGCCATCTGAATTGCTGTTTTCCTTGCTGATTTTTTTGAATTCCTACAAATAAGAACAACGTGCAAAAGGCAGTGCCAAATCTGGCAAAGAAAAGCAAAAACAACAATAAATCAAAGTTTTAGTCACGATTTCGATGTAAAGTCTGGTCAAAATAGCAATATAAATATGAGATATCATAAATCGTTGTTTATTTCCAATAATCATGAGCGGTATCTAACAACACGTTATAATTCCCAATTAACATAAATAAATGCTATATTATTATAGTATTTCAATCCTGCATAAGAAATAGATAATTTCCTGATTTTGGTTCTTATGTCACATGATATCACTGTATAATCCAAGATATGAATGTGTCATTCTTGCAGATTATACATTCCCAAAAGATATCATCACTAACTATGTATACTAATGAGAGACATACGGTTTTCTTGATGAACAATCTTTCCCCCACACAATTCAAGAGAATATAAATATAGTCTGTATAGCAGCCCTTATCAGGAATCAACGTTAGACGATATTTGTTGAACCTATCCTCATGTGGAAAGGTTGAACCATCTCAAACTTAGAATCAAACTCATATGAAATAAACAATGACACATAACACAATCCATATATTTATTTCATTAGATCATGTCCTGTACTATTTTTTATAACATACACATATGCAATTTAGTTGGTGACTCCTTACCTATGTTTTGTAGAACTTAATCATCACTTAACTTGCATACTAATCTTGTATGATAATTAATGTTCCTTGTTAATTATCAAGATTATGGTCAATTTAGATTTATTATTGTCATTCTAATGAATAGCAAATGATCTGTAAATGATCTGTCAATAATAAACTCTAGGAGCAAATGATCTGTCAATAATAAACTCTAGGAGCAAATGATCAAATTCCATCAATAACATAAATTAATATTAAGTCATTAAAATATTGACTTCTTAGAAATAACTCCAACAATTATTATGCTAGTCCAAGATACTTTTTTTGAATATACAGAATTAACATTAATTATTTCGAGTGTTTAATATATATTTTTTAACATACTTGGAATAATAATAAATTATATTTTCTTTTATTTACTTAATTATATTAAGATTAGTTAAATCTTCTACAAATATCATGAGAGTAATTTTATATCGTTGATAGTAAACTTTCTAATTAAATAATAACCTATTAATTACATCCGTATAGATCTTTAAAATAATGCAGCATACATACTAGTGTATGATCCTAAATTTATTTTCTTATTATTTATTTTCTGTTGTTATGAGCAGCTAACGATTCTTCATAAATCAAAATATTGCAGGAATATGGTTCAATTATCAAGTCCATACACAGTTGGCGATGATGGGAGGATTTGCCGAGTGCACGATCTTCTTCGCGACTTAGCAATACATGAGGCGGAGAAGATAAACTTTGTTACGATTTTCCGAAACCCACAAGACGTCAACCATTCCCACAGAGTAACTCGCCGTGCCTCGCTTCAATCAGATAGTCACGAACTAAGAAAGCACATAGGTCCAAAAACTCGTTCTTTGTTGTGGTTTTCCTCTGAGGAATATATAAGAATCAACTCACTTAATCTCCCTGAGTTTAGACTACTAAGAGTTCTAGAAATTCAGAGGGTCCGAGACATGGAGATCAGGGGACTTGAACAGTTGATTCACCTAAAATACCTGGGGATTCAAGGATGCGACGAAATTAAGTTGCACATAGAAAGTTCCTTGGGGCATCTGAAGAATCTTGAGACTTTTAATTTGCTAGGAACTTTTTTAACTGAAGAAATTGAAGCAATTGGCTTGTGGACAATTAGTACATTGAGGCATGTACAGACGCCGCATCTTAATCAGTGGGTGCTGCCATTCAATGCTAACCTTAGAAATCTCCAAACCATTGCAACTGTTCAAATTACAGAGGATTCGTACAAACATGATCAGTTTCCTTGTTTAAACAGCCTACGGGAATTGAGCCTTGAAATCGGGAAAACAAATGATGGGATTGCCCCTATACTTGGAACAATGCCGTGCCTGCTCTCCCTGGACATATTCGGTAATGCGTTGAGGGGAATCAAGATCCCCAAGGAGTTGGTTTACCCGACAGCTCTGCCAAACTATCAGGATCTGCAATCCCTGTCTTTGAAAGGCATGTGGGACAAAAGTATCAGTTTAGAGGAAAGGTTGTTCCCGAGGCACCTTGCTATACTTTGGCTTCACGATTCACTTCTTGGGCAAGATCCCATGCCGGAGTTGGGAAAGCTACAGAGCCTGAAAACACTTGTACTAATGCATACCGTACTGAGTAATGGTACACAAATGATATGTCCAGCAGGATTCCCGGTCCTTGAAACCCTCCATGTTACGGACCTACATGATGGATTTTTGACAAGAGAGAGATTGTTGAATTTTTCTTATTTATTGATTATTTTACAGCAGGATACAATAGGCTTTTATAGCCTCTGATAGAAAATAGACGTTGATTGATTTCCTATTTTACTTGATGCTACAGGAGACTTTCTTTCCTACTTTACAATATACTAAAAATCTTGGAATAACGGCTAGAAATAGAATAAAAGGAAATGTTGCAATGATGAAGATTTGTTGGTCATTCTGAGCATTTATGTGGCTGAATCAATTGCCAGGCTTCTCCTTGATTTTAGACCCTTGATCTGTCTCGTGATGGTCATGATCTGAGGACAGATTTTCTTTAGATTCCTCAATACTCCCCCTCACGCTAGGTTTAAAAAGATTAATTAAACCTAGCTTGGATGAGATGTCGATGAAATTTTTCTTTTCTAGGGCCTTGGTAAATATGTCAGCAAGTTGGTCTTTACTTCTAACAAACGGTGTTTCTATCTGTCCGGCTTGAACTTTTTCTCGCACAAAATGACAGTCCACTTCTATGTGTTTTGTGCGTTCATGAAACACCGGATTTGAAGCAATGTGACGAGCTGCTTGGTTGTCACAATGCATCTGCATTGTCTTATTGCATGTGACTCCCATGTCAGTGATCAGATGTTTGATCCAAATCATTTCACTTGCTGTTGAGGCCATTGCTCGATATTCTGCTTCAGCACTCGAGCGAGCAACTACGTTTTGTTTTTTGCTCTTCCAAGTTACTAAATTTCCTCCAACAAATGTGCAATAGCCTGTAGTTGATTTTCTATCAAAACTGCCAGCCCAATCTGCATCAGAATAACCAACAATTTCGTTAGTATTATTTTTCTTCATCCATATTCCTTGCCCTGGTGTTCCTTTTAAATACCTAAGTATTCTATCAATTTTTTCAAGGTGAGTTGTCCTTGGTGCATGCATAAATTGGCTTATTGCGCTAACCGCAAATGCAATATCAGGTCTTGTCACCGTTAGGTAAATGAGTTTACCTACAAGTCTTTGGTATTGACCAATATCCTCTAACGGTTTACCATCTTCAGGGTTAATTTTTTTATTTGGTTCCATAGGCGTGCTGGCTGGTTTTGCACCAAGTTTACCAGTTTCTTTTAATAAGTCAAGAGTGTATTTCCTTTGAGATAGAAATAAACCTTTACTTGAGTGAGCAACTTCAATCCCCAAAAAATACCTAAGTCTTCCTAGGTCCTTAATTTCAAAAGTTTTCTTTAAAAAACTTTTAACCCTTTTTATTTCTTCCTCATCATTTCCAGTAATAATGATGTCATCTACATAGACTAAAATTATTGTGATTGTGTTATTAATTCGTCTAACGAAAAGAGAAGAGTCAGATGTACTTTTGATAAATTTATAGATTGAAAGAGAGTGACTGAGTTTGCCATACCATGCGCGCGGAGATTGTTTGAGACCATAGATTGACTTGTTCAACTTACACACCATGTTGTCACCTAAATAATTTTTGTATCCCGGAGGCAAGTTCATGTAAACTTCCTCATCAAGGGTGCCTTGTAAAAAAGCATTCTTGACATCCATTTGATAAAGATTCCAACTCGCATTTGTTGCAATAGATAATAAAATTCTAACGGTATTCATTTTGGCCACAGGTGCAAATGTTTCCTGATAGTCTATACCATAAGTTTGTGTGAATCCTTTTGCTACTAGTCTAGCCTTATGTCTTTCTATGGTACCATCACTATTATACTTGGTTTTGTAGACCCATTTGCATCCTACCGGTTTCTTACCCTTAGGTAAGGGAACAATGTTCCAAGTTTTATTTTTTTCAAGTGCTTGCAATTCTTCTTCCATGGCTTTGCACCAAATTGGAATTGTTTTGGCTTCTTGATACGAGTTTGGATCGGTTAGTTCTGAAATAGATCCAAGAAAAGCTTTATAATTCTTAGATACATGGTCATAGAAAACGTAATCTTGAATGGGATAAGTTACCTGATATGTTACAAAGTTATCTAACCATGTTGGTGTCCGAATATTTCTGGTTGGTCTGCATGTCGGTACATCTTGTTGTGTTTCACTTGGTTCATGTGCATCCTCACTGATGGGTGCATCTTGCCTGTTGGATGCATTTCTCCTTCTATATTGAACGATAGGTGCATTCTGACTTATTGCATCCTGACTGGATATAACTTGACTAGGTGCATTATCATGACCAATTGTATCCTGGCTAGGCGCATTTTGATTCGGTACGTTTCCCCCTGAAGTGCATCCTTCGAATTGATCTCTTCTAGTTCCTTCAAAAAAGGTTAGTTCTGGAAGAGAAGCTTGATTCTTGAGGTTTGGTTGCATTTGTTGTTCAACTTTATAAAAAGGTTCATCCTCTCGAAAGACAACATCTCTTGAGATATATAATTTTTTATTTTTTGGGTCATAACATTTGTATCCTTTTTTTGTGGAGGAATATCCCAAAAATATTGTCTTGATAGAGTTTTTGTCAAGTTTGTCATTTCTGTTGATACGAACAAAACATGTGCAACCAAAAACCTTAAGATGATCAAGGTTCATCTTCCTATTGTTTAAAATTTCTAAGGGACTTTTATTTTTTATAACCTTACTGGGCAGTCGATTGATGAGATACGCGGCAGTGAGAACAGCGTCGGACCAAAAAATTTTAGGAACATTGGTTTGAAAAAGTAGACAACGTGTTACTTCTAATAAATGCCTATTTTTTCTTTCTGAAATTCCATTCTGTTCTGGAGTATTAATACAAGTGGTTTGATGAATAATCCCTTTGTGAACTAGATATTCAGAAAAATTTTTGTTTACGTATTCCGTGCCATTATCTGTCCTAAAAATTTTAATTTTTGTATTATATTGATTGTCAACAAGATTTGAAAATTCTTGAAATTTTGAAAAAACTTCACTTTTTGTTTTTAAAAGAAAAATCCAAGTGGCTCTTGTAAAATCATCAATAAATGTCACAAAATATTTGAAATTATTATACGACTCAACAGGAGCTGGACCCCAAACATCCGAATGAACTAATTCAAAAATTTTAGAAGTTTTACTTTCAGAATTAGAAAAAGGTAATCTAGTTTGTTTGGAAAAACGACAAGCATCACAATAACTAGAATTTAAATTACTTAAAGGAAGCAAATGTTTTAGAACTTTATCAGAAGCATGGCCTAATCTAGAATGCCATAAATTGTTCATCATTACATTATCGTTTTGAATTGTAAAAGCTTTATTTTGAAAATCTAAGTAGTATAGTCCGTTCTCAAACTTGCCTTCACCAATCTTCCTCCCAGTTGTCTTGTCCTGAAAAATGACATTCTTTGAAGAAAAAATAACATTACAATTTAGCTCTTTAGTTAGTTTGCCAACTGAAATTAAGTTAGATGTAAAATTGGGCAAATATAAAACATTTGAGATATTACAATCAAACAATTTCATTTGGCCAGTTCCATTAATTGGTATTTTTGAACCGTCTGCTATGGTTACAAACTGAGTATTTATCGTTTTTTTATTGACACTAATCAAGTTTGGATTCCCTGTCATATGATCTGTAGCACCAGAATCAATTATCCAAAAATTTTGTTTTTTGTTAGATAGATAATTGGCAATTATATCCAAATTATTACCTTTCTGCCCTTGGTTTAGGAGACTACTCAACTGATTAATCAGACTTGTTATTTGGTTCGGATCAGAGAGCAATCCAGGTGCGACTCCATTTGAGTTATTCTGACTCGATCCAGCGCACCCCACTCGATCTCCTCCCCTTTCATCAACTCCAGCACAAAACCCTTTCTTTCCTCCTTTGTTTCTCTCCCATTTGCGCTCGCCGTCTCGCTTTCGAGTCGGACGGAGGTGAGGATGGAGGAACCAACAGTTGTCACGGCTGTGCCCGTCTTTCTTGCAGTGGTCGCAACTCTCCGTGTCGTTGAGACTTCCTTTTACTTCCTCACCGGCGGCGAGGCTAGGGGTAGGGTTACGGCTGTAGCGTTTGGCTGCCAGGGCATGGCTCTCTTCCCTGTTATTGCCTGGATCATTCATCAACAACCTCCTAGTTGCCTCTCTTTGTACAAGGGCTGTCACTTTTGCAAAGGTTGGTTTTTCTGTGGAGAGGAGAATTTGGGATCGTACAGCGTCATAGCTGGAATCCAAAGCCGCCAGGAAGTAATAAACCTGGTCCTGCTCGTCTCTTTCTCGAAGCACAGAGAGGTCGGTGGTTGGAGGCCTATATGTTTTTAATTCTTCGAATTTGGCTTTCAAATACATAGTCAGTTCAGTTATGTTTTTGGTTCCTAGTGTGGCCTGAGAGATATCTTTTTTTATTTGATAAATTTGGTTAAAGTTGTTTTGATCACCGTACTGGTCTTTTATGCTTTGCCACAGTTCATATGAGGTGTTTGCATAAATAAAAAGCTCACTGAGTTGTGGTTCGATGGAATTTAAGATCCAAGTTACAACTTGGCTGTCTGCCATGTCCCACTCGTTTTGTGCATCTCCTGCTTTTTCTGGTCTCTTGCATGTCCCGTTGATGAATCCAAGCTTTCCTTTTCCCTTGAGAGAGAAATGCACTGCTCTCGTCCAAGGTATGTAATTTCTTCCATTAAGCAGTGTTGTGGTGATTTTGAGTGTAGGATCATGGGTAAATGTTTTATCATTGGTTGTTTCAGTCATACTGCTATTTACTGGTATGACTTGGCTGTTGTGTTTTTTTTTTTTTGTAAGGAATTTCTTGGATCTCAGAACAGTCGCTCTGATACCATGATGGATTTTTGACAAGAGAGAGATTGTTGAATTTTTCTTATTTATTGATTATTTTACAGCAGGATACAATAGGCTTTTATAGCCTCTGATAGAAAATAGACGTTGATTGATTTCCTATTTTACTTGATGCTACAGGAGACTTTCTTTCCTACTTTACAATATACTAAAAATCTTGGAATAACGGCTAGAAATAGAATAAAAGGAAATGTTGCAATGATGAAGATTTGTTGGTCATTCTGAGCATTTATGTGGCTGAATCAATTGCCAGGCTTCTCCTTGATTTTAGACCCTTGATCTGTCTCGTGATGGTCATGATCTGAGGACAGATTTTCTTTAGATTCCTCAATACTACAGAATGTTGATTTGTTAAGGGTAGAGAAGGGGGTCATGCCAAAGCTCAAGTATCTCCGAATGGCAAAGTATTATGGGAGGGGTTTAAAGGTGGAGTTGCCCCCTGAACTCCAGCACATCATTCCTGATTATGATTAATTACTCACAATAAAATTCCTAAACTGAGAAAATCTAGCAATTGAATACACTTATTGCTAGTGGAGTTTTTGAAAAAATACATGTATATATCAAGCGATCATCATATTGTTCTTTCTACTCCTTTTTTTTTTCCTTAACTTGTGTGAGTTTAGTTGAAAACTATATATTTCGATCATTTTTTTTTTCTAATAAAGGCTTCATCATTGTACCTGCAGAGTGCTCTAATTCTTCAGTAGCTGACCGAAAATTAAGATTAAAATGATTAATGCTTGTAAAAGAACGAACCCAGAAGATACCGGTTTATAATTTTAATAACGAGTGAGAACCAGCTCTTGATCTAGACGCAAAAAGCAATGTATTCCAAGTGAGAGGTCGCAAGTTCGAAATTCGACTAGAAGATTTTTATAGACATTTAATTTAAAAATAATTTGGGAGACCTGACCCCAATTTATCTTCAAAAAAGGTTTTAATAACGAGTGGTTTAGCTTCTTGTTTTTGTTATCATTGAAGAGGTCTGTAATTGATCTGTTTCTATGGCTTTTTAGTAGGTTTTTAATTTAGGTACTGATACTTGGCTTAACCAAGTTCTTTAGAACTTCTTACTTGAACAATTTTTTTTTTGTTTTTTAAACCATTTCAACTACCTCTTAACAAGTTTAATCTTTTAGTTTATGATTTTTAGAATTTTTTTTTGAAGGCCTTCTGATTTTTAGAATTAAATGTTGTAATTGGATGTCCTGCACTCATCAGATTCAGATTAATCTTTTTTAAAAAAAAATCAGAATTTTTTCTTAAAATAATTTAATGTTTTCTTTCAAATGATATTTTAATATTAAATTACAGTAAGCAAAACAGACAGATAGTTTGAATTTTGGATGTCAAAATACAAGACCGAAATATAGGTGCACCTTTTCTTCGTATATGTGGAGTAAATGATATGATGCATCGTGAGGTATCGAGAGTTTTGTGCATCATGACATTATTTGTCAGCATTTTTTGTACAGCGAACACATCTACTTTAACAAATTCAATGCGAGCAAAATTATTATTTTTTGGTGTAGATGGGCCACAATTGGGCCTACCTTTGTTGTCATTTTGTAAATGGTTCTGTAATTATAGAAAGCTGAAAAAATTAATAATAGTTTTACTTTCTTCAGAATTTTGGTAATATTTTGAAAAAATCGAAAATTTAAAAATGGTGTTGTAGCATCGCATTCTGGGAAAGCGATGCAAGAAATCGCTAGGATAGATCCAAATGCTATCTTTTAATTGGATTTGCAAATTGCTCCGTTTGCATTAACAACCCCACTTGCTCAAGTGCATGTTTTATTTGCATGCATGGCCAGTCATATCTTTACGTGTCTTCAAGTGAGAAAACCAAACATTATGCTTCCCTTTAATAATAGCAGTCCCCTTTAATTTGTTATATACTTATATGTGCCCTTCATGTACGTAATTTTAATCTCCATTAAACTCTGTTTATGCCATTTGATAATTTACCAAACCAAACATTATGCTTCCCTACTGTAAGAATATTAATTTGATAATGTGAAACCTCTTTGTTTAAAAAAAAGAATTGCCTTCCTTTATGTTTCATCTATCAATCTCGCAGCCTTTTTCACTGTTGAAAAAAGATATATATTTATACATTTCCGTTTGTGCATAACTGCATTTTCAGCAATTTAATTTTCGGAGTTAGTTAAAAACTGTCTCGCCCCTTTGGGCTAAAACGGTAACTGAATTGTTAGGTCCATTTGACATTGTTAGGGTTAGTAGGGTTAGTGGCGTAAGGTTAGTATTATTTGGAATTAAAGAGGTAGAATGATGAAGGTAGTGATTGGGGTGGGATTAGTGCTAGTTTAAAGTTAGTGAATGTTGTTTAGTTGATTTGATATGTTGAGGTTATTACTTTTAGGCTGTGTTGGGTAGGAGAGTAGCAGAGGAGTAAGTCCGTTAATCCGCATTTAATCCTCCAAACGTTGATTAAAAAATGTGGAGTAATGAGGAGTAAGAGAGGAAAATCGAGGAGTAAATTACTCAACCTGAAATGGTCGCTTAAATTTACTCCACGGACTAACACAAGGTAGCTGAGTCCCACGCCTCGTTGTTTCCTCTAAATGCCCTCTGCTAAAAAAGAAACAAGCTCCTTTATAATTTCGCTTCTCCCGTAGGTCTCTGTGGACCCCACCCTTTTTATTTATCTTTAATTTGAGACTGTGGTTGCCTTGGAGATGTTGATCTTGATTATCCTTTCTAATTGACATTAGTAACAATGAGTTTTTTTTTGTTGATAATTAACATGTGCCGCTATGACTATTAATTGTATTAACTGCTAAGATGGATTAACTACTTAATCCTTCTTAGCTTTATTCTCCACTTACTCCTTACCAAACATAGCTTTAAGGTTAGTGACTATTAGTGCTATAATTATTATTAACTATTAATTAGTAGAAATTAATAATAATTAAATTTAATAAAAATTATTATTATCATTATTATAATAACTATTATTAATTATTATTATTATAATTTTTATCTTACGGAATATTGAAATTTATACAATTATTGTTAATTACTAATTATTATTAGAATTATTAAAATTAATTATTAATTACTATTACAATTATTAAAATTAATTATTAATTATTATTACAAATTAATATTAATTAGTTGCTAATTATTATTTATTTAATTATTTATTGTCATTAATTATTATTTATTTAAATATTTATTATTAATTACTATTAATTATTAAATAATTAATTATTATTTTTACTTATTAAATATGATTATTATTATTAAATTTTGTCATTATTATGGTAATTATTATACCAATTTTTATTTAAAATTTTTATAATCATTATTAATTAGCACATATTATTTATTATTAAGTATTAATTACTATTTATTAATTGTTAATTAGTATTAATGATTAACTACTATTAATTTTTAGGTATTATTAATTATTAAATTTTATTTATTTATTTTTTTTGAAACGAAATAGCCCGTAGGCTTGTGTCTCGCAGGACACAAAATAAACCCGGTCCAAAAACTCAATCCGTTCAACGGGAGTTTGTAGGAACCAGGATAAAAATTAAAGAAAATAGAAAATAAAGGAAAAAAATAAAGTGATTTTTGGTTCTTCGTAAAAGGAAGGAACCACTCGTCTTCTCCCTTCTTCATGCGGCGCCATGTTTCTTTTTTTCGGTCGATCATTCTCAAACACTAAAATACCTGCACTATTAGCTGTAATCGTGTGTCCAGGTCGATCTATCTCCTTCTTTGAGTCATCGATGAGCTTTCAGAGCCTGATAGGGTCCCTCTCTATCCAATACGATGACTCAAAGTCAGGCTAAGTTAATGTCAGAGTACATGTGTCATCTCCGCAGAATGCTTTGGTGGCTCCACCGCCTGCCTGAGTGCAAATTGAAAGATGATGTGGCTATGGTGGTTGCTGAGTACCAGTCGCAGTTCATGGAATGGTCTATATGAGTGCCGACAAGGTAACTCTTCTCCGTCAGATCCTTGTAATGCATCTATTAGTTGTTTGCAGTCTGAAATTAAGATGTAATTTTTGTATGCTGAGCCGGTGCCTGCATTGATCTTCTTAACAGCTTGTAAGAGTGCTAGTGTTTCAGCATGGAAAGGAGATTCAGCAACTAAATCTCTGATATGGTAGTGTATGAAGTTACCTTTCTGATTATATGTCACAGCTGCTACGCCCACTTGTTTGCTCTGGTCCCAGGAGGCATCAACCAGTACAATGTACAAGGAAGAAGGTATGTGAATTATTTGTAAGATTTCTTTCTTACTTACCTGAGGGGTTCCTTGCTGGGTGTTTTGCAATATAATCTGTTGGGGTGTTTGTGACTTTCCAGTGAATAAGTGGGTATTTCTGGCCTTCCATACAGTCCATAAAGTATTGCAGAAGTATGTGAATTGTTGTTCATTCAGGATTGTTGCCAGTGATTGAAAATTAGTTGTGAATTGTGGTGACGACAGGTCAGTCCTAATAGAGAATTGTAAGGAAAACCACACTAGTCTTGGAATGTGACATTGAAATATGGTATGTGTGGTTGTCTCGATAGTATTTGCACAAATTTGACATGTAGGGTTTATTTGGTCAATAATGGAATGGAGTTTGTTGCTGGTTAATAGACCATTATGTAGTGCTCTCCAAATAAAAGTTTTAACTCTGGGTTGCAGATTTTTGGAGTTCCATAATTTTTTCCAGAGGTCTTTTGGTAGGATATTCACCTGATTTGGATGTTGATCTGCAATAGAGGTAAGGTACTGGTACCCCTGCTTAGTGTTGTAAATTTCATTCTTGGAGTAAGACCAAACAAGTCTGTCTTTCAGATTAGAATTAATGGCTGATTTTTGTGCATATTGGAAGATATTGGAGCAGTGGTTGGCACTGAGACTTTGGCTTTGAGCTTGGTTATTCCATTGGTCTGTTTCTGCATTGAATACTTCAGATATCATAGGGTTATGAGTAAATCGTTTCCTATTTGGTCTGTCCCATCCAGGGTACCAGGGTTGAAACTTTACAGATATGCTATGGCTATTGTTAACTTGCCAGAAAATTGAATCTTTTAAGTGTATCTTGAGGAGTTGAATATCTTTCCATAACTTACTTGTGCCTTTTATTTTTGTAGTTCCCCATAACCCTCTGTTGGAGCAGTATTTGACTAGCACAAGTTGAGTCCAGAGTTTGTTCTTGTTGGATGCAACATCCCAAACTGCCTTGAGCATGAGGGCTTTATTGAAGGTATGTAAATCTTTAACAGCAAGTCCTCCTTGGGCCCAGTCAGTAGTAATTTTGTTCCAGGCAATTGGTGTTAAGAATCTTTCATGTTTCTTTCCCCAAAAACATTTTCTGAGTATGGAGTTAATTGTGTTAATTGTTTTTTTGGTGAGCAGTGACACGGATAAGGAGTAGCTAGACTGGAATAGAGGAGAAAGTGGCTTTAAGAAGAGTCAAGCGACCAGCATGAGAAAGAAGATGCATCTTCCAACCCCCAATTCGATGTGTAACTGTCTGAACTAATTTATCATGTGTAATTGTATTGTATTCAGGAGGTTGGGTGAGGCAGATGCCAAGGTATAATTCTTTACCTTCCCCTTTTTTGGCATGCCAGATATGTGTGATTTGTTGTTGTATTTCCTCTGTGCATGAATTACTGAACCATATGGTAGATTTTTGTGGGTTGATATGTAGCCCCGATATGTCTGAGAATGATATGAGAACGTGTTTAAGGTTTTGTATTTCTGGTATGGAGCATTTAGAGAATAGGATAACATCGTCGGCGTATAGGGAATGGGTAAGAGTGGGGGCAGTAGGCACTATTTTAATACCTGAGATATTATTTTGCTGAAGATGCCATTTTAGTAATCGAGAAAGTCCTTCCATTGCCAAAACAAAAAGGTAAGGTGAGAGTGGGCATCCTTGCCTGAGACCACGAGTTGGTTTTAGGAAGCCTCCACCTTTAAAATCTCCATTTATTTCTCTGTATATTTCCCCTTCTTGTAGGCAGTTGGTAATTATCTCAATCAATGTTGGGGGTGGTCCCAGGAGCTGTATTATTTTGCGTAGGTATGGCCATCTCAATACATCAAATGCTTCTCAAATTCTTCTTTGAGTTTTTTGAATTGTCTACAATAATGCTTCATGTAGATTTGCAAATCGCTCACACAACATAATAACACTCGGTCTGCGGAATACAGATCACGGTGGAATCGGAACCCGGTCATATAACTGTGGATTCGGTTCAACTGTACCTGAATCAAATGTAATTCATCTCTACAATAGTCTTTCGAAAGATCATAAGACTTTATTGAATTATCTTGATTAGGTTCGAAAAATAGCCTAAATTTGCTGCAATTTAGGCTTTCATCGTCGGTTGGGTTTTCGATTCTAGAATTTTCGACTAATTCTAGGAATTCGTTTTCCTCTTCATAATTATTCATCAGTTGTTCAAGATAGAATATAAACTCGTCGATCGAAATTCTACCTTTGTAACAAGTAAAAGTTACAAAAATTATTTTTAATAGAAGATTTTTGCCTCTGCAAAATCTGATTAAGAAGGGCGGAAATATATTATAGAATGAATAGGATTCTAATGGTGAGTCATTTTCCAAAGACTCATTGATCCTTTGATCGAATTGTGCATTTTCTATAATATCACATAAAAAGTTGCACAACCCTAAATCCGCGTTACTTTCCACAAAAAAATCGATGAAAGTAAGAGTATCCTCTATCTGGTTATACGATAACAGCCTCTTTTCAAACTCTCTGCAGTGAGTTTTAATTGTACTGTTTATTTCTTCTTCAACACGTTTAGTCACTTCATCTAAACTTATTTGTTCGTTCTTGAATTGAACAAGAAGTTCAGAAAGTTTATCTAAAAGGACCCCGTGTAAACTGGCGTTTTCAAGAGAAATTTTTTTACACTTGTTATATAAAATGTCCTCTCTGTCCTCTTCTACGTGTCCAAAAAAGACATATCTGCGCAGTGCAGGGAGAAATAAACTTTGAATAAAAGGGTTAGTTTTAGTGTTGACTGGATAAGCATTTTCTCGCTCAGACAACCAAAAATTTATCCTTTTACCACATTCTTCCTTAGTAATGTGTTTTCTACTAAGCAAAATCATACAGTTACATATCTGAAATACGGTCACCTTATTCAACACGTAGTCTGAGACAAAGAACTCGACTACATGTTTGAAAATCGAGCAAAATAAAGAATTTGGATAATGTCCCTAGAGTAACTTTTATCCGTTGAGCGACGGCCCTTCCACTCGGCACCATCGGATCACTAAGGCCGACTTTCGTCCCTGCTCGACGGGTGAGTCTTGCAGTCAAGCTCCCTTCTGCCTTTGCACTCGAAAACCAATGCCTTTCTGGCCCGAGGAAACCTTTGCACGCTCCGAATGTCGACTTTTAGGAGATAGGCATCCGTGGTAAAAGAGGTAGATGAAAAAGAATGCATAACTTCTTTTATCAAATGGATGTTATCTGTGATGTTGCGACCCATATGGATATGGGGTTGCAGTCTAGATGCAATTAGTTTCATTAATAGTCGATATAGTACATTCCCCACGTTTATCGGTCTATAATCGCCGGGGGTTTGAGCATATTCTATTTTTTTAACGAGGACAAGGCGATATTGTAGCCATGGTTTTGGTGGTTTTCTTAGTGTAAAACATGTCTGAATTTCATGAGTTAGGTCATAACCAATGGTCTGCCACGTATGTTTTAGAAAACGGGTTGTCAGTCCATCTGGCCCTGGTGCACTGTCTGGTTTCATTGCAAAAAGTGTTTTTTTTTTATTTCCAGATTAGTTGGGATGATACAAAGTTTATTTTTTGAATTTAAAACCTTTCTATTATGGGGACAATATATTATGTATTAACGAAATTTAACAAAAATTCTAAAGCTGCTACATTATAAAATCTTTGGGGGCATGCCCTCCTGCCTCCGCCCCTGAATTATAGTCTAGCTTCTCTAAATTTTTGAAGGAGCAACAAGAACTTACACAAAATATTAATTTTGGCGCCTTCTTAGAAAGGCAAATTTCATAAAAACAAAAAAATAGTCTTTTTTTTTTTAATCTAAAATGTCTCACCTAAAATATAAGCGGTATGTGTCGGCCGAATCAGAGGTAAGAGGAGGAGAAAAAAAAAAAAAAAAAAACAACAACCACCCTTCGAGACGTTGGTTAAAACTGCACCCTGTAGCTATTGTCTTCATTAGTATTTTCTAATCGCTTTTTGTACTTATTTTGGTTTAACTTTCACACGTCCTCTTTTTAGAATCAACATTTTATGGGTGGGTTTGGTGAGAGCAAGATTAGCGCTAATTTTGAAGTAGTGTGCTAACCAATTTATCCATGAAATACCAAATGAAATGAGGTTAGAGCAGTTAGCTGCTATCCTCACGCTACCCAACTTACTCAACAAAAACTTGAGTTAGTGATTTATCTCTCCTTAGTGAAGAGAGAGAAATATTAAACAAACCCTCTATCTATTTTTTTATTGTTTCTTTTCTACTTTCTTTTCCGTAGGATGTCTCCTCCCAAAAAAAATAAATAGAATTCATTGTGGCCCATATTGTATTTGGAAAGTATAGGACAATTAACACCAATATTCCCATTAATAATATTGTCAATTGTAATTATAATAATCATGATAATCATAATTATATCTGTTTTATTATAATACTATAATAATTCTAATTTAATTTTCATAATTGTTAATAATTAATGATGATAATTAATAATTATTAATCAACGATAACTAATAATTAATAACAATTAGTAATTAATAATTAATAATTCAAAATAAATAATATTAATAATAAAGGAATTTTAACTATCTATTTTGTAACCATGTTTTGCTTTATTTTATTTTCCATAATCAGTTTGGAATGCAGGCTTTGTTTGTTAGTATTAAGAATATTATAATTTTAGAATATTTTGTACTTCGGCACTTGTTTATATTTTAAATATTTGTAATTAGAACGTTTTTATTACTTAATTATTTATTAAAATTAATCAATTCTAATTAATAATATTGTAATTATTAATTATGATGATAATAAGGTAACATATGCAACTATGTAGCTCTCGTTTCCAATCAAAAACAAAAAAAAAATTAAATTATTTTTTCAACATAACTCGTTCAATATTTGCAGTGAACAAAGGCAAAGACACAGTACACGTCAGCATACTATATTGGTGTGCATTTTGAGGACATCTATAAAAATCAAAAGTAATCAATAAATTTATTCATTTTCCTCCATCACTAACTTCAACATACCATACCAAACAACATTCGCTAACCTTATACTACCACTAATCCATTCAAATCACTACACTTATCATTCTACCTCCCTAATCCTAAAAAGTACTAACCTTACATCACTAATCCTACTAAACTTTGGGTTGCCAAACTCACCCTATATACGTATATACCTCTAAAAAACATTTTATATACGTATATCTTATACACATTTTTATTATGAAGGTACTTTTGTAAATATCGTATATTCGTATTAAATTCGTTTACTCTGATTCCAGAAAGACATCATTGTGCCTGGCCTGATTTGGTGCGCCTTGTCCGTCTGATTGTCAAAGGCCGAAGGTAAATCAGGAAAAGACAACTCGTGGATACGGCTTCTGCCATTAAACCAAATTAATGAGATATGCCATCATCCCGGATCAGCATTATGATTACGTACCTTTTTCAATCTGTCAACAATCAATCTCGAACATGTATTAGAAAAAAAAAAGCCTATAAAAAAAATCCCTCTCACAGAAGCATAGTAATAAGCTGATTACTGACTGACGGATAATAATTTGAATTTTAACATAACTCAGAAAATATTTTCATCTCGGGCCGTTTGGATTGAAATGAAAATTTGAGGAATTTAGAAAAATTTTTATTCTTTAACATAAATTTATTATAAACAATTCAAATTCTTCATTAAGTTACACACTTCCTAATAAATTTATATCAGAAATAAAAAATTTCTCAAATTTCTCAAATTCTTGAGTGATCCAAATGGCCCCCTCAATATCATAGGTTGACGTATATTGCATTTTGTATATATGAGATTAATTTGAGCAAAAGTGCGAATGTAAATTACTCGCAATTTATTATATTTAATTCATATAAATATTAAATATTTATTTTTTTGTGATCTTGAGTAAGTTTGTTGACAACTGACAAGATAATTCATAATCATTCCTGTGTTGGTCTTTGCGGAGTGGTCAGGCTCCTCGCAGTTCTGCTGAGTGCTGACTGTCACAATCTATCACATCTAGTTTTATTTCGCTTCCCCTCCCGGAACGAGTAATGATTATCACTTCCTTATTAATTAACAAATTGTGTAATAATAAGTTTATTATAAATACACACATATGCCGCTCGTTCCAGTTTACAGAGTGTTAAGGAAGAAAGTCTAGAGAGAGAGATCAGGAACCTGCTCGGAGATGGCTAACGCTAATGAATCAAAATTTGCACTAAAGCTGCTTATTGACAAAAATTGTAACAAGGTCTTGTTCGGGGAAGCAGGGAAAGATTTTGTAGACTTCATATTTAGTCTGCTATCGCTCCCTCTCGGAGCTGTTACCAAGCTTCTAACAAAGGACTCCATGGTTGGTTCCATTGGGGAGATTTATGATAGTTTAAGTAAACTCGATGAAAACTACGTCCTCTCTGACAAGAAGGTTTCTTCCCTTCTCAACCCCCGTGTTGTAGCCACATCAAGTCTCGACCTCAACTTTCTCCTACCTCCAGCCACTGATGAGCATTCTAAAAGAAGGGCAATCTACATTTGTTCCAATACACGCCAGAAAAATTCAAATTATTATTCACCTAGTTCACCCGGACATTATTCCCAATCCAATAACGCTTCGAGCATCTGCGAGTATGTTAGTGAAGTGAAAGGGATAACTTGCCCTGGTTGTAACAACAGACTGGACAAGGTGGCACAATTTGTGAATCCGGTAATGTCTGGTGGCGGAGCGGTGGAGAGTGAATATGAAGGGTTTGTAGAAGGAGTGGTGACATATTCTGTGATGGATGATCTTACTGTGGTGCCTATGTCGACCATCTCTAGCATTACTCTTCTCAACAAGTTCCAGATCAAGGATTTGGGATCACTTGAAGAGAGAACAGTTGGTGTGGGCTTTGAAGAGGTAAGATATCAAGTACAGTTTAGAACCCTTTCTAATATATGAGTTCATATCTTTCGAGTTTTGACTGTTTTAATTTTGTAATTCTCATTGAATTTAGGGATTGAAGCTGCTCAAGGTTTCTCTTCAATCCAAGACTGTCCTTACCGATGTTTTCTTGAAGTAAAACGGTGCATCCATATAATGCATAGGCAGGGGTTGTACTTAAGTGCTTAATAATCTTTTGAAGGTTGATTAGTTTTGTACCTCTGCTTAGAGTTATATTTTGTGGGTAAACCTATCAGATTGTAGCTACGTATTAATGCTAGTGTTTGGTTCTTTTGTTGCTGTGATATTTTCATGTAAGCTTTTTCAGAGTTTTCTAGTCAATTATCGCAATATGAAACAAGAAAGAAAAAAATATGTTGTTTTGCTCGTAAAATATTATCGATCACGAATTTGATGTTTGATACATAATGATTTCTAAAAAATAATTTATTTGATAAATCGGTACCAATCGCGACTCGGTTTTTTAAAGTTCATTCATAAGCAAGGAATTATGTATGCCGGTCTTTTTGCTTCAAAAAGATTGATACGAAAACCTTTGTGATTATCTTTGGATAAAAAAAAGTGTTTTTTTGAAGGTTAGATAAAAAAAAATGTTAACTCCAGTTATATATATATCAACTATTTACTATTTTACTAGTACTAGCGAAAACAGTCACCCGAATGTGTGGAAATGAAAAAAAAAAATATGAAGAAATTTTGTTAGTCGGTGATTTTAGTATGATAGGATGAGGGTTGATTTATTTATTTTTTTTACTGTTTGTACAAATTAAAAAATAATAGAAATGAAACAATTATTCAGCGTTTTGACCTCTCTCTGTAAAGGAGTTTGACCATTACAGATCTAAAGCGTACATCAGATCAAGTTGCACAAATCAATGGTCTGTAATGATGTTAATAAATGTCCGAATTCCATTTTGTAAAATTATTATAATTTTATTTTAGGTGCTTTTATAAGTAGTATAGATATAGATACTAATTGGTATTCTACCTGCCTCCAACACTAATGTCTTATATATAGACCTGTCAAACGTATATGACGGAAGCGGAAATAACCATTTCCATTTCCGTTCCATTTCAGTAACGGAACGAAATGATTGTTCCATTTCCGTTCCGTTTCGTCAAATGTAACTGAAATCTGTTTCATTTAACATTCCGTCTCTATTTTGTGTTGATTTCAGTCATATTTTCTTGTTTTATTTCATTTACGTTAACAAATTTCAGTTCCGTCTTTAAAAATAGAATCCATTTCATCTTTTATTTTGACAGGTCTACTTATATATGGTCGAGCTATATATATCGTTTCGTATTCCAAATGTTAGCGTGTAAATTCGTCGTTTTCGGCTTTCAAAAAAAAAGAAAAAGAAAAAAGGAAATTGTGGTTCTTGATTAATTTCTCCTTATCGGAAGAGAAAAGTTGTTCTAATAATCTGCGTTTAACACTTTTCTCTAATTAATAATCTGCTTTTAACCTATTAGGTGCTAAGTCATCATTAAAAAAAAA
Organism: Rhynchospora pubera; assembly: GCA_028095005.1. Lineage (NCBI taxonomy): Eukaryota > Viridiplantae > Streptophyta > Magnoliopsida > Poales > Cyperaceae > Rhynchospora > Rhynchospora pubera. Next base: position 76,821,143 of record CM051463.1, read on the forward strand.
ACCCGGTTAGGTGATCCACTTTTTTTTGGGACGATTTCTAACTCCAATAATATTAATTCAAATTCCTGAATTAATAAGATTTCCAAACTTCTGTTACTAGATAGAAAATGATAGTTTCGTTACTTCAAAGATTGGAAATTGTGAATTCTTATTTTTTTAACACAGATATGCGATGGTCATTATTATTGCGTGAAACTTATATGTTCCATTGCTGCAAAAATATTGTAGAAAAATATTGACTCCATGTGATGGTCGTTCTTTCAATTTAACTTTTGATGCTTCATTCAAGTTCTCGTACATACGAATTATCCTTTATGAAAACTAGCTCGCACTTGATTAGATCACTCGTGTTGGTTCGACAAAAGTTTGTTTAGCTCGTCTCGATACGAACTTGGGTTGTAGCGAGCCAACTCAGTTCGTCATTATAAGGTAGCAAGACGAGTTTGATATGTAATTTCATTATAAAATTTATAACCATTTAGTACTCGATTTGAAAGAAAATGTATTTATTCTTAGATATAAATATTAGTGTTCAATAAAATTTTATTATAAAATAAATAAATATTAGATTATAAATATAAAATAATATTTATGAATTATTTTGTACTTAACTTTCTTTAAAACATTTCAAATATATATTAAAACATTTGCTATGTTCAATTAAATCCAGAGAGAGTCAAACTAAAACCACACATTATGTGGATGTGATTACTATTAATATACTAAATACTAAAGTAACTGGTATGGATTGTGTCTTAATATCAGACGTTGAACTAATTCGTTAACCACAATGATTATTTATTACTAGAAAATAAGCTCGCTGAACTGTTGTTTAGTTAATTTGTTGGCACTTGTGGACAATCGAATATGATAAATTTCGAAATTCGTAAATATATTTCTTATAACAAATAAAGGAAAATTGAATACGTTTCTTCTGGTATCGACTTAGCCACACAAACGGACACTGGTCGGCCCCACAAGAGAAACAACAATAGAGAAAATATATTTTTTTTAAATATTGCATCTCGTAGGAAGGTGTAGATAAAACACAAAAACTAGCTCTGTCAGATTCTTTCAGATTCTAAAAAAAAAAAATGTCAGGGTCGTTTGGATGTTGTAGGAATTTGGAAAATTTGCAATTCTAAGTATAAATTTATTGGGAAGTGTGTAACTTTGTGAAGAGTTTGGATTGTTTATAATAAATTTGACATATGAAATTCTGGGAATTTGCAATTCCCTCTTATTCCAACCCCATCCAAACGCCTCCTCAGATTCTTTCAGGAGCCGTTTGGATGGGTAGGAATTTGGAAAATGAGAGGAATTTGTAATTTTTTTTAGAATAAATTTATTGAAAAGTGTGTAACTTTCTGAAGAGTTTGGATTTCTTATAATAAATTTGGCATATAAAATGATCGGAATTGTAAATTCCGGCCCATCCAAATGGGGCCTCAGGTGATGAGTCCTACGAATATTGTTGACAAACTTCTTTCTCTTTTAAAATATTTACTTCTTTCTTGATAAAATTTACATTTTTAAGATTAAAATGGTCGATCCAAACTTTTCAAAATTGTTCTACGTTATAAAATTTCTATGGAGACTAATTTATATTTTTTTCAAAATATTTTAATATTTTTTTTAGAATTTTATAATATGGTAAATCTAAATAGTTATGAACTTTCAATTTTGAGAATTCGAAAAATATAGTTAGAAAATTTGAAAAAAAAATATAAAATTTGATTTTCAAAGATATTCTAATAGAGAGATCATATTGAGCAATTTAGATCGACCGTTTCAAATTTTAATGGTCGACGATTGAATTATATTTGACGTCCTATATATTTAATTCTAACATTACTCAATTTATATACATAATAAAATGTTTACTCCGAATAACTAATCTTTTTTATTCTTATACGATCCAAACACACCCTTATTTTATTATAATATATTCCATACCCTTATTTTTTTAGCTATAGTGAAATGCATCACAAAAAATCTTTCGTAAGATACGATCAAAACTTATGAATTTGGTTCAAAATGATCGATCCAAACCGTTCAATATGATTTCACTATTGAAAACTTATTGCAGACCAAATTTTATATTTTTTCAGAATTTTTAAGTATTCTTTTCGGATTTTTAAAAATGACAGTTTTTGAACAGTTCAGAATTAATTAGATTAAAAATTTTCTAAAATTTAAAAAAATACTAAAAAAATTCGAAAAAATATAGAATTTAGTCTGCATGGAGATTTCAATAGAGAGATCATATTAGACAATTTTAATCAGTCATTTTGAACCAAAATGGGTTGAAAATGATGAACGGGTGTGTTTGGTATCATTGTTGAATAAGTTTTATTCCGAATAAGACTTATTCGCGATGAAACCAAACGCGTTCGATGATGAAATTAGAATAAAACTTTGAGTAAGTTCTTATTCAGAATAAGACTTATTCTAACATGATTAGGGTGTCAAGATAAACAAGAGGTGGCAAGTTGGCAACATTATACGCGGACACACGGTACTCCACGAGGTGTTTTCGCAAAAGAAAAAAAAAATTATTATGCGATAAAAACTTTTATGCAATAATTGGAGGTCCACACAGTTTACACCCATAGCAGGGTATGGTCGAGTGCAATGTTTTCCATATATGGAGGTCAAATTTGCTCAAAGGCTCGATTGACTGGTCAAATTTTAATTTAGGTAGGTTCCAAAATTCATCTTAATTAATGCAGGCAACAAAAGCTACTTACATTCACTTCCTTTTCGTTACCTCAACGCTTGATAATCTGTTTTTAATGTCTTAATCTGTGCTCCGTAAATTTATGTAATTATGTCTTTTGTAGGGCTGTCAATGAAACCCGTTTACCCGTTTATCCAACTCGTACCGTATCGTATAAGACGGGTATGGGTAAAGTTTTATTTTCGTTAAGTTAATGGGTACGGGTACGGGTAAGGAAATTTTTTTGTTAATTTAACGGGTACGGGTACGGGTAAAAGTTATTTCGTATCGTTTTCATAACGGGTAATTGCCACAATTAAAAAGAAACAATTACATGATACATATGGCATCTTATATTGCATGATTGGTAAAAAAATATTGCTAGATTTTATTTAAGATTTATGATTCTTTCTATTCAGTGTACGAAAAAATAAAAAAACATAAACCTAAAATATTCGCCACCATTGTTGCACTTTATTAATATACTTATTGGTATAATTTATGAGTAAATTTTTTCGGAGGTCACCGAAGTTTATGTATAATCCGAATTTGGTCACTGAAGTTTAATTTGTCCTCCCACGACCACTCAACTTTGATTTTGTCCAATTTTAGTCCCTCCGTTAGACTTCCATCCAATTCCGTCTAATTAATTGAATAAGGGTGCAAATTTGGAGGTCTGAATCAAAATGTTACTCTTCTTCTTCCCCACAGCAGCGATTCATTTTCTCCTCCGACAGTTCGACTCTCTCTCTCTCTCTCTACCAACCTAAACCACCTCGATCTTTCTCTTCGTTACTCTCAGTCTCTCCCTAATCTATCTCTCTATCAGTTCTTCTCCTTCCCTAGCTTCTTCTTTGGAGCTGAAACTACACTGCACCTTGAGCTCTCCTTCTACTACTTCCATCTCCTCTATCTCGGTCTCCACCAAAGCTTATCTCTTTCGTCTCTTTGTCAGATTGAGACTCATTCAAGCGGAAAGAAAAAAGAAGAAATACAATTCAAATGCATAGAAATATATAATCAATCCTAATCCAGCCCCAAAAGAATCCAGTCTGTTCCAATTAAAAATCACAAATAGACAACAATATTCTCCGCTCTGATCACTGATGAAAGTGTGAATTATTTCCACTATTTTTTTCTTTGAAACAAAAATTACTAATATTTTACATTTTAATTTGTTTGAATATATTTTTTTTAAATATGTGATGCGAATTTTGAATTAGACTAACGAGTCGGATTTGAATGTATAGCTTTTATCGGATGACAGAGGATATGAATTCTTAAAACAACATTTATTATACTTGCCTTGTTATAATTTGAATTCTTCAATTGTTAAACATGTTATCTTATTTTTTTAATGTTCTAAATACTATTTGTACACAACAAACATTTGCAAATTAAGCATTTGTTCGGTATGTATATTCCCGTATAGTGTGCAATTTTAAGGTATTACCATAGATATATAAAAGAAGAATAAAATATTATTCAGTCAACTAAAATTTGAAAAATCACATCTCCACCTCTCAACAGAACTAAATCTTACCAGAATTTGAAAAATCCTCTAAACTAACTATATTTTTCTACTTACCTAAATTGCCAGTGACACAACACAACTCAATGAACAGATGCATGAAAACATTTAATCCTCTATACTAGCATCTCTTTATCTCAGCCAAATATTTGCACATGCCACCTGAATTTCTTCAAGATCCTACCATGTCAACACAATGCACTTTTTTTCTGATTCAGTTTGGAATATCTTTCTTTGCACTTTCTTTCTGCTTCAAATGCATTTAGAGAGTTCTCAACATGTAATCCATCTAGACCTACACGATATAAATAAATAAACCATTTGCAAAATAAGAATCTCATACAAAAGTTCATCTTTTATACTAATAGAATAGCATTCTCCCATTTAGTTGCCATCCATACATCGGAGTGTAATTCTCAAATAAAAGTTCATCTCCCATTTTAACGCTGGTTATGGCATCAGAATATAAGAAACATAAAAAATTATATAATTTTATTATATACATGCATATGCATTCTGAAATAAAAGTCTTTTTTTCCTGTAACATGCATATGCATATTTGCGCTGAATTACACCATTTTAAATGTGCCAAACTCAATAAATCAATTAGAGTACTAATATCTACCAACTCGATAAACCAATTAGAGTACTAATATCTACCAACTCTATAAATCAATTAAAGTACTAATATTTACCAGTAGAGACCGCCTTATCCGATGCCAGTTAGCAATCATGTGTACATTCAATCAGTAATCAAGTCAACCAATTCTGTTTTATCGAAAAATTATGAATTTTTGCCAAAAAAAATACAATGATTTAAAAACAGAAAGAATATTACAAAAGAATCATAAGGAGAGAAGAGCTACCTGTCACCACTGATTGGACCTCGATGAAGTTATGGGTCACCTAGGGTTTTTCTGAGAGAAGGGGACGCATAGATAGAGTTGCTAAGGCGGTGAAGGAGAGAGTGGGGAGTAGGGGAAGTGGAGAGACTAACGGGAAAGTGAGGCGAAAACAGGCAATGGAGAACTAGGCGGTGTTGAAACATAGAGTAAAAACTCAAAATTTTCACTTGATAAATTATTTGTAAAATAATTTATTTATCACTTCCTTACACGAAATTAAATGTTCATTATTCTCAAATTTAATTTTCCTTTTCCGTTGAGAAATGAAGGCATAATTAAATCCATTGTTTCCACTAGTTTACCGTTGCTATTTTGATTAATTTACCTAGTAATTAAATCTGAAATTTATGTGAGGCCAATGACGTTGGTAATTTCTCCATTACTAATTCTCAATTATTCTCAATTAAGACATTAAATTTTGTGATGACTATTAGCCTTTGCTTCAGATTCTATATATGTTGATGTTTCATTTTCATCTAGGGACAAACCGAAACAAAATATACGGAAGTTGAGATAGAAAGAAACCTGATCAAATTCCATTTTCCATTTTGATATTTCTCATAATAATTTTCAATTTGATTTGAATATTATTCCAATTGATTCTGCTGGATATTGTGGAGATATCTCATCAGTCACTTCTCCGGTCGTGCCCTAAGGAGTGACATTTACCCGTCTTATCTTGGTTGCGGTTCCTCTTGCACGTTGAGACGGAATACGCTTAAGGACAGCGCCTAGCGCGATTCGGGTAAAAACTGTTTTAATTATTTATTTTATTTATTTTTAAGCTATCCGAATTGTTTAATATTTGATTTTGCACCAACAATCTTAAGCGTATTTCTTATTTGGATAGCAATATCAATCATAGATATTAACTATATTACTATTGAATTATTGCAGTTAATTTTGTCATATTTTCTTCTTTACTCAAAAATGGGTCTAGATGATGTCCAATCACTCAAACCAGAAAAATTTAATGGAATAGGATTTTAATAGATGGCAAGAACAAATGCAAGCATGGCTAGTTACATTAGGACTTATTACTGCCGTAGGACAAGATTCTCCTTATGAAATTAAAGAGGATTTAAAACGTAGTAAGGAAGAAATTGAATTTCATTGTCGTTTTAGAATTTTAAGTTGTCTTTCAGATGAGATTTATGAAACTTATAGAAAATATGAAAAAGCTAAAGATTTATGGGATGCATTAGATAACGCATATAGTAAAGATAATGAAGGAATTATTAGATTCACAATTTCTGATTTTCATAATTATAAAATGGTAGATGATAAACCAATAAATGATCAAATTCATAAGTTCCAAAATATGATTCAAGAAATCCACAGAGGAGGACAAACAAAACTAGATGAGAATTATCAAGTTACATGTCTTATTGATAAATTGCCACCTTCATGGTCTAAGTTTGCACAAGGGCTAAGAAAAACACAAACAAAACTTGAAATGCGATCAGTAATTCAATCAATTAGAATTGAAGATCAATATAGACTTAGACAAATAGAGGAAAATCAAATGTCTTCTAAAATTAACTTAATGGAGAAAAATAACAATGATACTAATTGCAATAATAAAAATTTAAATATAAAAAATAAAAATTTCAAACCCGTAAGAAACTTTAAGAAAAATGGAAACTTTAATAATAAGTATCAAAACAATAATCATAATAAGGAATTCACTAGACCCAACAATGAGAAGAAGAAGTATGATGATGATCGTTTTTGCTATGTTTGTGGCCGAGACAACCATTTTGCAAGAGATTGTCGTTATAGAAAAAGAGAGAAGTTTGTTTACAACAAGCACGGCTCTAACAAATCCGAAGTGAACATAATAAACAATGACCCAACTGAGTCATCTTTTAGGTCAGTGTATATAAATTTTAAATCTATCTTAAAAAAAAATTGAAGATATATACATATATGTGCTGATCGATCTTGGTTAATCTTGTCAGATCACAAGTGGAGGAAGTGTGATTGTAGCAAAAGAAGAATCTATCAAAGTATTAGACGTTGAAGATGGTCAAATTTAATTTCATGTATGGAATAGTTGTTATGAAAAAAAATTAGAGTAAAAATAATAAGTGGATCTTTATTAGTTCAATTCGAATATATAGTTTTGAATGAAATCAAATTGTAAGGATTAATTATAAATTTAATGAAAGATACTATTGTTGGATTGTTTCTCTGGTTACTCTTACCGTTTATAATAATTCTTCTAATTCTTCATGGATCACAAATAAATATTAATTCTATTGATATTTGGCATGGTCTTCTAAGTCATAAAATAAATATTAACGTAAATGAGTTGCGAAATTTGAGTTAAATAAATTGTCAATATACTTCATATGTACCCAAATTTTTGTGGGGTATAAAAAAAAATTAATAAAATAATTAAAAAAAAATGAAGAAAACTATGATTAATTTCATTAAATTAGTTTTAATGTACTCAATGGTTTATATTTATTTGAATTTTGATACGAGATAATGACATTGAAGAAAAACGCTGGTTACCATAAATGTTAAAATAGTAATAATAATAATTAAATAGAATAAAAATAAATGATTGCATTTATAGAAATTTATTGTCGTTGCAAATCTTAATTCTTAATTCACTTCTATTCTGGTCTGATAGAATCGTTAGTATGACATTAAATTGAATAAACAATTTATTGATTTAAGAGCTTGGTTAATGATATGCCAAATTCATAAAAAAAATCAAAATCGAGAAAAGCAATAAACAAAATACTGAATATGGAAATCACTTCAGAGAATAAGTTAATTATAATCGGTGGGTGATGCTCATTTATTATTTTAGTGCATATGATGCAAATTGTGGGGGCATTATTTACTAAACCAGTTAGATGAGATATGAGATTAATAAGTGATCAATGATGCATGAACATTATCTTTGTGACTGATGATTTCATGTGAAGTTTTATTTTTCTAAAGGCGAACTAATCAAAATTATTTGGAGAATTTTGTTTGAAAGTTTGTTTACAGGTAAAAGCAACAACTTGAGCTCAAGTATCGAAGCGACTAGTCGGCATGAGAAAATGAAATAAAAAAAATTAAAATTAAAAATGAGATGAACTTAATGAGAAGTTCTATATATATGAACTTAATGAGAAGTTCATATTTCATCGAGGGGGATGGGCTTTAGCCCTAAAGGGCCACTTGCGGGGGCAACCCAATCTCCGAAAGGCAGACCCCTGGAAAGAGATTCAATGGGTAATAACAATCCGACAAGTGGTCGAAGAGTACACACTTTTTAGGAGCATAGACTCCAACCCCATCCCTATGGTGAGTGTGCTCTATGTAGATGTAAGGTTGAGCATATTAGCTCTTAATGAGGACTAAAGCGGTAATTTCCGTGGGATGTGCATCTACACACATCCTTGGCAGGAACTCACCTATATGAGAGTGTCTGTATACGGCCGCGGTGCGGGGCATGGGTAAGCCCTTAAGACTCTCATGAAAAATCCAAGGTACATGCGTATGGCCATTAATGCGCACCCCGCGATGATTTTTCTCCGTATTACGTGTATGGTGTCGTAGAATTTGGGTCCAAGGAACGAGTTCAAGACATAAGTTCTCTCTGTCTCCTCCAAATTTGATGCACCTATACTAAGTGAAGTTCAAAGTTTGAAAACTACTTCATGAAGCGAATATAAATATCCAGCAATTTGTTATTCACCATTTTGTTTGTTCCAAATTCCTAACTTTATCGAGTTTGCTTATATATATATTTGACAATGATCATTTTGCTTCAATAAAATCCCTAATCTGATTTTACATATCTCATATTTTTTATGTTTCTAAATTTTGAGTTTTGTGGGGGATTGTTGAAACATAGAGTAAAAACTCAAAATTTTCACTTGATAAATTATTTGTAAAATAATTTATTTATCACTTCCTTACACGAAATTAAATGTTCATTATTCTCAAATTTAATTTTCCTTTTCCGTTGAGAAATGAAGGCATAATTAAATCCATTGTTTCCACTAGTTTACCGTTGCTATTTTGATTAATTTACCTAGTAATTAAATCTGAAATTTATGTGAGGCCAATGACGTTGGTAATTTCTCCATTACTAATTCTCAATTATTCTCAATTAAGACATTAAATTTTGTGATGACTATTAGCCTTTGCTTCAGATTCTATATATGTTGATGTTTCATTTTCATCTAGGGACAAACCGAAACAAAATATACGGAAGTTGAGATAGAAAGAAACCTGATCAAATTCCATTTTCCATTTTGATATTTCTCATAATAATTTTCAATTTGATTTGAATATTATTCCAATTGATTCTGCTGGATATTGTGGAGATATCTCATCAGTCACTTCTCCGGTCGTGCCCTAAGGAGTGACATTTACCCGTCTTATCTTGGTTGCGGTTCCTCTTGCACGTTGAGACGGAATACGCTTAAGGACAGCGCCTAGCGCGATTCGGGTAAAAACTGTTTTAATTATTTATTTTATTTATTTTTAAGCTATCCGAATTGTTTAATATTTGATTTTGCACCAACAGGCGGAGCCGCATAGAGCTCAAGGTGCAGTGCGGTTTCGGCTTCAAAAAAGAAGGGAATGAGGAGAACTAATAGAGAGATCGATTAGGGAGAGACTGAGAGTAACGAAGAGAGAGATCGAGGTGGTTTGGGTTGGTAGAGAGAGAGAGAGAGAGAGAGAGAGAGAGAGTTGAACTGTCGAGGAGAAAATGAATCGCTGTGGGGAAGAAGAAAGAGTAACATTTTGATTCAGAGCTCCAAATTTGCACCCTTAATTAATTAATTAGACGGAATTGGATAGAAATCTAACGGAGGGATTAAAATTGGACAAAATCAAAGTTGAGTGGTTGTGAAATGACAAATTAAACTTCAGTAACCAAATTCGAATTATACATAAACTTCAGTGACCTCCGAAAAAATTTACTCTATAATTTATTTATACAGAGTGTACAAATTTTATTATTATTATATTCATTTTTTACCGTTACCGTATCCGTACCGTTAATTCTTAACGGGTACGGGTAAGGTACGGGTAAAGTTATTTTTAATGGGTACGGATAGGGTACGGGTAAAGAAAATTTTAACGGATACGGTAATCAAAATACCTTCTACCGTACTGTACCGTACCCATTGACAGCCCTAGTCTTTTGCTGCTAAAGAAATTAGCTCCGTAAATTTATGCTGCTTAGCTGATTTCTCCAGTCACAATGAAGTAATAAATTAATAATGGTCTAACGAACAAAACTGGTGGTCAAATATAAATTTCAAATTCCAAGATCACTTCGAACATGTATGTATGAAGGGATATCGAACAGTGCGGAATGCATGTATGAAGGCATATAAATTTCTCTGCTTGTATTGATGCAACGAGAATATTCCAGCAGAATGCATGTATGAAGGGATATCGAACAGTGCGGACACTTGTTGAAAGCCAGAAGCCACAAAATATTAGGGCCGCTTAGGAATTTGGAAAATTTGGAAAAATTGTAATTTCTAAGAATAAATTTATTGGGAAGTGTGTAACTTTGTGAAGAGTTTAGATTGTTTATAATAAATTTATGATAGAAAGATGAAATTTCTCAAATTCTTTGGAGAATCCAAACAGCCCCACAGTGAAGTTGTGCTTACCACATCAATTAGCTTCTCTCCTTCTACAAAATTTGGAATATAATAATAAAGCTGATCATGCAAATAATTTTGACCTATGAAAAAAGTTTTATGTTTTATAAGCACTCCATCTTTATTTATAGATAATGATAATAAATAATAACTTGCATGTTAATTTGCTTGAGAGCAGAGAAAATTATAATTCGCGTTCTTTGGACCGGATAACTTTGGAAATTATCAAACTGTTTGAAAATCTTATGTCCGGTTCAATCTGAGTCGGTTTTTTGACTATTGGCAAACCACAACGAACCGACCAGGCATGTCCGATTTTATGCAGAACCAGTGACCGAACTGGACTCAAAATATGGTTGGGAATATTATGCTCAAAAGTTCTAATTATCATATGGTTGGGAAAACTAATTTATATAATTATGCTCAAAAGTCTAACAAAATCTTGTTCGGCGAACAAGACTTAATTATGCTCAAAAGTTTAGAGGAGGCCCATGAAACCATATGTTAATAAATTAACATTTATCAGGGGGCCTGATCCTTGCCAGTTCTCCTCTTTCTTCGCCACTGTCAAAATGGTTCTTGTGTTGATATTTTTATTATTTAAATATCATATCAATATAATAACATAATTCGGTTCTCTCCACCGGTTCGACCGGTTGAACTAATTGAACCATCGAACCAACAATATTGCCGGTTCGATGTCCGATCCAACTTTCAAAACATTGATTGGAATTGTGTTTTCAAAAGCTGCATAAATTATCACCGCTGTCAAACAAATTAAAACTATAATCAAAGAGACCGCTTCGGGGAAAAAAGAAAAATTATATTGAGAAATCCCGCGAAAATCGATATCTGAAAAGGCGGTCACGGTTTCCACTCGGTGCTAGCTGTCACTGTTTTATCATCATCTCTGATCTCTCGCTTCTTACCAAAGGTAGAAAGGCGAGGTCTCCGTTCCACATTCCAAATCCACACTATCCAGAAATTTAAAAAAGAGAGAGAGAGAGAGAGAGAGAGAGAGAGAGAGAGATTAATAGTAAGCTTAGACATGCAGGGCAACAATGAAAATCTCGCACTAAAGCTTCTAATCGACAAAAGTTCAGAGGACAACAACCCACAACCACCTATCTCTTTGGAGGAACTTCAATCTGGTAGGCGTGCCAATACGCATAGACGAACAAGTACAAGGAATAGAGCTCCGCCTTCAACAGGTAACCGAGGTGAAAGTTCTTTTTCCAGGGAGCCAGTTCAACCTGGCCGAAGTTCTGTTAGCGTAGATACACGAACTCAAAGTCGTATTAGTCTTGGTACAGGAGGAAATGAACCACGCCGAAATTCCATTAGCATGGATCCACACTCAAGTTCTGCTAGGTATGTCACAAGTCAGGGGCCATCAATTACAAGGGACAGTCAAGGAGCATCGAGTAGCAGAGCACAAACCGGAATACGTGGTGGAATTTTACGTCTTGGCGCAAGAATAACTAATTTTGCAAGAAGAGGAAGAAAATAATTGTAATTTTTGTGGTGATAATGTAATATTTAGTTGAATTGTACTTTTATGTGATGTGATAATGTAATAATTGTAATATTCGTAATACTAAGTTGAATCCAGAGCTGTTTTTTCAGTTGAAAGTGTGACTATCTTGGTCCTTTGTCATTTTTGTTTTGAACAAATGATACGCCTAAAAATTTTGAAAATTAAATTTAGGAAAATTGGTACGCCAATTAACATCTCAGTATTTTTGTTAGAATTTTTCAGAGTGTATTTCATATTTTTCTAGCGCCAAACTTTTCGAATCTAGAGCTGTTTTTTCAGTTCAAAGTGTGACTATCTTGGTCCTTTGTTATTTTTGTTTTGAACAAATGGTATGCCTAAAAATTTTGAAATTTAAGTTTAGGAAAATTCGTCCGCCAATTAACAGCTCAGTATTTTTGTTAGAATTTTTCAGAGTGTATTTCATATTTTTCTAGCGCCAAACTTTTCGAATCTAGAGCTGTTTTTTCAGTTCAAAGTGTGACTATCTTGGTCCTTTGTCATTTTTGTTTTGAACAAATGGTACGCCTAAAAATTTTGAAATTTAAGTTTAGGAAAATTCGTCCGCCAATTAACAGCTCAGTATTTTTGTTAGAATTTTTCAGAGCGTATTTCATATTTTTCTAGCGCCAAACTTTTCGAATCTAGAGCTGTTTTTTCAATTCAAATTGTGACTATCTTGGTCCTTTGTCATTTTTGTTTTGAACAAATGGTACGCCTAAAAATGTTGAAATTTAAGTTTAGGAAAATTCGTCCGCCAATTAACAGGTCAGTATTTTTGTTAGAATTTTTCAGAGCGTAATTCATATTTTTCTAGCGCCAAACTTTTCGAATCCAACGGTTTATAGTTACGTGTTTCGTACTTAGGTGTGATTGCGCCAAACTTCATATTTTTCAAAGCGTTTATCGTACTTAGGTGTTTCGTACTCGTTGTGATTGGTCCTAATTAGTTTTTAGTTATTATAAAATACAAATAAATATAGAAGTCATAAATATAAAACTCATAAATATATAAGTCATACATAAGTAAATAAAATATAAAATACAAATAAATCCTAAATATGTCCAGTACGGGGGATCCACCTCCCCTCACTAGGGTACCAAATATACGGAGGACCTGGCGGCTGACGGGGGTCTCGTCCGCGAGCAAGTCCGACAGGTGGTGGACGAGGAGCCATCTGAGGAGTGGAATGACGAGGCGGTGCACTAGAAGAAGAGGCTCCGCCATATGTCTGACCAAATGGACCATAGCTCTGACCGAAAGGAGATGGATGAACTGGAGGTGTGTACGGCTCGTCCAAATGTACTCCAATGGGGGCAGTAGGCACTATTTTAATACCTGAGATATTATTTTGCTGAAGATGCCATTTTAGTAATCGAGAAAGTCCTTCCATTGCCAAAACAAAAAGGTAAGGTGAGAGTGGGCATCCTTGCCTGAGACCACGAGTTGGTTTTAGGAAGCCTCCACCTTTAAAATCTCCATTTATTTCTCTGTATATTTCCCCTTCTTGTAGGCAGTTGGTAATTATCTCAATCAATGTTGGGGGTGGTCCCAGGAGCTGTATTATTTTGCGTAGGTATGGCCATCTCAATACATCAAATGCTTCTCAAATTCTTCTTTGAGTTTTTTGAATTGTCTACAATAATGCTTCATGTAGATTTGCAAATCGCTCACACAACATAATAACACTCGGTCTGCGGAATACAGATCACGGTGGAATCGGAACCCGGTCATATAACTGTGGATTCGGTTCAACTGTACCTGAATCAAATGTAATTCATCTCTACAATAGTCTTTCGAAAGATCATAAGACTTTATTGAATTATCTTGATTAGGTTCGAAAAATAGCCTAAATTTGCTGCAATTTAGGCTTTCATCGTCGGTTGGGTTTTCGATTCTAGAATTTTCGACTAATTCTAGGAATTCGTTTTCCTCTTCATAATTATTCATCAGTTGTTCAAGATAGAATATAAACTCGTCGATCGAAATTCTACCTTTGTAACAAGTAAAAGTTACAAAAATTATTTTTAATAGAAGATTTTTGCCTCTGCAAAATCTGATTAAGAAGGGCGGAAATATATTATAGAATGAATAGGATTCTAATGGTGAGTCATTTTCCAAAGACTCATTGATCCTTTGATCGAATTGTGCATTTTCTATAATATCACATAAAAAGTTGCACAACCCTATATCCGCGTTACTTTCCACAAAAAAATCGATGAAAGTAAGAGTATCCTCTATCTGGTTATACGATAACAGCCTCTTTTCAAACTCTCCGCAGTGAGTTTTAATTGTACTGTTTATTTCTTCTTCAACACGTTTAGTCACTTCATCTAAACTTATTTGTTCGTTCTTGAATTGAACAAGAAGTTCAGAAAGTTTATCTAAAAGGACCCCGTGTAAACTGGCGTTTTCAAGAGAAATTTTTTTACACTTGTTATATAAAATGTCCTCTCTGTCCTCTTCTACGTGTCCAAAAAAGACATATCTGCGCAGTGCAGGGAGAAATAAACTTTGAATAAAAGGGTTAGTTTTAGTGTTGACTGGATAAGCATTTTCTCGCTCAGACAACCAAAAATTTATCCTTTTACCACATTCTTCCTTAGTAATGTGTTTTCTACTAAGCAAAATCATACAGTTACATATCTGAAATACGGTCACCTTATTCAACACGTAGTCTGAGACAAAGAACTCGACTACATGTTTGAAAATCGAGCAAAATAAAGAATTTGGATAATGTCCCTAGAGTAACTTTTATCCGTTGAGCGACGGCCCTTCCACTCGGCACCATCGGATCACTAAGGCCGACTTTCGTCCCTGCTCGACGGGTGAGTCTTGCAGTCAAGCTCCCTTCTGCCTTTGCACTCGAAAACCAATGCCTTTCTGGCCCGAGGAAACCTTTGCACGCTCCGAATGTCGACTTTTAGGAGATAGGCATCCGTGGTAAAAGAGGTAGATGAAAAAGAATGCATAACTTCTTTTATCAAATGGATGTTATCTGTGATGTTGCGACCCATATGGATATGGGGTTGCAGTCTAGATGCAATTAGTTTCATTAATAGTCGATATAGTACATTCCCCACGTTTATCGGTCTATAATCGCCGGGGGTTTGAGCATATTCTATTTTTTTAACGAGGACAAGGCGATATTGTAGCCATGGTTTTGGTGGTTTTCTTAGTGTAAAACATGTCTGAATTTCATGAGTTAGGTCATAACCAATGGTCTGCCACGTATGTTTTAGAAAACGGGTTGTCAGTCCATCTGGCCCTGGTGCACTGTCTGGTTTCATTGCAAAAAGTGTTTTTTTTTTATTTCCAGATTAGTTGGGATGATACAAAGTTTATTTTTTGAATTTAAAACCTTTCTATTATGGGGACAATATATTATGTATTAACGAAATTTAACAAAAATTCTAAAGCTGCTACATTATAAAATCTTTGGGGGCATGCCCTCCTGCCTCCGCCCCTGAATTATAGTCTAGCTTCTCTAAATTTTTGAAGGAGCAACAAGAACTTACACAAAATATTAATTTTGGCGCCTTCTTAGAAAGGCAAATTTCATAAAAACAAAAAAATAGTCTTTTTTTTTTTAATCTAAAATGTCTCACCTAAAATATAAGCGGTATGTGTCGGCCGAATCAGAGGTAAGAGGAGGAGAAAAAAAAAAAAAAAAAAACAACAACCACCCTTCGAGACGTTGGTTAAAACTGCACCCTGTAGCTATTGTCTTCATTAGTATTTTCTAATCGCTTTTTGTACTTATTTTGGTTTAACTTTCACACGTCCTCTTTTTAGAATCAACATTTTATGGGTGGGTTTGGTGAGAGCAAGATTAGCGCTAATTTTGAAGTAGTGTGCTAACCAATTTATCCATGAAATACCAAATGAAATGAGGTTAGAGCAGTTAGCTGCTATCCTCACGCTACCCAACTTACTCAACAAAAACTTGAGTTAGTGATTTATCTCTCCTTAGTGAAGAGAGAGAAATATTAAACAAACCCTCTATCTATTTTTTTATTGTTTCTTTTCTACTTTCTTTTCCGTAGGATGTCTCCTCCCAAAAAAAATAAATAGAATTCATTGTGGCCCATATTGTATTTGGAAAGTATAGGACAATTAACACCAATATTCCCATTAATAATATTGTCAATTGTAATTATAATAATCATGATAATCATAATTATATCTGTTTTATTATAATACTATAATAATTCTAATTTAATTTTCATAATTGTTAATAATTAATGATGATAATTAATAATTATTAATCAACGATAACTAATAATTAATAACAATTAGTAATTAATAATTAATAATTCAAAATAAATAATATTAATAATAAAGGAATTTTAACTATCTATTTTGTAACCATGTTTTGCTTTATTTTATTTTCCATAATCAGTTTGGAATGCAGGCTTTGTTTGTTAGTATTAAGAATATTATAATTTTAGAATATTTTGTACTTCGGCACTTGTTTATATTTTAAATATTTGTAATTAGAACGTTTTTATTACTTAATTATTTATTAAAATTAATCAATTCTAATTAATAATATTGTAATTATTAATTATGATGATAATAAGGTAACATATGCAACTATGTAGCTCTCGTTTCCAATCAAAAACAAAAAAAAATTAAATTATTTTTTCAACATAACTCGTTCAATATTTGCAGTGAACAAAGGCAAAGACACAGTACACGTCAGCATACTATATTGGTGTGCATTTTGAGGACATCTATAAAAATCAAAAGTAATCAATAAATTTATTCATTTTCCTCCATCACTAACTTCAACATACCACACCAAACAACATTCGCTAACCTTATACTACCACTAATCCATTCAAATCACTACACTTATCATTCTACCTCCCTAATCCTAAAAAGTACTAACCTTACATCACTAATCCTACTAAACTTTGGGTTGCCAAACTCACCCTATATACGTATATACCTCTAAAAAACATTTTATATACGTATATCTTATACACATTTTTATTATGAAGGTACTTTTGTAAATATCGTATATTCGTATTAAATTCGTTTACTCTGATTCCAGAAAGACATCATTGTGCCTGGCCTGATTTGGTGCGCCTTGTCCGTCTGATTGTCAAAGGCCGAAGGTAAATCAGGAAAAGACAACTCGTGGATACGGCTTCTGCCATTAAACCAAATTAATGAGATATGCCATCATCCCGGATCAGCATTATGATTACGTACCTTTTTCAATCTGTCAACAATCAATCTCGAACATGTATTAGAAAAAAAAAAGCCTATAAAAAAAATCCCTCTCACAGAAGCATAGTAATAAGCTGATTACTGACTGACGGATAATAATTTGAATTTTAACATAACTCAGAAAATATTTTCATCTCGGGCCGTTTGGATTGAAATGAAAATTTGAGGAATTTAGAAAAATTTTTATTCTTTAACATAAATTTATTATAAACAATTCAAATTCTTCATTAAGTTACACACTTCCTAATAAATTTATATCAGAAATAAAAAATTTCTCAAATTTCTCAAATTCTTGAGTGATCCAAATGGCCCCCTCAATATCATAGGTTGACGTATATTGCATTTTGTATATATGAGATTAATTTGAGCAAAAGTGCGAATGTAAATTACTCGCAATTTATTATATTTAATTCATATAAATATTAAATATTTATTTTTTTGTGATCTTGAGTAAGTTTGTTGACAACTGACAAGATAATTCATAATCATTCCTGTGTTGGTCTTTGCGGAGTGGTCAGGCTCCTCGCAGTTCTGCTGAGTGCTGACTGTCACAATCTATCACATCTAGTTTTATTTCGCTTCCCCTCCCGGAACGAGTAATGATTATCACTTCCTTATTAATTAACAAATTGTGTAATAATAAGTTTATTATAAATACACACATATGCCGCTCGTTCCAGTTTACAGAGTGTTAAGGAAGAAAGTCTAGAGAGAGAGATCAGGAACCTGCTCGGAGATGGCTAACGCTAATGAATCAAAATTTGCACTAAAGCTGCTTATTGACAAAAATTGTAACAAGGTCTTGTTCGGGGAAGCAGGGAAAGATTTTGTAGACTTCATATTTAGTCTGCTATCGCTCCCTCTCGGAGCTGTTACCAAGCTTCTAACAAAGGACTCCATGGTTGGTTCCATTGGGGAGATTTATGATAGTTTAAGTAAACTCGATGAAAACTACGTCCTCTCTGACAAGAAGGTTTCTTCCCTTCTCAACCCCCGTGTTGTAGCCACATCAAGTCTCGACCTCAACTTTCTCCTACCTCCAGCCACTGATGAGCATTCTAAAAGAAGGGCAATCTACATTTGTTCCAATACACGCCAGAAAAATTCAAATTATTATTCACCTAGTTCACCCGGACATTATTCCCAATCCAATAACGCTTCGAGCATCTGCGAGTATGTTAGTGAAGTGAAAGGGATAACTTGCCCTGGTTGTAACAACAGACTGGACAAGGTGGCACAATTTGTGAATCCGGTAATGTCTGGTGGCGGAGCGGTGGAGAGTGAATATGAAGGGTTTGTAGAAGGAGTGGTGACATATTCTGTGATGGATGATCTTACTGTGGTGCCTATGTCGACCATCTCTAGCATTACTCTTCTCAACAAGTTCCAGATCAAGGATTTGGGATCACTTGAAGAGAGAACAGTTGGTGTGGGCTTTGAAGAGGTAAGATATCAAGTACAGTTTAGAACCCTTTCTAATATATGAGTTCATATCTTTCGAGTTTTGACTGTTTTAATTTTGTAATTCTCATTGAATTTAGGGATTGAAGCTGCTCAAGGTTTCTCTTCAATCCAAGACTGTCCTTACCGATGTTTTCTTGAAGTAAAACGGTGCATCCATATAATGCATAGGCAGGGGTTGTACTTAAGTGCTTAATAATCTTTTGAAGGTTGATTAGTTTTGTACCTCTGCTTAGAGTTATATTTTGTGGGTAAACCTATCAGATTGTAGCTACGTATTAATGCTAGTGTTTGGTTCTTTTGTTGCTGTGATATTTTCATGTAAGCTTTTTCAGAGTTTTCTAGTCAATTATCGCAATATGAAACAAGAAAGAAAAAAATATGTTGTTTTGCTCGTAAAATATTATCGATCACGAATTTGATGTTTGATACATAATGATTTCTAAAAAATAATTTATTTGATAAATCGGTACCAATCGCGACTCGGTTTTTTAAAGTTCATTCATAAGCAAGGAATTATGTATGCCGGTCTTTTTGCTTCAAAAAGATTGATACGAAAACCTTTGTGATTATCTTTGGATAAAAAAAAGTGTTTTTTTGAAGGTTAGATAAAAAAAAATGTTAACTCCAGTTATATATATATCAACTATTTACTATTTTACTAGTACTAGCGAAAACAGTCACCCGAATGTGTGGAAATGAAAAAAAAAAATATGAAGAAATTTTGTTAGTCGGTGATTTTAGTATGATAGGATGAGGGTTGATTTATTTATTTTTTTTACTGTTTGTACAAATTAAAAAATAATAGAAATGAAACAATTATTCAGCGTTTTGACCTCTCTCTGTAAAGGAGTTTGACCATTACAGATCTAAAGCGTACATCAGATCAAGTTGCACAAATCAATGGTCTGTAATAATGTTAATAAATGTCGGAATTCCATTTTGTAAAATTATTATAATTTTATTTTAGGTGCTTTTATAAGTAGTATAGATATAGATACTAATTGGTATTCTACCTGCCTCCAACACTAATGTCTTATATATAGACCTGTCAAACGTATATGACGGAAGCGGAAATAACCATTTCCATTTCCGTTCCATTTCAGTAACGGAACGAAATGATTGTTCCATTTCCGTTCCGTTTCGTCAAATGTAACTGAAATCTGTTTCATTTAACATTCCGTCTCTATTTTGTGTTGATTTCAGTCATATTTTCTTGTTTTATTTCATTTACGTTAACAAATTTCAGTTCCGTCTTTAAAAATAGAATCCATTTCATCTTTTATTTTGACAGGTCTACTTATATATGGTCGAGCTATATATATCGTTTCGTATTCCAAATGTTAGCGTGTAAATTCGTCGTTTTCGGCTTTCAAAAAAAAAGAAAAAGAAAAAAGGAAATTGTGGTTCTTGATTAATTTCTCCTTATCGGAAGAGAAAAGTTGTTCTAATAATCTGCGTTTAACACTTTTCTCTAATTAATAATCTGCTTTTAACCTATTAGGTGCTAAGTCATCATTAAAAAAAAAACCCGGTTAGGTGATCCACTTTTTTTTGGGACGATTTCTAACTCCAATAATATTAATTCAAATTCCTGAATTAATAAGATTTCCAAACTTCTGTTACTAGATAGAAAATGATAGTTTCGTTACTTCAAAGATTGGAAATTGTGAATTCTTATTTTTTTAACACAGATATGCGATGGTCATTATTATTGCGTGAAACTTATATGTTCCATTGCTGCAAAAATATTGTAGAAAAATATTGACTCCATGTGATGGTCGTTCTTTCAATTTAACTTTTGATGCTTCATTCAAGTTCTCGTACATACGAATTATCTTTTATGAAAACTAGCTCGCACTTGATTAGATCACTCGTGTTGGTTCGACAAAAGTTTGTTTAGCTCGTCTCGATACGAACTTGGGTTGTAGCGAGCCAACTCAGTTCGTCATTATAAGGTAGCAAGACGAGTTTGATATGTAATTTCATTATAAAATTTATAACCATTTAGTACTCGATTTGAAAGAAAATGTATTTATTCTTAGATATAAATATTAGTGTTCAATAAAATTTTATTATAAAATAAATAAATATTAGATTATAAATATAAAATAATATTTATGAATTATTTTGTACTTAACTTTCTTTAAAACATTTCAAATATATATTAAAACATTTGCTATGTTCAATTAAATCCAGAGAGAGTCAAACTAAAACCACACATTATGTGGATGTGATTACTATTAATATACTAAATACTAAAGTAACTGGTATGGATTGTGTCTTAATATCAGACGTTGAACTAATTCGTTAACCACAATGATTATTTATTACTAGAAAATAAGCTCGCTGAACTGTTGTTTAGTTAATTTGTTGGCACTTGTGGACAATCGAATATGATAAATTTCGAAATTCGTAAATATATTTCTTATAACAAATAAAGGAAAATTGAATACGTTTCTTCTGGTATCGACTTAGCCACACAAACGGACACTGGTCGGCCCCACAAGAGAAACAACAATAGAGAAAATATATTTTTTTTAAATATTGCATCTCGTAGGAAGGTGTAGATAAAACACAAAAACGAGCTCTGTCAGATTCTTTCAGATTCTAAAAAAAAAAAATGTCAGGGTCGTTTGGATGTTTGGATGTTGTAGGAATTTGGAAAATTTGCAATTCTAAGTATAAATTTATTGGGAAGTGTGTAACTTTGTGAAGAGTTTGGATTGTTTATAATAAATTTGACATATGAAATTCTGGGAATTTGCAATTCCCTCTTATTCCAACCCCATCCAAACGCCTCCTCAGATTCTTTCAGGAGCCGTTTGGATGGGTAGGAATTTGGAAAATGAGAGGAATTTGTAATTTTTTTTAGAATAAATTTATTGAAAAGTGTGTAACTTTCTGAAGAGTTTGGATTTCTTATAATAAATTTGTCATATAAAATGATCGGAATTGTAAATTCCGGCCCATCCAAATGGGGCCTCAGGTGATGAGTCCGACGAATATTGTTGACAAACTTCTTTCTCTTTTAAAATATTTACTTCTTTCTTGATAAAATTTATATTTTTAAGATTAAAATGGTCGATCCAAACTTTTCAAAATTGTTCTACGTTATAAAATTTCTATGGAGACTAATTTATATTTTTTTCAAAATATTTTAATATTTTTTTTAGAATTTTATAATATGGTAAATCTAAATAGTTATGAACTTTCAATTTTGAGAATTCGAAAAATATAGTTAGAAAATTTGAAAAAAAATATAAAATTTGATTTTCAAAGATATTCTAATAGAGAGATCATATTGAGCAATTTAGATCGACCGTTTCAAATTTTAATGGTCGACGATTGAATTATATTTGACGTCCTATATATTTAATTCTAACATTACTCAATTTATATACATAATAAAATGTTTACTCCGAATAACTAATCTTTTTTATTCTTATACGATCCAAACACACCCTTATTTTATTATAATATATTCCATACCCTTATTTTTTTAGCTATAGTGAAATGCATCACAAAAAATCTTTCGTAAGATACGATCAAAACTTATGAATTTGGTTCAAAATGATCGATCCAAACCGTTCAATATGATTTCACTATTGAAAACTTATTGCAGACCAAATTTTATATTTTTTCAGAATTTTTAAGTATTCTTTTCGGATTTTTAAAAATGACAGTTTTTGAACAGTTCAGAATTAATTAGATTAAAAATTTTCTAAAATTTAAAAAAATACTAAAAAAATTCGAAAAAATATAGAATTTAGTCTGCATGGAGATTTCAATAGAGAGATCATATTAGACAATTTTAATCAGTCATTTTGAACCAAAATGGGTTGAAAATGATGAACGGGTGTGTTTGGTATCATTGTTGAATAAGTTTTATTCCGAATAAGACTTATTCGCGATGAAACCAAACGCGTTCGATGATGAAATTAGAATAAAACTTTGAGTAAGTTCTTATTCAGAATAAGACTTATTCTAACATGATTAGGGTGTCAAGATAAACAAGAGGTGGCAAGTTGGCAACATTATACGCGGACACACGGTACTCCACGAGGTGTTTTCGCAAAAGAAAAAAAAAATTATTATGCGATAAAAACTTTTATGCAATAATTGGAGGTCCACACAGTTTACACCCATAGCAGGGTATGGTCGAGTGCAATGTTTTCCATATATGGAGGTCAAATTTGCTCAAAGGCTCGATTGACTGGTCAAATTTTAATTTAGGTAGGTTCCAAAATTCATCTTAATTAATGCAGGCAACAAAAGCTACTTACATTCACTTCCTTTTCGTTACCTCACGCTTGATAATCTGTTTTTAATGTCTTAATCTGTGCTCCGTAAATTTATGTAATTATGTCTTTTGTAGGGCTGTCAATGAAACCCGTTTACCCGTTTATCCAACTCGTACCGTATCGTATAAGACGGGTATGGGTAAAGTTTTATTTTCGTTAAGTTAATGGGTACGGGTACGGGTAAGGAAATTTTTTTGTTAATTTAACGGGTACGGGTACGGGTAAAAGTTATTTCGTATCGTTTTCATAACGGGTAATTGCCACAATTAAAAAGAAACAATTACATGATACATATGGCATCTTATATTGCATGATTGGTAAAAAAATATTGCTAGATTTTATTTAAGATTTATGATTCTTTCTATTCAGTGTACGAAAAAATAAAAAAACATAAACCTAAAATATTCGCCACCATTGTTGCACTTTATTAATATACTTATTGGTATAATTTATGAGTAAATTTTTTCGGAGGTCACCGAAGTTTATGTATAATCCGAATTTGGTCACTGAAGTTTAATTTGTCCTCCCACGACCACTCAACTTTGATTTTGTCCAATTTTAGTCCCTCCGTTAGACTTCCATCCAATTCCGTCTAATTAATTGAATAAGGGTGCAAATTTGGAGGTCTGAATCAAAATGTTACTCTTCTTCTTCCCCACAGCAGCGATTCATTTTCTCCTCCGACAGTTCGACTCTCTCTCTCTCTCTCTACCAACCTAAACCACCTCGATCTTTCTCTTCGTTACTCTCAGTCTCTCCCTAATCTATCTCTCTATCAGTTCTTCTCCTTCCCTAGCTTCTTCTTTGGAGCTGAAACTACACTGCACCTTGAGCTCTCCTTCTACTACTTCCATCTCCTCTATCTCGGTCTCCACCAAAGCTTATCTCTTTCGTCTCTTTGTCAGATTGAGACTCATTCAAGCGGAAAGAAAAAAGAAGAAATACAATTCAAATGCATAGAAATATATAATCAATCCTAATCCAGCCCCAAAAGAATCCAGTCTGTTCCAATTAAAAATCACAAATAGACAACAATATTCTCCGCTCTGATCACTGATGAAAGTGTGAATTATTTCCACTATTTTTTTCTTTGAAACAAAAATTACTAATATTTTACATTTTAATTTGTTTGAATATATTTTTTTTAAATATGTGATGCGAATTTTGAATTAGACTAACGAGTCGGATTTGAATGTATAGCTTTTATCGGATGACAGAGGATATGAATTCTTAAAACAACATTTATTATACTTGCCTTGTTATAATTTGAATTCTTCAATTGTTAAACATGTTATCTTATTTTTTTAATGTTCTAAATACTATTTGTACACAACAAACATTTGCAAATTAAGCATTTGTTCGGTATGTATATTCCCGTATAGTGTGCAATTTTAAGGTATTACCATAGATATATAAAAGAAGAATAAAATATTATTCAGTCAACTAAAATTTGAAAAATCACATCTCCACCTCTCAACAGAACTAAATCTTACCAGAATTTGAAAAATCCTCTAAACTAACTATATTTTTCTACTTACCTAAATTGCCAGTGACACAACACAACTCAATGAACAGATGCATGAAAACATTTAATCCTCTATACTAGCATCTCTTTATCTCAGCCAAATATTTGCACATGCCACCTGAATTTCTTCAAGATCCTACCATGTCAACACAATGCACTTTTTTTCTGATTCAGTTTGGAATATCTTTCTTTGCACTTTCTTTCTGCTTCAAATGCATTTAGAGAGTTCTCAACATGTAATCCATCTAGACCTACACGATATAAATAAATAAACCATTTGCAAAATAAGAATCTCATACAAAAGTTCATCTTTTATACTAATAGAATAGCATTCTCCCATTTAGTTGCCATCCATACATCGGAGTGTAATTCTCAAATAAAAGTTCATCTCCCATTTTAACGCTGGTTATGGCATCAGAATATAAGAAACATAAAAAATTATATAATTTTATTATATACATGCATATGCATTCTGAAATAAAAGTCTTTTTTTCCTGTAACATGCATATGCATATTTGCGCTGAATTACACCATTTTAAATGTGCCAAACTCAATAAATCAATTAGAGTACTAATATCTACCAACTCGATAAACCAATTAGAGTACTAATATCTACCAACTCTATAAATCAATTAAAGTACTAATATTTACCAGTAGAGACCGCCTTATCCGATGCCAGTTAGCAATCATGTGTACATTCAATCAGTAATCAAGTCAACCAATTCTGTTTTATCGAAAAATTATGAATTTTTGCCAAAAAAAATACAATGATTTAAAAACAGAAAGAATATTACAAAAGAATCATAAGGAGAGAAGAGCTACCTGTCACCACTGATTGGACCTCGATGAAGTTATGGGTCACCTAGGGTTTTTCTGAGAGAAGGGGACGCATAGATAGAGTTGCTAAGGCGGTGAAGGAGAGAGTGGGGAGTAGGGGAAGTGGAGAGACTAACGGGAAAGTGAGGCGAAAACAGGCAATGGAGAACTAGGCGGTGTTGAAACATAGAGTAAAAACTCAAAATTTTCACTTGATAAATTATTTGTAAAATAATTTATTTATCACTTCCTTACACGAAATTAAATGTTCATTATTCTCAAATTTAATTTTCCTTTTCCGTTGAGAAATGAAGGCATAATTAAATCCATTGTTTCCACTAGTTTACCGTTGCTATTTTGATTAATTTACCTAGTAATTAAATCTGAAATTTATGTGAGGCCAATGACGTTGGTAATTTCTCCATTACTAATTCTCAATTATTCTCAATTAAGACATTAAATTTTGTGATGACTATTAGCCTTTGCTTCAGATTCTATATATGTTGATGTTTCATTTTCATCTAGGGACAAACCGAAACAAAATATACGGAAGTTGAGATAGAAAGAAACCTGATCAAATTCCATTTTCCATTTTGATATTTCTCATAATAATTTTCAATTTGATTTGAATATTATTCCAATTGATTCTGCTGGATATTGTGGAGATATCTCATCAGTCACTTCTCCGGTCGTGCCCTAAGGAGTGACATTTACCCGTCTTATCTTGGTTGCGGTTCCTCTTGCACGTTGAGACGGAATACGCTTAAGGACAGCGCCTAGCGCGATTCGGGTAAAAACTGTTTTAATTATTTATTTTATTTATTTTTAAGCTATCCGAATTGTTTAATATTTGATTTTGCACCAACAATCTTAAGCGTATTTCTTATTTGGATAGCAATATCAATCATAGATATTAACTATATTACTATTGAATTATTGCAGTTAATTTTGTCATATTTTCTTCTTTACTCAAAAATGGGTCTAGATGATGTCCAATCACTCAAACCAGAAAAATTTAATGGAATAGGATTTAATAGATGGCAAGAACAAATGCAAGCATGGCTAGTTACATTAGGACTTATTACTGCCGTAGGACAAGATTCTCCTTATGAAATTAAAGAGGATTTAAAACGTAGTAAGGAAGAAATTGAATTTCATTGTCGTTTTAGAATTTTAAGTTGTCTTTCAGATGAGATTTATGAAACTTATAGAAAATATGAAAAAGCTAAAGATTTATGGGATGCATTAGATAACGCATATAGTAAAGATAATGAAGGAATTATTAGATTCACAATTTCTGATTTTCATAATTATAAAATGGTAGATGATAAACCAATAAATGATCAAATTCATAAGTTCCAAAATATGATTCAAGAAATCCACAGAGGAGGACAAACAAAACTAGATGAGAATTATCAAGTTACATGTCTTATTGATAAATTGCCACCTTCATGGTCTAAGTTTGCACAAGGGCTAAGAAAAACACAAACAAAACTTGAAATGCGATCAGTAATTCAATCAATTAGAATTGAAGATCAATATAGACTTAGACAAATAGAGGAAAATCAAATGTCTTCTAAAATTAACTTAATGGAGAAAAATAACAATGATACTAATTGCAATAATAAAAATTTAAATATAAAAAATAAAAATTTCAAACCCGTAAGAAACTTTAAGAAAAATGGAAACTTTAATAATAAGTATCAAAACAATAATCATAATAAGGAATTCACTAGACCCAACAATGAGAAGAAGAAGTACGATTTTATGCAGAACCAGTGACCGAACTGGACTCAAAATATGGTTGGGAATATTATGCTCAAAAGTTCTAATTATCATATGGTTGGGAAAACTAATTTATATAATTATGCTCAAAAGTCTAACAAAATCTTGTTCGGCGAACAAGACTTAATTATGCTCAAAAGTTTAGAGGAGGCCCATGAAACCATATGTTAATAAATTAACATTTATCAGGGGGCCTGATCCTTGCCAGTTCTCCTCTTTCTTCGCCACTGTCAAAATGGTTCTTGTGTTGATATTTTTATTATTTAAATATCATATCAATATAATAACATAATTCGGTTCTCTCCACCGGTTCGACCGGTTGAACTAATTGAACCATCGAACCAACAATATTGCCGGTTCGATGTCCGATCCAACTTTCAAAACATTGATTGGAATTGTGTTTCAAAAGCTGCATAAATTATCACCGCTGTCAAACAAATTAAAACTATAATCAAAGAGACCGCTTCGGGGAAAAAAGAAAAATTATATTGAGAAATCCCGCGAAAATCGATATCTGAAAAGGCGGTCACGGTTTCCACTCGGTGCTAGCTGTCACTGTTTTATCATCATCTCTGATCTCTCGCTTCTTACCAAAGGTAGAAAGGCGAGGTCTCCGTTCCACATTCCAAATCCACACTATCCAGAAATTTAAAAAAGAGAGAGAGAGAGAGAGAGAGAGAGAGAGAGAGAGAGATTAATAGTAAGCTTAGACATGCAGGGCAACAATGAAAATCTCGCACTAAAGCTTCTAATCGACAAAAGTTCAGAGGACAACAACCCACAACCACCTATCTCTTTGGAGGAACTTCAATCTGGTAGGCGTGCCAATACGCATAGACGAACAAGTACAAGGAATAGAGCTCCGCCTTCAACAGGTAACCGAGGTGAAAGTTCTTTTTCCAGGGAGCCAGTTCAACCTGGCCGAAGTTCTGTTAGCGTAGATACACGAACTCAAAGTCGTATTAGTCTTGGTACAGGAGGAAATGAACCACGCCGAAATTCCATTAGCATGGATCCACACTCAAGTTCTGCTAGGTATGTCACAAGTCAGGGGCCATCAATTACAAGGGACAGTCAAGGAGCATCGAGTAGCAGAGCACAAACCGGAATACGTGGTGGAATTTTACGTCTTGGCGCAAGAATAACTAATTTTGCAAGAAGAGGAAGAAAATAATTGTAATTTTTGTGGTGATAATGTAATATTTAGTTGAATTGTACTTTTATGTGATGTGATAATGTAATAATTGTAATATTCGTAATACTAAGTTGAATCCAGAGCTGTTTTTTCAGTTGAAAGTGTGACTATCTTGGTCCTTTGTCATTTTTGTTTTGAACAAATGATACGCCTAAAAATTTTGAAAATTAAATTTAGGAAAATTGGTACGCCAATTAACATCTCAGTATTTTTGTTAGAATTTTTCAGAGTGTATTTCATATTTTTCTAGCGCCAAACTTTTCGAATCTAGAGCTGTTTTTTCAGTTCAAAGTGTGACTATCTTGGTCCTTTGTTATTTTTGTTTTGAACAAATGGTATGCCTAAAAATTTTGAAATTTAAGTTTAGGAAAATTCGTCCGCCAATTAACAGCTCAGTATTTTTGTTAGAATTTTTCAGAGTGTATTTCATATTTTTCTAGCGCCAAACTTTTCGAATCTAGAGCTGTTTTTTCAGTTCAAAGTGTGACTATCTTGGTCCTTTGTCATTTTTGTTTTGAACAAATGGTACGCCTAAAAATTTTGAAATTTAAGTTTAGGAAAATTCGTCCGCCAATTAACAGCTCAGTATTTTTGTTAGAATTTTTCAGAGTGTATTTCATATTTTTCTAGCGCCAAACTTTTCGAATCTAGAGCTGTTTTTTCAGTTCAAAGTGTGACTATCTTGGTCCTTTGTCATTTTTGTTTTGAACAAATGGTACGCCTAAAAATTTTGAAATTTAAGTTTAGGAAAATTCGTCCGCCAATTAACAGCTCAGTATTTTTGTTAGAATTTTTCAGAGCGTATTTCATATTTTTCTAGCGCCAAACTTTTCGAATCTAGAGCTGTTTTTTCAATTCAAATTGTGACTATCTTGGTCCTTTGTCATTTTTGTTTTGAACAAATGGTACGCCTAAAAATGTTGAAATTTAAGTTTAGGAAAATTCGTCCGCCAATTAATAGGTCAGTATTTTTGTTAGAATTTTTCAGAGCGTAATTCATATTTTTCTAGCGCCAAACTTTTCGAATCCAACGGTTTATAGTTACGTGTTTCGTACTTAGGTGTGATTGCGCCAAACTTCATATTTTTCAAAGCGTTTATCGTACTTAGGTGTTTCGTACTCGTTGTGATTGGTCCTAATTAGTTTTTAGTTATTATAAAATACAAATAAATATAGAAGTCATAAATATAGAACTCATAAATATATAAGTCATACATAAGTAAATAAAATATAAAATACAAATAAATCCTAAATATGTCCAGTACGGGGGATCCACCTCCCCTCACTAGGGTACCAAATATACGGAGGACCTGGCGGCTGACGGGGGTCTCGTCCGCGAGCAAGTCCGACAGGTGGTGGACGAGGAGCCATCTGAGGAGTGGAATGACGAGGCGGTGCACTAGAAGAAGAGGCTCCGCCATATGTCTGACCAAATGGACCATAGCTCTGACCGAAAGGAGATGGATGAACTGGAGGTGTGTACGGCTCGTCCAAATGTACTCCAATGGATGACAAAAAAGCGTCACCCGGGCTCAAGATAGACTCGCCCTGAGAATATGGTGGTGGTCCAGGTGGATACTGTGTCGGATATTGTGTCTGGTATGGTGGATACTGGGTCTGGTACTCATAATGGATAGGTGGGTCTGGATATGGACCAGGAGGTGGGCCTGGTGGTGTCGGTAACTCGCCAGTGGATATGGGTGGCTGTGTAGATGGGTGGATGGGTGGCTGTGTGGATGGCTGACTCTCTGTCCGTCTGCTCCACACAATAGGCTGGCTGGGTCTCGGCAGATCAAAATATGTGTCCCAGTCGTGTAAAGTATACCCAGATGGCTGTTACATACAATGATATTAAAAATAATATGAATATTATCAATAACAGAATAATAAAAAATAATAATATTACAAATTTTAGATTACCGTCATAAACTGCTGCTCCTCAAATACAGGCTCTGGCGCGTGATCCTCCTCAGAAGAATCAGGTATGGAGTCTATGTCTGTAGCTAGACCCTTCGACTCTAAAAGGTGAGGTAACCGATGCGGCTCCCCAACGAGCTCCAACTGTGTCCTGCAGCCCTTCAGCATCTCCTTCCCAGCCCGTCTGAATCCTTTCTTCACCGCCCATGCACATGCTCGCAGAGCTTGCGTCAATATGTGCTTGACCTGTTTATTTGTTGTTAGTGACCAAAATACAAATCAATTCATTTTAATTGAGTAAAAAACTTACCATAGATACCCGCTCGGGCGCATCCTCTAGATAGGTCATCCGGCTAGCTGGAATCTGCTGTGCTACTCCCGGAATGGGGACAAGATGAGCACCTCCATGTATCCGCATCCATCTATCGTACGCGGGCAAAATATCGTCACTCCATGGACGCGCCTCTGCCACCTCGACATGTGTCGTGTCGGCCCACATCGCAACCTCTACTGAGAAAAGGTCCTGCAAATCCCTCTGCCGAAATGTGTTGTGCCGGTACTGTAACAAAGCCTCCATCCTCCTCCAAGACTGTTTTTTTAGGACATATATAATGCACGTATTATAAATATTTCAATTTAAATCACGAAGGTGAAAAGAATAACGTACCGTAGGAAGAGGAGGCGGAACAGTCTGGAACAGCATGAACTGATGAATCACCCGATCGGCATAGTGCCACGCCACGACCCAGAAATGGATGCATGGAACGCGGAGCCGGTAGTACCTCTGCTCGTAGCGGGCATAAGGAGGCATGACCACCTGTCTGAGCTCATCCTCGTATGGCCGCCACACCACGTGTGCATGCACCATCTTCATTAGTACGTCTCGAGCGTACTCAATACCGCTGCGAACGGGACCTTTCACCTTTTTCGACCTCAGCCGTGTCGTCCATTGCCTGCCAAATCATTACAATTATCATGATTTCAATTGTTAAACTAAGTAATTAATTTTAAATTACGTAATTTAATTTGTTTACAATTATGAGTAATTTAATTTTAATTTGTTTACAATTATGACTAATTTTAATTGTTTAACTAACTAATTTCAAATAACGAATTTAGATTAATTTTAACTAATTAATTATTACCTATCAAATTTGTTTACCAAAATTTTGATTATAATTTTTAAACAAACAAATTGATGTTATATTACAATATTTCATTTATTTTATTTAAGAAAAATATTATACCTCCCATACGGCGGACATCTCTCAACGGACGGCTTCCCCCAACCTTGGAAACTTTTCGTAACGGACGGGCGACAAAGCAATAACCAGGTGTACGACCACAACTGAAGCAGTAGCCACGAAGCAGGAACCTTCTGAGCGCCATTTGCCAGGACTGCCAAGCCGTGTGGCCGCACCCCAGTTATATCTAACTGAATCCGATGCATGAACATCCTGCAAATAAGAAAAAATATTTTTCGTTAGTTGCAAACTAAGTTATCCAAGTTAGTACTAATGTAAGAGATGTTCTTAATATTTACAATTACTAACCCGAAGTAACTCCAGATAAAAATAAGGAACAGAATCTCCTGTGGTATCTGGAAACATCTCGCAACCCATCAACTCCAACACCAGGGCCCGTGTGTATCTATCGATCCTATCTGCGTCCTCTGACCCAGGTCCCTGTGCCCACATATCACGCAGTTTCCCAAACTGTACTGCGTGAAGTTTCCTGCATTACATAAACATTACACACACATATATATATATATATATATATATATTGCAGCATATCTCAAAATTTAAATTAAATTTTAAAACGTTTGTTACCTCCCAGCACGTCGATCAGTCGCCCTCTCTCTGAAGCAATCTAGAACATCCTCCATAGGAGTGTCCCGTGGCAATGCAAAGTCGGCTAGCTTCTGCACATCGTCGTAATCAGTACGACCGGTCACCGGTCGTCCAGTCGTAGGCAAGCCAAAAATGAAGGCGACATCCTGCAAATTTCATTTACATTTTTTTATTAAACAAAAAAAATAATAAATAAATAAATAGCTACCAACAGAACTTGGAAAAAATAATACCTCAAGAGTAACGGTCATCTCGCCTACGCGGGGAAAATGGAACGTGTGGGTCTCGGGCCTCCAGAACATGGCTAGACCCTGTATCATGGAACGATCCAATAGCATGTGACCTAACTCAACGAAATGAATAAGGCCCAATGTCACAAGACGCTGGTCCACCTCCTCGGTTCGTATCATTTTTGCCTTATGCATTTCGGGCGTCCACGCCTAAATAAGTTAAAAAACATATTATTTACTATATATACTATTAACTATATACAAAAATTAACTACATAAATAAAAAAATTTTATTATTTCCTTAAACCCTAAACCCTATACCCTAAATAATTTAAAAAATAAATTATTTCCTATATATACTATTAAAATATATATATATAAAAAAAATTAACTATATAAATAAAAAAAACTTACTCGTACGCCTCGAAGCTCAGACTGACTGAGATGCAGAAGCTGATCAGCAGGAGGAGGAACGGGGGGGGCAGCCGGGGGGGGCAGATGAAGAAGCGCCAGGATCTCCTCCTGATGTAGATGCGTCAGGATCTCCTCCTAATGTAGATGCGCCAGGATCTCCTCGACGCCTCGTGGATCGACGTGGATCCTCTGGTATTCTTCTTCGCGGTGGCATTTCGACTGTTACTGCAATTAAAATTTAATAAAGTATAAAATCTATAAAAATTTCGGCAGCATCTCCCCTGTACCGGGAGAGTTTTCCAAAAAATCAGAACCCAATTAGAACCCAATTTCAACCCAATTTGAACCCAACCCAACCCAATTTCATTCCAATTTGAACCCAACCCAACCCAATTTGAATAAATCATTCAAATTTTACAATCATTGCATTTCACAAACCATTTCACAAGTATCAATGAATCAATAATTCAAACATTGCATTTCACAATTTTACAATCATTGTATTTCACAATTTTACAATCCATCAATCAATCTACAAGCAATTCACAAACATTTCTATTCAAACAATAATAAAATAAACATATAAAAAAGCTAACATGGAGTAGAAAGGAATTGACTCTCTTCTAAACAATTTTTTACCTACATTTTTAATTAATACCATCAATTATTATCATTTTTCTAATTTTTCCCATATTTAATTATCAAAATCTTAATTATTAAAAGCAAAAAAAATAAAAAAAATAAATTAATTACACATAAATTTTCATATGAGTTTTTCTTATTTTTCCGTATTTTTAAAATAATTTTACAATTTATTATCTATTTTTCTAATTAATTAAGTAGTGAATAAACAAATAAAAAGACAAAAAAAAATCCAATATAATTAATAAATTACATATAAGTTTTTTCAGATTTTTTTCTGATTTTTTCAGATTTTTTTAATATTTTTCCAATATTTTTCTATTTTTTATTTAATTAACTAAATTAAAAACTAATAAACTAAATAAATAAATAATTAAATTAATAAACAAAAAAAAACTTACTGTTCTCTCGCAGAAGTGCGTCCGAGAGCGAAAGGCAGCGACAAAATTAGATCGGAAACCCCTTATATATAAAGTAAAGGTTAGATCGGAATCCCAGAATCCGATCTAACGTTTGATCGGAATCCCAGAATCCGATCTAACGTTAGATCGGAATCCAGGATTCCAATCTAACGTTCGGAATCCAGGATTCCGATCTTACGATACTATTTATATTAAACTGATTATATTGATATTAATTTTATTGGATTATATTATTTTAATATTATTTTTTAAAATTTCGGAATCTAAAGCCAGTCTAAATTTTAGAAAGCTAAATAGGCGCATTACATGGGCTGGATCACTGGTCGTACCCATTCCCAAATGTAACGACCTTTTGATTATGATTCCATTAATGATTAACCCATTGCATTATTTGCATTTAAAATTGTTCACTTTATCTACAAACAGTGAAAAGCTTACACGTGACGGTTAACATAAAGAAATATAATAATAAATCCTTTTGTAACCCAATAAGTGAATTTATTAATCCTTTTGCAAAGCTTTTCACAAGTTTATTATCTGTATCCTTTATAATCAGTAAATAACCAAAGATTAAGGTAGCGGTTATCAGTTGTGTTATCTTTGTTTGATTTGCTTTTAAACTAAAATTTTGCTACTTCCATTGGTAACTTGCTGATATAAAAGATTTTATTTTGATTCCAACCCCACTGCATTTTTATTGTGATAAAGTAAAAGTAAAGTAGATTCAGGCCTAGAAAGGCCTGTTAGTACAGAACCCGCATAGGCATAGTAAACATCTGGGCTATTTTCAAACAAAAAGTGGCAGGTTAATCGGAGCCCATCAGCCATAGATACGCTACTGCGGCCTCTTACTAAACAACTTGTCACCGCGTAGGAGTTGATTTACAATTGACTCGAGAAATGCTTTGCCGATAAGGAACCAAACTCTGAACTTACTCGGGGACGGATTAGTTTTCTAACACGACACGGTAAAAATAAAAATTGTGCTACTGCCCGACTTTATTTTTGTTGCCATGTTGATTTGTTGTTTTGCTAGAGAATCGTAGGTCAATTGAAGCGTGTTTCCATCTTAGTTGGACGCTAAGGTAATGAAAAATGAAAATGCTTCATCCGTGTTATTCCCAACGCGTTTCAAGCGTAGCGTATAAATTCATGGCAGCCTCAGGTTCTATCCATCGCATTACTCATCAAGCTAAGTAGAGAGCAAAACACAGCAAAGGAAAGAAAAGAGCTTTTACGATTAACCCCCTTTGTGAATTCAGCAATGTTCACTCACCACCACAACAACCAGGAGCAGAAGAATCAATCCCCAGTCGACTACCACAAGAAGGAGAAGCACCACAAGCACATGGAACAACTCGGCCAGCTCGGGGCGGTTGCTGCTGGCGCCTACGCTATGGTACAATTATTTACTCATCTACTACTTATATATGAAAGACAATTATTTATAGTGGCATAAGTGTAGTGAGATACAAGAAAAAATTATTAGTAAACAGTACTGCAGAAACCAACATTGACATTTCTTTTATATGTAAAATTTGTAATTAACACTGTTTGTGCTGATTTATTTTAATTTTTGTGTGCTAGCATGAGAAGCACAAGGCCAAGAAAGATCCAGAGCATGCACATTCTCACAAGATTAAGGAGGAAATTGCAGCGACCGTTGCAGTTGGGAGTGCCGGTTTCGCACTGCATGAACACCACATGAAGAAAGAGGCCAAAAAGCATGCTCATGGCCATCGCCATCACCGCCAGTAAATATGTCCTTCTGCTCGGTGTGTCCATAGCGTTAATTTGTTGATTTGCATTTATTTGTAGGTTGCTGTCGATTTTTCATTATCTTTTGGCATATGTGTATGTTGTTCTGTGTTATAGCCTTATAGGAATCATAAATTATGTATAAAATCGTTGTATTTATTTCTATATATACTTTTCTTTTGTTGTTTGAATTTTGTTTCATTATTGTATAACTATTCTCCACTCTACTTTGGTTTCAGCTTAATCCAGAATTAATTGGGCAGTCATAATTAAGAATATGTAAATTAATTATATGATAACAATATCAATGCACTTTGAATTGTCTCTCTTTTGGTATAAAACTATAAATTGATGGAGTATGCAAGAATAATCAAACTAATTAGCATAAAAGGTTAGGAGTTATTCTGAATTTTATCTGATAATATAATTCGCAAATCGCAATTAACCTAAGGACAAAATTTTATTGCCTTTTATCATCAAGAGAATAAGAAACTATATTGACTTTCTTCTGCACAACCTTCTGATTCTTGGAAAAAACTAAGCTGTAAAATATTTTCTGGATGAACCAAGCTATAAACCGCTTCAAAACTCAAAAGTGCTCTGACTGAAAAAAAAAAAAAAAAAAACAGAGAGTTACCCTCAGAAATAAGCGGTTAATCGATCAGATTCGCCACTTGAATCTTAAAAATAAATTTTGTTCAATTTTAATGATGTTACAAAATATATTAAAACTGTATAAAAAATTATTAGCATGCTATAATATATAATAATAATAATATATAATTTATTTAATTAATATATAAGTAAATGAATATATTTGGGGCAGGACATGGACTTGAAAAAAAAAATTCTATATATAGAGGCTTTGTTAGTGGTACGTACTCTGGTCGTGTCCTCATACTTTCATAGCGTATTTTGAAAAATAAAAATTAATTTGAAATTCTATGATACATCCTATTACATGCATCCCAAAAAGAAATAAGTTTGAGCAACCCATTTATCAGTGACTAAACATGAGCTAAATCATTAAAATAGCTAGGAACAGATAATCAGGATTCATATTTTCCTTTTTCTATATATAGAATTTTCTTGCAAGACATGCAATTTATTCAAATATAATTATTTTTTAAATATACTTTTATTTTTATTTTAATAATATTATTATTTATTTTATTTATTTATTTTGCTTTGAAGGCCCCGAGGCTGGAGCGCGCTAATGTTTTCTTATTTTCAAGACAACGTTACAATGCTCCAATACCAGAAATTTGACCGAATTTGAGACCGAAGCGTTCCAGTCTTAACTAGAGGTGTCAATGGCTGCTGTTTCAACGTTATGTCGTTCCGTATAAACGAAACAGAACAGTAAACGGCACAGGTTTTTGTTTCGTTTCAGTCAACGGAACGGTAAACGAAATATCAAACTCTACCATTTTGACTGTTTCAGCCTCATTTCAAATTGTTTTATGTGTTATTTGTGAAACGAAACGGTTAACGAAATAGAATTTTGTGCCGTTTCATTAACAAAACGGTTAACGAAATACGTTGGTGTTCCGTTTCATTATACGATACAGAAACGCTATGGGCCATTTCCGTGCCATTGGGCCACGTTTGACAGGCCTAGTCTTAACATTCGATTCGATGAAGTGAATTTTTATTTTTCAAAATGGAGATTTAACAAACATTGGATTTGGACAATTATAATTGAACAAAAGATTATAGGAACGAAATTATATGGAGGTAATAATTACCATGGTTTGAAAACTCGGCCGAGTCCGAGTCGACTCGGGCGAGTCAGAACGGACTCGGCGGAGGATGAGCCGATTTTTGGCGAGTTGGAACGGAATCAGGACAGAAAGTTGAAATAAGGCCAAATCTAATTGAAATCGGGCAAAATTAGATGGAACTACCAATTGAACACAAATACTATCCATTATTGTTACCATTTCACCACATAAACAGCTGGAATTTGAGAATTAATGGGATTCAAGTATGCGGCAGGGAAGAAAAATAGAAAGGAAAGCACGAAAAAAAAGGGGGGGCGGGGGTAAATTAGTGGGAATAGGAAGACGGGACTCTGGGAGAGAGAAAGGGGTTTGATATGTAGGATCCAATGTGGCGATGGAGAAAAGGTGAAGCGGGTTTAAATGGGTCATTTTAATGATATAATATTTCAAAATTGTATTTTTTTATATATTTTTATCTTATGTTATGATTTCGAGTATGTAATATTTTCGTTATTTTTTTCATAATATTTTATTTCTTTTTAAAGACAAACTATGCTTTAATTTGAACTATATTAGAGTTGAACAATTTTATTTTCAATAAATTGATATTATATAATTTATCTAGTGGTTTATTTTTCACTCATCAAAATATTCACTTTATTATTTATTTTTAAATAAATAATTTTTCTCAATATTTTATATTTTTTTCTAATTTTATGAAATTAAAAATCATAATTTATGAAAATCCGAGTTTTCGATCCGAGTCACCCGAGTTTTTCCGAGTCATTCGATTCGACTCCTTTGTCCAACACTCTGAGTCCGAGTCCGATTTCGAGTTTCATAACCATGATAATTACTAAATGGATGGATATGAAATGACAGTTTTATTTTTTTTTCGATGTAATTACATCTTGTTTCCTTTCGTATACTCGGGTCAAGCATTAACTGTCAGTCTCCTCGTAAATTGTAATTTATACGCTCATAAATTCACATCTTTCACATAGCCATAGGCAAATTAGTCTTTGTTACAATACGCAAACAAAAACATAGAAAGAGATCACAATTCACGATCTCAGAGATGGAGAACGCTAATAGTAATAATAAACTCCAGCTAAAGCTTTTGATCGATAAAAATTCCAACAAAGTCTTGTTCGGCGAAGCGAATGGAGATTTTGTAGACTTCTTATTGAGTTTTCTATTGCTACCACTTGGTACCGTTGCCAAGTTTCTAACAAAGGACACCATGGTTGGTTCAATCGGGAAAGTGTACCAGAGTGTAAGGAACTCGATGAAACCTACATCCTCTCTGACGAGAATGTATCTTTCCTTCTGAACCCCCCTCTTGTATCTACATCATCTTATCCAAAAACCAATTTTTTACTACCAGCTGCAACCCATAAGGATTCAGAAATAGTTAGGAAACTCTACATTTGCTCTAATACAAGCCATTCAAAAAGTTTGCGCCCAAGAATAACAAGTAATTCACGAGATAAGCTGTTTGGTAAAGCACGACGCAAAAATTACAGAAGTTGCCGTGCATTTGTTAGTGAGGTGAAAAGTTCAACTTGTCTGCAAGGCAACGGCAGTACTGGTAGATGCTGCGAGTATGTCAGTGAGGTGAAAGGGGCAACATGCCCTTGTTGTAAGGCCAGTATGAACACGGAGGCACAAATTGTGAACCAGCCAAAGTCGGTTGGCAGTACGGCGGAGGTTGGTAGTGAAGGGGTGACGTATTCTGTGATGGATGATCTTAATGTGCTGCCTATGTCTAAGGTATCTAGTATCACTCTTCTGATCAACAAGTTTCAGATCAAGGATTTGGCATCACTTGAGGAGAAAACAGTTTCTGTCGGCCTCGATGAGGTAACATGTTGATTGCTCTTTTCTCTCCATCTCTAGTTTTGCGGGGCTGATAACTTGATATGCTTCAAATGCTTGCGTATATTTTTAATAATATGATTGTACTGTGTAACAGTTGTGATAGTCAACATATAACTTTGATATTCATAATGTGTTGCATGCTTATTGTTTAATTTGGTTGAGGGGAGACATATGAGTGTAATCAGTCTGTCCAATGCAATTAATTAATCAGCTTTGTGCCATGGCTACATATATCAATTTATAATACTATTGTCCAATAAATCATGTACATAATCTCTTACTCTCAACGTACCCTTTTTGTGATCGTTCTGATGTTCATTGGCCATGTCGACATTGGAATTAGGGATTGAAGCTGCTCAAGGCTTCTCTTCAATCGAAGACTGTCCTTACCGATGTTTTCCTCAAGAAACATTAACAGTGCGTCGGTGCCTACATATCTAATACATATATAGGCAGGGTTGAAGCTTTTGAAGTTTGATTAATTTGTTTTTGTATACCAATTAGAATCTGGTAACAATTTTGTATGTACGTAACTTTTGGAAGTTTCGTTATATACTGCTTGTTGTTGGCATTCTGGATGCTGTGATATCATTAAGCATATGTACGTTTTTCTAGTTATAATCATAATTATATCGGGACGTAAAAATTATTAAAAAAAAAATCTGTTTTTGTTCTTAGAATTTTTTTCTCCATTCTGATATTTGTGTGTGATGACTAATGACGAATGTTTGATAGATTCGATACGTCGGTAACATCTAGGATATATATATAAGTTTTTTTCCTTACAAAAATACTATTAAATTCTGAATTAAATTTGTAGTAAATATTGAACGAATATTATTGAAATTTGAAATTCTGTCTTATAAAAAATTTCAAAACAGCAAACTTAGCAAAAACAACAAAACGTTACATTATAAATTTTGTAGAATTATGACTAGAAAATTAAATGGGCCCATCTACATATATATGTGGGTCAGTGGGTGGTCCCAAATATAGATAGTACATTGAATTATTATTATTATTACAGCTAGGGGTGTCGATTTCATGCCTTTTCGAACGTTTCCGTTCCGTTCCGTCCGAAACGGAGCGGAAACGGAAGGAATTTCAGTGACGTTAGACTCAGCGAAACAGAAACGGAATGAAAATCGGTAACGTTTGGTAAAATGAAACATAGACGAAACTGTGGGCTGGCGTTCCGTTGGCTCACGTTGTTACGTTTGGCCCATGAATGTTCAATAATCAATATTTTAGCGGAGGAGATAGATGTTCTGTTGGCCCATAAATGTCCTAAAAAAGAATCGTAGGCTTGTAGCTCCTGAGGAGATAGTCAGATGGAGAGGCATAAGAGCCAGCTTTATCCGTAACCCTAGATCAACCAGAGCGGCGCCTCTCTGTTTTCTCTCTCGATTTCATCTCCGTCTCTCTCTCTCGATCTACAAGAGGCGTGCTCTGTTGCTCACTGTCACGCTCCAGACCATGCCTCTCCTTCGCGTTCCCCTGTCGCCAAGCGCAAGGCCTCTTCTCCTCCCTTATCTCCGTCAGCTGCTACTGCCTCAGACCCAGATAAAAAGAAAAGGCTGAAGAAACTGCAACTGCAACTGAAACCCTCCCTTCCTCTCCCGCCTCTCCCTGCTCATCTCCCTCCTGGTCTCGTCCATCTCTCTCTCCCACCACTTCCGCTCTTCCCTCGACCTCTCCGTCCCCACTTCCCTCAACCTTCCTCTCGACTCCTCCCTCCCTTTCCCTTCCAGTACAGAGGCAATCATTTGTAGCCAAAAATTGTTGCTATTATAAAGCAAAGACAGAGACAGTCCATGGAGAAAGAAAAATTAGAAAAAAGAAGAGGAAAGCACAACGCACAAAATGAAAAAAAAAAAAAGGTAATCTCAATGCACTTTTGGTTTTTCCTTCTATTTTTTGACTGTTTTCTACATTCTATATTTTGTACTTTCTGAATTTTTGCATTGTGGAAATTAAGGAAAGTTTTTTTACTTGTTTGTTACTTTCTAGGTACTTGCACAGAGAAAAGCACAATACAAAGGAATTTTTTAATTTCTGAATTTTTACATTTATAACTATAAACATTCTGATTTTTATACAAACTAGTAAGCAAAACAAAACAGAGTCAAACGGTATGAAATTGGCCCAATCTCCCTTTGACTTTGTTCTAGGTTTGCTTACTGGTTTGGCACAAGATGTTTGGTGGTATAAATTGATGCTTGCCGGTTTTGGTACAAGGTTTTTGATGCTTACCAGTACAAGGGGTTTGCTCAGTGATTTTCTTGTGTTTATCTTTTTTATTTTTTTTATCTTTCTGTTTCAGTGGTGTTTAGGGCTTGAGGCTTTAGGAGGTTGGTACGAGCTTGGTACCAGTTGGGTTACTTGGGTACAGCTCTGCCATGCCTCCTACTGGTATGCTATTTTTAGATGCATGCCAAAAAGCAAGGAACAAGGAGCTTAGGGAAGGATGTTCAATATTTAGCATTTTTTACTTTTACTTGATTGATTGTTCTCCAAGTTGATCTTTCTGTGTTCAAAAGGATAAATGTTACAATAAATAAGGATCTCTCCTATTTAATATGTTGGATGTATAACTTGTATGTTTGGATTTAAAGTTTTTAAACGTTATTAACGTTTCTTACGTTTAAGAAAATGGAACAGAAAACGTCAGATATTATTTTTACGTTTTAATAACGAAACAGGAACGTAAATGAACATGGTTACGTTCATCAGAACGGAACGTACACGGAAGTTACTATTTCTGTGTACGTTCTGCATGTTTGACAGCTCTAATTACAGCGACATATCGTAATCCCATTTCCTTTTCATTATGTTACCGCACATGATGAATTGAAAATGGCCAACTCGAAGACCGAACTAGTTCTCAAAGTAAAGGAAGATGTTTGGATCATGCTCGTATCGTCTCCTCTACTCACTCCTTAATTAGCTTATGTAAATCTATTGGTAGTTCTCAAAATGAAGAGACTTTATCTTCAAAAAAACATATATATCAAGTTAATTGTTGAGCAGAATTTTTTTTTTTATAGTTCTTTGTCCATTTTTTATTAATCATCAGGTATATATATATATGTTGTCCGCTCGACTCTCGCACGTACAAATTGTCTAAAATTTTAGTGTATATTTTACTTTCTTCTATAATATTTATATTGATTGTGAATTAAATGAGAGGTTCGTTTTAGAATTTTTTAATCATCGATTATACCTTAGTCCTTAGATAAAGTAGAAACGTCATAGAGAATTTAATCTGAACCTAGATAAAAGTAGAAACGTCATACCATGAGACAACTAAAATGAATAACTTAACAAATAATTTTAATCAAACTGGTAGTGCGTCACTGATCACATGATATCTTTGTTCTAATTTATTCAAACAAACAAACATAAACATCAATACATTAATTTTCAGAACCAGCCAGTATTCATCATAATTTTTCCATTAAAAAAAAAAATAGGAAATAATCAAGTTCTAGTGGTTGAGCATATTACTGATTGCAAACTAATTAAATCTTGAGCCCAGATCTTTTGAACTTTTCCTCAATAATGGTGTCGAGCCTTTCTGCCATTTCCTGAGTCATGTAATTTTTCCAATCTCCAGCCTCGCCTTTCCTAAAAAGGTACGAGTATGAAATGTTCTGATCAGGCACGGCAAATGACATCCCGCCTTTGTTCCCATCCGAATTCTTGAGCTTCTGAATGCTGCACAGCTCTACAATCTGCTCCACCACCCCTTGGCTTTCTTCAGCCTCTGAGTACGGACAACCGATGAAGTGTGCCAATTGCTTGGCATGTTTCACCGGTTCTTGCAAGATGTTTTCATACTTGAGAAATAGGATCTTTTCTGGCCTTCGTTTACTCTCTTCCCAGTACCCAAGAACATGGTTCCATATAGGGCCGAAACCATTTACCCCCTGACATAAAGAGTCATACAACTGCTCAAATGCTGGTATCTTGTCAGCTCCTCCCATAATCTTTTCCGTAAAGTGCCACAGCGAGACTAAAACATCCTTTGCGTCTCGCCAGACATAAACAATCCGGCAATCAGAGTCTGTGATTGTTTGTGGCAAGACTGAGAACGGCAAGTGGCTGCTCATCGCCCTTGGGGAAGGAATGGCTTCAATTATCTGCCTACAGCCAGTGGCAAACTCCCTCTCTATAAATGGCACACATTGGTGAGGATTGTGGGTGTGGAGTGGGTGTTGATCTAGCGGGTAACTGGTGCGTGTCAACGTGGCAAAAATCATGGCTTTGAGCCATGTGGTACCCGATTTTGGAAAGCTAACTAAGAAAATATCGGTGGGGCGAGATTTGAAGCGTTGTTCCATGGCTAATGCTCCTCGTAGCATGAATTTTGGTATCCAGAAATCCTTGTACAAGAGCATGGGATGAAAATGGGGCGTGATGGAAGGCCGAAGGGGAAGAGTTGCCAAAAGAGCATCATGCTCTTCTGGGGGCCTTTCAATTAGGTGATTGTTTGCTTCTTCTATTATTTTGTAAGGAACGGGAAAATCAACACGGGGTATTGAGCCATAATTTGTCATTATAGTTAGTACCTATATATTATTAGAATTCGAAAAATACAGTCAGAAGAATTCCATAATATACTTTCATTGAAAAAGCGCTATATATATATATCTATATATATATATTGCCTTTGCAATACAATATTTGAGATACTATAAAGAGATTGATATTTACGACAAGGTGATGACCGTATATTCCTCGTA
Source organism: Rhynchospora pubera (assembly GCA_028095005.1). Lineage (NCBI taxonomy): Eukaryota > Viridiplantae > Streptophyta > Magnoliopsida > Poales > Cyperaceae > Rhynchospora > Rhynchospora pubera. Next base: position 76,865,379 of record CM051463.1, read on the forward strand.
GTCACTGTCAGTCAAGATTGTTTTGGAGGCCAAACAAATTGCCTTTGTCTTTAAAGTGTGTACTTAAATATATTGTATCAGATGTACAGTTTATACGTGTAATTTCCAATTACTTCCCAAATATTCAAAGATATGTATAGTTTCTCTAATTTAGTGTTCATTCTATTTACTTCCAATAATTATATATATAAATGACAAAAGAGCAAAGTATGGACAGTCCTAAAGTTTCGTAATTAAAAATATGAATTAAATTGTGCTAATATATAATTAACACATCAGTTATATATTGAGGCCCAATTCAGAATGATTATATGAAATCATAAGTAAAATACTACTAACGCATCGTTCCCTGTACACTGCTCTATATTAATTAAAATTAGGAATGTTTTGAACTCTACAAATGTTTGGGTCAAATAAATAATAAGTTCATGCTTGTTGTAGTTAAACTGATGTACAAATGGCGTACCTGGATATTTTGTCAGAGCCAAAACAACACCAGAAACCGAGGGATGGAAAGGAAGAAGAAATTGGTTGATGGAAAGCTGAAAGATGTTTGGTGGCTGATGTGGGATTCGCTTTTTATAAGAGGAAGTCGAACCCAACCACTCCTCTCTTGTCTCAGATCTGAGGCAGTACAAGGTATTTAACATTGATGGGGACTGTACAAGTGTACAACATGCAAATGTACAGCAGTAAAGGTGGTCGGGACTGGGGAAATAATCCGAATTCTTATTTATGGATGAATGACACCTTTAAGCTAGGTGTTTAAATTAAATGCTGACTCAATTAAAATTAAAATCTTTCTTAAAGAAAATGATAAGAGAGTCATCGAGCAGCAATTAATGTCTTTTTGTAGATATATCGAAAGTATTTTGGGTTGGGTCCAATACTACAGCACGCTTGTTATTATTATTATAATATAATTATAATTATAATTAGTCATGAAGGTCGTATATATAATTAATAACCATTACCGAGGTGTATAAAGAGTATTTTCTCATTGAACGATCAAGCTTTAATAGAATGAACCTTCTCTTTTATCATTTTATTATCATTGTTTTCGTTTGTGAAAAATGATACTTAAAGCCGGAAGCACCGGCCCTATAAAGATGAACATAACTTTCAGAACATATATAAATTATAAAAATATAATAAAAATTACTTCATCTACTGATTCAACATAAAATATTACCCAACATACATTAACTATAAAAAACATATAAAATTATTCACATCATAAATACAAATTTAAACACCAATCAATACAATTTTAAAATTTATTACGTAATTTTTTTTATCAATAATTTAAATATCAAGTGAAGCTCGATTAGCCCCTAGTCAGTTAATAATACTATTGTGCAATTAATCATTCATGTACATAATCTCTTACTCTCGACGTAACCGGCCTTTTAATAATCGTTCTGATGTTTATTTTCAAAAAAAAAGAAAAAAAGAAAAAAAAAATTTGTTATGATATGTTCATTGGCCATGTCATTGGAATTATGGATTGTAGCTGCTCAAGGCTTCTCTTCAATCGAAGACTGTCCGTGCCGATTTTTTCCTGAAGAAACATTACAATGCCTACATATATGGGTTGAAGCTTTTGAAGTTTGATTAATTTTTGTTTTTGTATAACAATTAGAATCTGGTAACATTTTGTATGCAACTTTTCGAATTTTCGTCATATACGTACTGATGCTGTGATTCGATGAGTTAGGAATAAGGAAGGAAGGACTTTGGGAAGAAAGTTTAGAAAGAGTGGGAAGAAGAGAAAAGTGAGAAGAGTGTTATTTCGAAAAGAAGAAATGTTGTTTTGATGGTGAGTTAGAAATAAGAAATGAAAGAGTTGAATTAAAATAATTATGTGTCTTTTTTTTTATTTGACAACTAACTTTTGTATATTTAAATGGAATGAATATCTTTGTGCGTTCATTTTTTTCAACTAACCATATTACAATTATGTACGCTTATAATAATTGTGAATGCGTCAATATTGGTTATCAAATGCTTTGAAAATATAATAACAAGGGGCTGTTTGGATGACTTAGGAATAAGGAAGAATAACTTCTTTCTAAGCATCCAAACAAGTTAGGAATAAGGAGAAAAATAATTTCTTTCTAGGAATAGACTCCGTTTGGATGAGTGCAAGAATAATAGAATAGCTTCTTCCTATTCCTAAATTTATTATAAACAATCCAAACTCTTCACAAAGTTACACTCTTTCCAATACTTCTTCCCTTATTTCTCTTATTCCCACACCATCCAAACAGAGCCAGAAATAACTTCTTTCAATAATTATATATGCATAATTTCAACAAAATTAGCTAAATACTAATTGATAAATGAAATTTTGTGTGCTCTTTAATTAATACTTTATTTAATATTAAAATAATAATTTGTAATAATTTATTTAAATTAATATCAAGGTTTAAAAATACGATTTATACGGTTTAGCGGTTCGGTATTGAATATCGATGCGGAGTTTTGTCGGTGATATATATATATATATAATGCGGTGTGTGTGGGGTTGATAAAATTGTCACTCAATATAGCTGTGCTATGATTTATAATTTATATAGGAGTATTCTTTCTTTAAACTTGATATTTAGTGAGAGCTCGTGTATAACTACGTATATCAAAATATTATAAAAAATATAATAGATAGCGTTCATGAAAATAGTAAGAAACCAATACACCATATATAGTTAAATACTCTTTTGACGTGTGTACGTATAACTAATTGTCCCATTGTACCAGCAAATCAAACTGAGCATCACTTCATTAGTGTGCCACTGTGTTGCCTACAACAAACATTCAAGTGAATACAACAAGCATATAGCAAAATATTATACTAATTATTAAATAAGTTCAACATATAGCCACTTAAAAAGTGAATACAACGCATCCTTTGGAATCCCAGCAAGATGATACTATCTTTAGACAATGCTTGCAGCTGACCTTCAAACTGCCATTTGGACTTGTTAAGAAGCAGTGGACCCATCCTGGATCTTAATTTAGACTTCTGCTTATTTGTCAAAGTGCTCGTCATAATTGTTAACTACAATGAGACAATTATTACATGATTAGCAACTTTAATTTAAAATATCAGTAAGATTTAAATCAGCCCCATTATGAGTTCAACTACTATGATATTTAGGGGTGTCAGCGTGATAAATTGGCACATGGTGCCGTTTCGTTTAAGAGAAACAAAACACATAACAAAAATGGTTTTCATTCCGTTCCAATAACGAAACGGTAAACGGAACGTGGAATTATACCGTTTTGACTGTTTCAGTCTCATTTCAAACCGTTTCATGTGTTATTTCTGAAGTGGAACGGTTAACAAAACGGAATTCTGTGCCGTTTCAAAAACGAAACAGTTAACGAAATAGAATCCTATATCGCGTTCCTTAACGGAACGGTCCGTTCCGTACTTTTTTGACGCGTTTGACAGCTCTAATGATATTCTTTACTCCAAGGAAGGTAATTTCATCACCTTAATTAGATTGTTGCACCAATATGGAATTGGTTGACCAAACATCTAATTGAGATTGTTGCACCAATATGGAATTGGTTGACCAAACATCTAATTGAGAATTCTATTAAACATTTAAAATGAAATAAAATTAAATTCGTTGCTCCAGGGGAAGGTAATTTTAACAGGTACATTACCAGAATCAAAACATGCACACAAAGTAAAAAAGGTTAAACTATTAACATAGCCCAGTGATTTATTCATTAATGATTAAACAAACATAAATTCGTTAGCAATTCGAGGGAATGCAAAAAAGGATTGGGAGCAATTCTAGTGAATACAAAAGTATTAGGAGCAAACAAAGGCAAATGCTTGTATAAATAATTTTACAAAAAAACTGTTACTAATAAAAGCAAAAATGGCTTGAGCAATACTTATATAGGGTTAGAGCAACATCAAGAGGAGAGACATAGGATGAGCTAAAAAGGGTTGGCGGAGGAGAAGGGAGCGGGATTGACGGAGAGATCGACGAGAGGAAGGGTAGTGGGTAGGGCGGGGTTGGCGGCGGAGTGGAGAGAAGGGTCCAAGGAGGGGTTTGGTTGGGCGGGTTGATGGAGGAGGCGGCATAAAGGGTCGGGGGAAGGGAGGAGGCGCGGTGGAATTTTTTTTTTTCCCCGGGAGAACGAAGAAAGGAGCAAGAGGAAAGGGTACTGAATAGGGATGGCATCTAAGCCTGCTGGCCCGGAGGCCTTCCAGCACCTGCCTGGCCCGAAACACTAACAGGCCAGGTCAGGCCAGGCTTAAAGAGCAATCAGGTCAGGCTTGGGCTCATGGTCTAGCCCGACAGGCTGCCTGTGGGCCTATAGATTACAGCCTACGTCATAAATATATACAACATATTGGGCATATATCGGGCTGTGATTGTTAAATATGAAGTGGTACATTACTTCATTACTTTAAAACTCCGAAAAATGTATAAATAATATTAAATTAATATAATATATTAAAAATAATATCAATATAATAATATTTTTTAAAATAGTATCACGAGATCGGAATCCGTGATTCCGACGGCAAGAGATTCCGATCTTAGCTAAGATCGGAATCCAAAGGTTCCGATATAAAAATAGGGTCTTTGCCGTGCATATATCGACGAGAATAATCATATTGTTCGACGGGAATAATCAAGATTCTGCAATTTGAATAAATTATAAAACAACCCATTATCAATTACTAATTATTATTAATTATTAATTACTAATTATTATTAATTATTAGTTATCATTGATTATTAATTATTAATTACTAATTATTAGTTGCTAATTATTATTAATCATCATTAATTATTAACTATTTGTTATTATTATTGATTATTAATCATCTTTAATATTATTAATTATAAATTAGTTGTTAATTATTTATTATTATTGTTTTAAAATTACTAATTAATAATAATAATTGATAATTATAAAATATTATTATTTATTAAAAAATTTTTAATTATTATTATTTTATGTTAATTATTTATTTATTATTAAATATTAATATTTAATATTTATTAATTATTTAATTATTAATCATCATTATTAATACTAGATTTGTGCTAACCCCACGGGGTGAAATTGCTAACTCATCTTTTGGGAGAGGTAGTGGGTTAGCACAAGTTTAGTGCTAACCTTAACTAACCTCAACTCATTTGGCAAGTTAAGATTAGTTGGTTAGATGCACTAACCTTGGTTAGTGCTAACCTATTGTGAGGGTAGTGATTTTAATGGGGTTAGCTCAAATTTAAGGTTAGTGAATGTTGTTTGGCGCAGTATGTTGAGGTTAGTATTTTGAATTTAGCAACTATAAATTATAAAAAATAAACCATTATTAATTATTATTAACATTATGATAGTAACTATTATTAAATATCGTTATTATTATAATTTTATAATTATTATTACTATAACTATTATCAATTATTAATTATTATTAATATTACCATAATTATATATATTATTTATTTTTAATTATTATTATATTACTTGTTAACTGTTATTAATTTCTAATTATGATTAATTATTAGTTACTAATTATTATTATTCCTCATAAATTATTAATAAATAATTAATATTACAATTATTATTATTAATTATTATAAATATTACCATAATTATTAATTAATATTATTATTTATTTTAAATTATCAATCATTAATTATTTTAATTATTATGATATTAACTATTAATCTATTATTAATTATTAATTACATATTATTATTATTTCTCATTAATTATTAATAAATAATTAATATTACATTAACTATTTATAAATATTACCATAAGTATTAATTAATATTTTATTTTTGAATTATCAATTATTAATTATTATTAATCATCTTTAATTAATAATTAATATAAAAATAACTATTATTAATTATTATAAATATTACCATAATTATTAATTAATATTATTATTTATTTTAAATTATTAATTTTTAATTACTAATTATTAGTAATCATCTTTAATTAATAATTAATATAAATATAACTATTATTAATTATTATAAAATTATCATAACTATTAATTAATATTATTATTTATTTTGAATTATTAATTATTAATTACTTTAATTATTAATATATTAAGTATCTTTTATTATTAGTACTAATTATTATCAATCATCATTAAAAAATTGAAAGCAACTACTTTAATATTTTCTCTCTCCATGTTAATGTAAGGGGAAAATTCTAACTCACCATTTTGCATGGTTAGAAAATTAGACATTGGTTAGTCCCTAACCTTTCTAACCACAACTCATTTGGTAAACTAACCTTAGGAAAGTTTAGTCACTAACCAAGGTCAGGACTAAACTCAATGGTGCCAAACGCACCCTTAAAGTGCAGCAAAAGGTCTCAAAATTGTGACGGAGAGGGGACCAAAGGACCTCTTATTTAAGTATTTATTCAAGTTGCAGAATCTTAATTATTCACGTCGAACTATATAATTATTCCCGTCGAAATATGCACGGCAAAGACCCTGCTTTTTATATTAGAGCCTGGGGTTCTGATCTTAGCTAAGATCGGAATCCGGGATTCCGATCTTGCCGTCGGAATCCCAGATTCCGATCTCGTGATACTATTTAAAAAAATATTATTATATTGATATTATTTTTAATATATTATATTAATTTAATATTATTTATAAATTTTTCGGTTAAAACTTATAAATTCGCAGCTTTATTGAGCTATGTTGGTCTAGCTAATTCTTTGGACGCAGTCACGAACATGAAGGACCAATTGGTCCACAGAAATGACAGGCGGGCTCAGGCAGGCATGGGCCTGAGAAAAATACCTGAAAGGCAGGCAGGCGTTATTTTTTAGGCCCATGTAGTTGGGTCCAGGCAGGCAGGCATTAATTCTAGATAAAACAGGCCAGGTCTGGGCTTTGTATTTATTCATGCGGGCTAGGCCCATTGCCATCCCTACCTGAAGACGAAGAGTCGTACGCAAAGAGGTCGATACAAATATTAATATTTTATTCAGCTGCTCTTCCGAAATTCCTAATTCCACCGATTTGTCGGAAGAAGAAAGGCTTCTTCCTGACTTACTGAGATGTTTGGATCATGTTCGCACGTATCATCTCCTCTACTCACTCCAAAGCGTATATTGGAGTTCTCAAAATCAAGAGACCAGAGACTTGTTTTTGAAGATAAATTGGCTTCAAGTCTTCAAATTTATTTTTAAATTAAATGTTTATAAAAATTTTTCAGTCGGATTTCGAACATGCGAAATGCGACTTCTCACTTAAGATGCATTGCTCTTTGTTTGAATTTACAGGTTTTATCTTAAAAAAACGAAAATATCAACTTGTGAAGCAGAATTTTATTTTATTTTTTAGTTTTTTGTCCATTTTTTTATCAGGTATATATGTTGTCCTCTGGACTCTCGTATACGCGCGTATAAATTTTCTAAAATTTTAGTGCATATTTTTATTTTCTTCTATAATATTTATATTGATTATGAATCAAATGAGGTTGCATTTAGAATTTGTTTGATCGTCGATTAATTAATTAAGTACCAAACGATAAAACTAATTAAATAATTAATCTACTATTTTTATTGATGGATGAACAATCAATATAAAAATTATAAATTTGATATGTACTTTATTTAGACTATGTAGGATATATACACATTTTATTTTCACAAATTTAATAACCAGCAGGCCCTAATTTAAATAATCTTACTTGATAGTTGATGTTAAATAAAACGGGGACTCGAAGACATTACAGCATACATGTATTAAATTATAATTGATAACCATATCTTTTATACAAGAAGCGTTAAATTCAATCAAATTTATTCGGAATTGCTTTTAATCATTCCAAAAATCTTTCATTTCCTCAACACATCCCACGTGTTTTTTATTATGTTATAAATGCCATCATCCCATCCCATTCATTCTAGAGGGATGAGGATCTGAGGAAAACTTTTTCATAAGGGGATGAGGATTAGAGGCCAACTCCCTACCATCCAAAGCATACGTACCCACCCATCCAACGCTTATCTCCATCCCCTCTGTTGCTGACACTCTCTCCCAACTACAACAATTAGATTTACTAACTAGCAAAATTAAGTTTATCAATTAGAACAATTAAGTTTATTAACTAGAACAATTATGTATATTAAGTACAATAATTAGGTACATAAACTAGCACATTTAGGTTTATTAACTAGCACAATTAGGTTTTGCCAACAAGAACAATTATGTTTATTAACTAGAACAATAATGTAATGACCCAGTACCACTTTGTTTTTCCATTTGATAAACTAGCCCACAATATTTGCAAATAGCATCATATGAACCATCATCTTGAATTGTGCCATTCGTGAAGTCTTCCCACGCCTCTGCGGTCATGTTTTTCTTAAATCTTCTCTTTTTAGTGATTTGAACTGAAAGTGCATTAGACTCAATTCTTTTATCTTGATGGTCTTGTGCATTAGCCTCATCCACAATGCGTTGAATTTAATCACTTGTTAAATCAGGATGTAACCTCATGTTAATAATTCACATAATTTTGACTTGGAGAAAATCAGCTAGCAATTCACATAATTTTGAGGCTAATGCAACTAATTTTCATCTAGCAATTCAGCTAACAATTTTGAGCTAATTTTCAGCTTAACAAGTAATGACAGAACAATTCACATAGCAATTCAGCTAATAAATAATGCAACTAATTTAGCTAACAATTTTGAGCGAATTCAGCTAACAACTAATTCACATAATAATTAATTTTCAATTAAAAACTAATGCAACTAATTTTCAGCAACAAGTAATGACAGAGCAATTCACATAACAATTCAGCTAATAACTAATGCAACTAGTTTTTAGCTAATGCAACTAATTCAGATAACCACACTTGATCACTAAAATATCTAGTAGTTTGACAAGGAACCCCAAAGAGTGACTTATGAGAATCATTAATAGCATAAAGTAGACTATCCTGATCTCTTATTTCAACACCATTTACCATTAGATGGAAGATAGTATTTTTAGCCCTTCTATTGAAAGCTATCTTATGAAAAAATCTTGTATTAGTATCTCCTTTCAACAGACACTTAACTTTAGCTCTTTGTTTCCGTCTAACTTCCTCAGCATGATAGAGGTCGGCCAAATCTTTCTTGAATTTAAACAAGTCAGCCCATTCATTATCCACTAATTCCCGTTGTTTCCCCCTATCCTCTAGAGTCTTAATATTACTAATTAGATTATCTTTTTCAATCTGACTACCTTTTTTAATAATGAGAAGATGCATGCCTTTGTATTTTAATGGCCTCTCAGATTCTTTAAATTTTAACTCCCTGCAAGTCTACAACATTACATATATGAGCTGCAAATTTAACAGGAATAACGTTGGGCCAACGGAACGGAAGAGAAGAGAAGTTCAAGCTCTCAAGAGAATGTCTGAGAGAATGTCGGCCCTCAAGGAATAACGTTGGGCTGCAAATTTTATTTTCTTCTCTTCTCTGCATATAATTAATCCGCCAGGAGTCCAGGACCTCGAGAGAATGTCGGAGAGAACTTATCCTTAGAAATTGCTGGGTTATCCACTTATCCTAGATAGTCCAGGCCTTGATTCTTCTTTGATACTGACAAAAATTAAAATCTTCGATAATAATTTTATTAATGGTCATGTTGTCAAATATATACTGTTGCCATTGTATTTTACTTCTTTTGTTTTCTACTTAATTGCAACGATATTAATGGTATCGTTCAGTTCTTTTTTAGAATCTTTTGTTGCATTATAATTGAAAATTACAAAAATAAATAAATAAATAAATAAATATGAGTGGTACGATGAAATCGTGGAAATACTAATTTTCCTAGAATCCAAATAAAAAAAAATAGAAAATTAAACTATATCAGTTTGCAAATTCTGATTATAGAACTTATCACAAAAGTTAGGGAGTGGCTAGTATCAAACATATATGACACATACTCTTGTCCAACGCGATAAAATTTTAATTTTTAAGATTGGAATGGCAGATCCAAACCGCTCGAATTGTTCTATGTTATAAAATCTTTATGAAGACTAAATTTTATATTTTTTCAAATTTGTTTACTATTTTTTTGGAATTTTTCAATATGCTCAATCTAAAAAGTTCTGAACCCTTCAATTTTGAAAATTCGAAAAAAATAGTTAGAAAATATGAAAAAAATATAAAATTTTATTATCAAGGATATTTTAATATAGAGATCATATTGAGCGATTTGGATGGACCGTTTGAAATTTTAATGCGCGACGTTTGGATCGTGTTTGACGTCCTATATGTTTGATTCTAGCATTACTCCAAAAGTTATAGAGGAGATCTATCAGATCAATACTGTCAGGTGCGAGTACACGGACATAATTTGAAATTATGATTCGTAAAAGCTTGTCCGATAATAAATTTTCACTGCGTAGTTGACCTACAATTGACTCGACCAATTCTTAGCCGATAAGGTACCAAAATTTGCAGTTAATCTGGAACGGATCAATTTTATAATTTATCTAAGACGTACTGAAATAAAAATACAGAACTACCATGGCCGACTTTTATTTTGTTGCCGAGTTGATTTATTGTTCTACTAGAATGGGCAATTAAAGCGCGTTATCACTTTAATTGTACGCTAAGGTAGTGAAAAATACTCCATCCGTGTTTTTCCAACGCGTCTCAAGTGTCGAGTTCGAGTATATATTCACGACAACCTCAAGCTCCATCCATCGCAGTACCATCAAGCACTATTCGACTAGCACGAGGAAGAATCAATCGCTCGGAAAAGAAAAGCTTTTACATTCACCCCCTTTGAGTTTTAACAATGTTCACTCACCACCACAACAACCAGGAGCAGAAGAATCAATCACCAGTTGACTACCGCAAGAAGGAGAAGCAACACAAGCACATGGAACAACTCGGCCAGCTCGGGGCGGTTGCTGCCGGAGCCTATGCCATGGTATGATTATGTATATATGTATATTGGTACTAATTATGTACTATATTTTAAAGGCACATTATTGCATTTTATAATTTGTGTATAATAGTGGTAAATGTGTAGTAAGTTGTAAGAAAAAAATCATTGGAAAGCTGTGCAGAACACAACCATTGACAATTTTATTCGTAATTCAGAATACAATCAGCGCCATTAAATATATTGATATTTTTGTTTGATTACAATCTACTTTAAAGGTAATGATATTAGGTAATTCAAAAAGAAAGAAGAATTAAAACAACAAAAAACCGATGTCCATAAACTTGACCTGAGTTACTTTAATTTTTGTGTGCCAGCACGAGAAGCACAAAGCCAAGAAGGATCCAGAGCATGCACATTCCCACAAGATTAAGGAGGAAATTGCAGCTACCGTTGCAGTGGGCAGTGCAGGTTTTGCATTGCATGAACACCACATGAAGAAAGAGGCAAAAAAGCATGCCCATGGACATCATCACCACCACTGACACTAATTAGGTCCCTGTACTTAGTGTGTGAATTGAGTAACTTTATAGTTTTTGCATTTATTTGTAGTTTCTTGTCCATTTTTCATCATCTTTTGGTAGATATTTTGTTCTGTGTCACATGCATAAAATATTTATGAAATCGTACTATTTATTTTACACTGTTCTCATGTTGTAAGAATTCTGTTTCATTATTTGGGGAACTGGTCTCTACTCTCCTCCTGTTTTAGAGATTAATCAGAATTAAAAGGGATCAATCACACAAAATTTAATAAAGTAAAAAAAAAAATACAAGCCTTAATGTACTTTTGTTATCTCATAATTAGTATTTATAGAGTACGCTCGTAAAATCAATTCATAAGAACACCTAGGATAAATTTCATACTTTAACAACAATGCCATTGGGATTAATCTGACAACAAATTTTAAATGCCTTTTATCATCTGACAAGCAGAAACTATGCTGACTTCTTCTCCATAATAGTTGGCAAATCCCCACATTCGTAACAGATAGCATACCTTCTCATTTTTGGAAAAACAAACCTGATAAATATTTTCTTGATGAACCATGCCATAAACCAGTTCAAAATCGGCCTGTTATCTTGCGGGGTCCACCCAGCCAAGTAAGCTGATCCTGTGAGACAAGCAGTTCGCCACTGCCTCTCCCTAAGATATCTTGCAAACCCACTGTCACTGATTTGAGTTCCAGAAAAGACATTGCGTGCAAGTACAACTGCATCTTCCAACGATGTACAGCCACCCTGGCCCATATCCGGTGTCATGGGGTGCAAAGCATCACCGGCAACTGTGACATTCCAACGGTGGGCTCGACAGAATAAGATGTCCCAGGGAGTTCGTAGAAGCAGAGGGGTCCGTATCAATGATGATGAATCGGAGTGTTTCACAACTGTTAGAATGTCATCTGGGAAGTTTCTAGCCTGCAAGTTTTCGATAACTTCCTGGAGTATCTGATCAGGATCTTGCGAATCTGCAAGATGCAATATTAAAGTTAATTGATATAAAACTGGCGTTATTAGATTAACTAAGACTTTGATGTTTTATTTCCTTAGATAGAGCAGCCAAAGAAAAAAATATATATATAAATAAACATAATTAATAGAGTAAAATGTCATGATTTACCTGATGTGGATGTTTTGTGAACTACAAACCAATAGAGCTCGGTTTTATTGAGGGGAACAAATCCTACTTTTATTCCTTTATTATCAAGATATGTTCTGTACTCATTTGGGAATCCATGGCCATCTGGAAACACAGCGAGAGCTCTTATGGCAGATCGACCGGAACTGATGGGCTTGGGAAGGCCTAGCCACTGTGCAACTCTTGAGTGGACCCCATCACAACCAATCACTGCCTATTCAATATAAATTAAAGAAAGAATTTCATCCTTGTGAAAGTGACTTGCTAACTGATCTATAACTTTATGAATTCTCTTTCTTGGGAAAATTTATATTTGTAACCATAAAATTTCATAAAAATAAACGGACAGATACAGAAACCCCGAAATTGAAAATTGCAAGTTCATGTTGTTTATTAAATCTAGTAGCTTACCTTTGTTTTGATGGTAGTCCCATCCTCGAGTAGCAAATAGTTTAGTCTTTCCAAATCCTTGATCGCTTCACTCTTGATTGAGATGAGTTTCGAAGAGAATCTAATGATGCCATGTGGCAGCTCACTGGCAAGTGCTTCGAGTAAGGCTTTCCTGTGCACCACCCTGGCTTCCATCTTCCGCCTAAATTAAATTACCACAAAAGCTTACACAATTTTATGTGCCCCCTTAGCGCGATTCCTGGTTTTAATTTCCTTTCAATTTATTTACCTTGGTGATGTTTCAGTAGTGGTAAACGTCCGTCTACTACCATCTTCGATATTTTTAATATGCCATCTGTTGTCATAAAACAAAATTATCTGTATCATCAAATCGATTAATTTTTTTTTTTAGGGCTGGTTGGCGACTGGCGAGAGCCAACTAGCAAAATTTCATTAAATAAGAAAAGGCTGTTCAAACAAATCAATTAAAAATTTATATTCTATTTCCAAATAAGAAAAGGCTGTGCAAACAAATCCATTAAAAATTTATATTCTTTTTCCAAATAATACAAGGTTTGTTCAACAAACGTAATGAGTGACATCAATCACAAGATTAAGAGGTACAACCGTACAAATCAAAATCAGATAACATACTTGTCGTAGGGATCATACAGATCGGTGAGCTTGTGGGCCACTCCGAGAGCATCAAGCACGCACCAAGCGTTAGGAAAAAGCGCGATGGCAGTGCCGGTGGAGCGAAGGCCGTCAGACTTCTCTAGCACTATAATATTGCTGATACCTAAGCGTGTTAATGCCACGGCAGTTGCCAGGCCGGAAATACCGGCACCAACTACCACTACTTCGTAAACTTCATTACTTTGTTGTTCCATGGATTTGGCTGTGTAGATTATGGGCAGAGGAGGAGTGAGGTTAAACAGAGAGGTATCTGATCACCAGATTTCCGATTAATTATTTAATTTGGAGAAGATGTATTTTTATATTGGAAGTCAGCACGTTTTTAGGTACTACCAAAATGCAATGTATAGTTGTATTACTGTACAGCGACTCAGCGAGTTACGCTCGGATTGCTTTGGCAAGAATCATTAATGACTTTCTAGGCAGCCGCTACTTAGCTTTCAAAAAAAGAATCATTGATGACGTCGACATTTTATTTTATTACATTGTTAATTTTAATAGCGTAAAATGTGAATTCGATTATATAGTCAATGTCTTCATCATTTTTCATTTTAAATTTCAAACCTATATAGCGGGATATAAAAATTAAAAAAAATAATATTAAACATCTACAATTAATTTGGATCACACTTAATATAAGGTGAAGCATTTCATGTGTTATCTTTAAAGTTCTTCTTGTATTCTTTTAAATTAATTTGATATAAGTATGTGAGAATGAGGCCATGATATTATTATTTTTATACGTATATCATTTTTTATCGGTACGGCATTTTATTTATTTTTTGAAAGCCCGTAGATCAGTACGGCTTAAACTCTGTAGAGCCTTACTAGTACCAATTTTTAGAAAGGAGAGGGTTCCGTGTAGGCCTGCATACCGTGTCTAACGGTGACGGAAGGAGACATTTTGTTTGCCATTCCATTTCATCAACGGTACATATCAAATAATTCCATTATTCGCGGAACGTATAAATTTGAACTATATTTCACCCAAACGTGTGACGAAACACATACCGTTTACCGTTCCGTCCCTGAAACGGATTGAAATTTCATATTTGTTTACCATTCGGTTTGGACAAATTGTGCACGAAAACGGTATACGGTGTACCGTTTTCACCCCTAGTTCCGTGCCACAACATCTGGCTGCCACCAAGTGCCACGAATCTCCAGCCGTCTAATCAATCTTGATCAAAGGCTGTGATTAATCCACTGGTAGTTGGTAAATTTAAGTTTACAATTAATTGAAGTTTTCAACTCCCAAGACCAAGAGTCCCTTCTCTCTCTCTCTCTCTCTCTCTCGCTCTCCGTTTCCGTTTCTCTGGGTTTTAGGCACCATATTTTTATTCTTTCAAGCAAACGCATTTATCATCAGAATTTTTTATTCTTTCATAACGCATAAACAAGCTTTTAAAATACGTTTTTTATATAGTGGTCTGGAGTTGATTAACGGTGCGGCGTTTTTTCGATGAAAAAACGATAAAAAAACGGTGTATATATGCGAACATTTGTGTCAGACTCATATGTATTCTTGTGTACAGTACTGCATTTTGTATGGACGATTGATACACCATATTGTACTTAAAGATGCAGTGGTACACGATATTGAACATCTCTAAACATTTTATTTACGATATATACCAAATACACTATGTTCTCAATACGCGATATGTCTTTTGATATGGTACAAGTTTAATCGGCAAAAAATGCCATTTTTTACGTTTTTTCGGAGAAAAAACGTAAATGACGTATTACGTTATTTTATCATTTTTTCTGTGAAGTTCGTGCGGTTGGCTACAAAATAACGCTATTTCGAAAAAGACGGCGGTTTTTAAAAGCTTGCGCATAAAGCATTTTGTTTATTTTGAACTTTTAAATTTTAGAAACTTCAATTCAATACATTATAGTTTAATTTCATCAAAGTGAAAATATGAGATACTTCAAATTTAAAATTCAATTTGTATCACCGACCTTAACCACTGATAACAACAACTAAGTTTTTTGTTTGGTTGTTTTTGTTCCAAACAAGTTGGGTAGGCAATCACCGATCTTAACCAAAAAAAATAAATAAAAATAAAAAAGGATTTTCAAGATGATGGCAATTGGACGACCAATTTGCATCTGCAATTGACGGGGTTTTCTAAACCTACCAGTGAGATACACATGCACGAAATACGAATATGATTTATCATTAAAATCATCACTCGTTGGCCACAGTCATTATATATTGAAGAGAAAAGAAAACTTTGCAACAGGGTGACACAATATTAAAAAGTCTTAGCAAAATCTGTAGCTACTTGTACTAGAAAACAAGTGTGATCAGTGATCTCCTCTAGTTTCAACTTTCAAAGGTGACCATAAAATACTCCATTTGTAAAAAATTGAAAGGAATCGGAAAATCTGAAGTGTTTCAGTTTGAATTTATTTAAGAATAGGTGTTAAGCCACACAAATCTACAATACTTTCATTAATATATATAAAGGAAAATATTTAGGGGAAAAGAAAATGTGAAAAAAAAAATCTACAAAGAGGCTGATTGCCATGAATCCTTGAAAGACGAACTCATTCCTTCATTCCTTGTCTTCTAAATTCTCCACATGCCAGCCTGCAGCAATAGGCTTGACAAGCTCAGGAGATTGAAGAAATGGCGCTATTCCTTTACCCAAAAATGGAAAATTTTTATCAATGACAAAAATGCCCCTGGCAATTTAAAAAAAAACAAAAGAGCTTCTGAAATTTTAAAAAGAGCACAACTATAGTGGTAATTGGACTGCCGTAATACCTCAGCCCTATAGCGGTATTGCTATTACCGCTATAGGCCCCTATAGCGGCAATAGCAATGCCGCTATAGGCCTTTTTTTTTTCTTTTTCGGACTGACGGACTGACACAAAGGCAGAGAAAAGGAAATGTTTTTTTTTTTTGGATTGTTCCTCTATAGCGGCAAACCCTTTACCGTTATAGTTGTTTGGTTGATGAAGACAGTATAGCAATCCTAAGAATCTATACGAATGAAAATGGTGTGTCATGTCAAAACAATAGAAGTGTTGATTGGACAAAATAGTGCACGCTAAATAAAAGCTTATGTAAAATGGAAGGTCAGACTGATACTGTTGTTCTACATAATTCATCACCGTTTTTAATTAATAGTATAGATGTCCTTTTCAATGTTCAACAGCTAGTACAAATATACAGTAAAGGTATAAAAAAGTATCCAAGTAAAGTAATATTAATTATGTCGTTTTCATTGTCATATAAAAATGTCCTTTTCAAATTCATTAAAAAGGAATCTTTATTTTTTTTTATATCTCCACGGCTCCTCATTTTTTTTTCTTAAACTCTCAGTTAAAAGAAATCTGAAACTCCAATAACAAATAAATTTTCTAGGCGTGGTTTATATTTATCATCTCTATATGCACATGGAAAATTAAGATATTTTAACTTTATTTTCATGGGGACCCAGAATTTCAATATTAAACGTACATAAATAGCCATAGCATTTGATTTTAGTAAGCTTCTAATGCCAATCAGAATGGTCTTCGAATGTTTTTATACGTGCACACAATCAATGAAATAGATATCTATCACATTTTCACATTGAAATTTACGGTTTAAATTTTGAATCATTGAAGTTTTTTGAAAGCATAATTAAGCAATCTAAATAAATCACTTAAACTCTCCTCGATAATGATAGAAACTGTATATGTATCTATGCAGTATAAATGTATAATTAATCTACGTGAGTGTTTGGTCCCTTCTACGTGTCTGATTGGTGAAGAACATTGTTACTTTTTTTTTAATTAATGCATTGCTATTGCCGCTATAGGTCTTTTTTTTTTTTAAAGAACAGTAGCAATAGCAATGCATTAATTAGACACGTAGAAGGGACAGTAGCAATAGCAATAGCAATAGCAATTTTTTAAATAAAGTTAAAATATCTTAATTTTCCATGTGCATATAGAGATGATAAATATAAACCACGCCTAGAAAATTTATTTGTTATTGGAGTTTCAGATTTCTTTTAACTGAGAGTTTAAGAAAAAAAAATGAGGAGCCGTGGAGATATAAAAAAAATAAAGATTCCTTTTTAATGAATTTGAAAAGGACATTTTTATATGACAATGAAAACGATATAATTAATATTACTTTACTTGGATACTTTTTTATACCTTTACTGTATATTTGTACTAGCTGTTGAACATTGAAAAGGACATCTATACTATTAATTAAAAACGGTGATGAATTATGTATAGGGCTGGACAAAAAGATCGTAACTCGTGAATTAATCGAACTCGCCTTGAAAAAAACTCGGATATGACTCGAGTTAGAAAAAATCGAGTTACTATAACTCGAGTTAGGCCCAACTCGAAATTAACTGACGTGATTTCGAGTAGAGCCCAACTCGGTCGGCTCATAACTCGAGTTATTCGTGCACAGCCCATTTCAGAATATTGTCTTAGGTTTAGCCCAAAATAACTTTCGCTGACCTAACCTAGAGCACTCCGTCGCTCCTCAATCTCACGCTCAATCCTCTTCCTCTCAGTCTCTCTCTCATGCTCACTCCGCTCTCCTCAGTTTCTCCTCAATCTCTCCTCTCACTCGCTCACCGCCAGTCCGTCGCTCACTACTAGACTCCACCACTCTGCCGCTCTCCTCACTCCTCAGTCTCTCCTCTCACTCGCTCACCGCTAGTCCACCACTCCGCCGCTCTCCTCACTCCTCAGTCCTCAGTCCTCTCAGGCTCACGCCTCAATCTCTTTCAGTTTTTGTTTCTCCTCGGTCCTCTCAAATTCTCACCACTGCTCGAGCTCTTTGCCTCTGATCCCTTCATGTATGCATTGTTTTAAACTATAGGCGTAATCAGATGTACCAAGATTTGTTGGTCTTTTAAAATTCTGATATGGATTAATGGATGTATCATGTATGTGCTATTCAGACATTTCATTTTATTTTGTTAATGTACCCTTCCAAGTTTAGATTTGAAAGGAAGATTTCGAGCTCAATTATTTACTGATATGGAAAATAGAATTATGGATTGATGGATGCATTTATCATGAATTTTGTGCTTTTGTGCTATCTTTTGTGCTATTGTGCTATTGTGCTATTTTTTATTTGAGATGGGCTAAAATCAGCCACGACTGACGGATGCAACCGTCAGCTACGATCAAATCTCAATTTTTGAGATTCTAATAGTCGATCCGAACCGTTCAATGTGTTCTCCATATTGAAATCTCATTGCAGACCAAATTTTATATTTTTCTGATTTTATTTATTATTTTTTTTAGAATTTTAAAAATCATAGTTATTGAAGGGTCCAGAATTGTTTAGATTAAGAATTTTATAAAATATCAAACAAATACTAAAAAGTTTCAGAAAAATATAAAATTTGGTCTCCAATGAGATTTCAATATGGAGAACACATTGAACGGTTCGGATCGACTATTAGAATCTCAAAAATTGAGATTTGATTGTAGCTGACGGTTGCAACCGTCAGTCGTGGCTGATTTTAGCCCATCTCTTTTTATTTTGTTAATAATGCATTTTTTCTTTAAGAGATGAATTCTGTTTCAGTTGCTTATATGATTCATTCTACTGAATTTCGAGTAGAATTTTCGAGTTACGACTTAACTCGAGTTATCATGACTTGATTTCGAGTTGCTCATGGGAACTCGAAACTGCCTTATGAATAAGTCGCGAGTTAACTCGAAATATTTCGACGTGACTTCGAGTAGACTATAACTCGATCGCTACTCGACTCGAAACCACCCCTAATTATGTAGAACAACAGTATCAGTCTGACCTTCCATTTTACATAAGCTTTTATTTAGCGCGCACTATTTTGTCCAATCAACACTTCTATTGTTTTGACATGACACACCATTTTCATTCGTATAGATTCTTAGGATTGCTATACTGTCTTCATCAACCAAACAACTATAGCGGTAAAGGGTTTGCCGCTATAGAAGAACAATCCAAAAAAAAAAAAGCATTTCCTTTCTCTGCATTTGTGTCAGTCCGTCAGTCCGAAAAGGAAAAAAAAAAGGCCTATAGCGACAATTCAATTACCGCTATAGGGCTGAAGTATTACGACAATTCAATTACCGTTATAGTTGTATTCTTTTTGAAATTTCAGATGCTGTTTTGTCTTTTTTAAAATTGCCAGAGGTATTTTTGTCATTCATAAAATTTTTCCCCCAAAAATCCACGACCTCATCAGTCTTCAGTGTTTGTATTTTAGTTTAAAATTGTTGCATTATTAATTGCAGAGCTGCCCAAGTCCCCGAAGTCCCAAGCTGCCAGCCAAGCACCTTTTTGGGACTTTCTAAATTGTGGGATCCTCTGCGGCACTACATTTATCATATATATGCAACGAACTACAGGTGTTGTTTGTTTCGATCTCGACGAAAATGAAAAGAAAATATTTATACAAATATATCTGAAGCAATAGTGCAGTACCAATCGTTTAAATTTTAACTTTATTAAACCTTCAATGTTACACGAAATATTTTTTGTACGTTGAGGCTCACATTGATTTCTTGAAACATCCCTTAATATTTGGTATTATTTATGACAGCCGAGTGACTCAACCTTGGTGCAGTGGGTGTCATCGGATTCGGAGGCAAATGGATACATCTCAAATTGCAACGCTTGTCCAGAATTTTTTTTTCTTTGTTTTTTTCTCCTTTTAATTCGACACAGCCGCTGTCAAATATTCTAAAAAAAAGATATTTGGTGTTATTTTGGCAATTTACTTTTTTAACACCAACCCAGAACAGGTGTAATAATTTTTGAAGCTGCCCAAATATCATTAACCTATTATTTTCTCTTTCAGTAACCTCAACCATTTTGTACAAAATGTTCGCTTCCAAACTTGTCTTTTCCAATTCATCGGAACTCAAAATTATCGGTTAATTAATCAATCACAAAAGAAAGGCTACTTGATCTAAAAGTTGACCAATAATTTGCTTTTATATTATGTTCATTTAATACATTTTGCGTCAAAAGAACAACGCATTAAATCAACAATTAAGAAGAATTTGCTTTGGAATTCGCAATTCGCTGACAACCCTGGTGTGAGTAATCAACAAAAATCTGATGAGGTTTTTTGGAACGAAGCCGCTCAACTCGCTGACAATCATGGTGCCAGTAATGAACAAGAACCTGATGCCGCTTTCCGGAACGAAGCCGCTCAATTCGCCGACAACCCTGCCTCCAGTAATCAACATGAAATGAATGCGGAAGAAAACCAACCATGGTGGGATGAAATTCTGCAACATGTAGATAGTCAAGATCTCTAAGTATTTATTACTTTTTAATATTTATGTATTTTTAGGTACTTTGTTTTTAAGTAGAAACTAAGTGGATTGCTTTTAGGTAGTTTCTTCCTTTTTTTAATTGAGTGTGCTTAATTTATATTATGTTTTTTTATGTACTTTTTTTTAATTGAGTGTGCTAATTTATATTATGGTTTTTTTTATGTAGTTTTTTCTTTTTTAGATTGAGTGTGCTAATTTATATTATGATTATAAAATTTAGTTCTTCTTTTAATGGTGTGTATTTTTATATTACGAATTTTTTTTGCATATTAATTGTGAATACAAATAATAAAAAAATAAATAAAAGAATATGGACAAAATAACATATACTTTAATAATTAATTTAACATTATTACCTACGAAGAAGTGATATTGCCGATAGGAATTGATGAGAAAAAAAGTTTATCAATTTCAGACTAACGAGAAACAATTAGTTTGTAAAGAATATATTATGACAAGTGAGCTTATATAGAGAATTTTAAAGAAAAAAACGACAAAAAATTATTATTGCAAACCGCACTAACTAGTTAGTGGTATAATTAGAAAAGCAAATAATAAGTGGTATAATTAGAAAAGCGTTACTATTAATTTTTTTGGGTCAAAAATCCAGTTCTCCTCTTGTTAGGAATCATGGATTCCGTAACTGCGTTCGGAATCTGGGATTCCGATCTTGTGATACTATTTAAAAAAATATTATTACATTGATATTATTTTTAATATATTATATTAATTTAATATTATTTTTTTTTTCGGTCCCATGATTCTCTTTGTTATTTATCTATTGGTCGGTCTGAAATAATTATTATGGTACCTGACCCAAATGAGTTCATGTCTTAATTAGTATGATACCTGATTCTCAAATTTTCTTACTTCTTACGCTGCACTTAACCTCTCTCTTCTCCAAAGTCTAGCCCCTTCTCTTATGTACCGGGCAGCATTAAGGTATTGAACTTGCTCTTTTGTTTGTTAACAAATCTATTTCTATTCGAGCCATTTTGAGCTAATTTCGGTTGTATTTCCTTTAATTTAATATTTTATTGTATCTAAAGACACTACGTGAAATTTTGGCTTCTGTAACGGTTAATAAAAGACTTCTGTAACGGTACACGAAACGTTACTGTAGCCCCCGTTACAAAATGTCTAATAACCGTTACAGATCTATAACGGTTATTAGACAACAACCGTTACAGTAGCCCCCTCTTCTGTAACGGTTATTGTCTAATAACCGTTATGGTATACGCAAGGGAAAATCTGGTACAGTTATGGTATAACATGTGTAACGGTTATTAGATAATAACCGTTACAGAATCCAGTCTTCTGTAACGGTTATTATCTAATAACCGTTATGGTATTGTGGACGGAACAGGTGTGGTGTTTGGAGAACTTCTGTAACGGTTATTACCTAATAACCGTTACAGAAGACTGGATTCTGTAACGGTTATTATCTAATAACCGTTACAGATAATATTTATAATTAAAAAAAATGAAATTATAATATTCTGTAACGGTTATTCCTTAATAACCGTTACAAAATTCTTAATTTTTTTTTTGTGTTTTGCCTGTTTGATTGGCTAGCCCCAATTTGCTAGCCGAATTGGTACCCAATTTACATTAACAAATGCAGCATATATATATATCACAAAGCACACATATATCAAACATATATAATCATGCATATCACACAAACAATAAACAAAGTATTTACATATATCACAAGTATAATCAAAATAATACCCCTTGCATGAAGTCCATAACTTCTGTCACGACACCATCAATCATTTCTTTGTTGTATGGTACTCCAACCGGCTCGATCATCTGCATATTATGATAAACAAGTCAAAAATATTATTAGTTAGATCATGAAATTCTAAAATCTAATTGTTTGATCAAATGTTATTAGTTAAAAGAATAAGTTACTTACATGAGGTATTTCCTGAATTGCTATCCAATAAGATAATACGTTTTTCATGGCGAGCATTGTGAAATATCCACATTCTGTGCTGCCCTTTTGTATCGGACACTAATTAAAGATCCAACAAGAAAGATAGTTAAGATTTTGCACAGTTTCAGAAACCCTAGGTAGCTAATATATTTTTTAAGTCTCGTACCTGAATTTTGTACCAATCAAATGTTGTTCGGGTCCTTGTGTTATATTTTCCATTTTTCATAAGGTATCGCTTGTATATCCTGCATACAATATCATTAATAGCTTAAATAGAACCTTACGTAGTCCTTATCTCAATATCAGAATCTCATTTAGAAACGAAAACTTACTGGGTTATGAATCCCTTAATCAATATCTTTGGATTCTTGCGCTCGATAGAATCTGCTATTTGAACGGTGCGCTTCTCGACATTAATAACAAGAAGGACCCAATGAAAGCTGCAAGAATAGAGATTATTGTTTTCATGAAAAATGAACCAAACATGTAAACGAGATAATTGATATTTTATTAGTTATAATTGTTCTTACTCTTGTAAATAAGGCAGAATCATATAATTGGATGAATATTGCGTGAATGACTTCATCAAGTAGTCTGCAGCAGTATTTTGTTCTTGTTTGATTTTAGGAGCAGTCAACATCTCTGAATCTAATACGGTGATGTTGTTTTCTCCCTCTGAAAGTTCATTCATCCAAAACCTACACTCACGGATATTAATTCATACATTTTTCACCTCCAATTGAATACGGTACTTTAAAAAAATATTTTAAAGGTTGAAAATTCATACCAAGAGTACAACTTGACGATCGACACGTTTAGAGATTCTCTTCTAAAGCATTGGAGGATGTCGCACAATTCAACGTTGAACTTAACCTCGCCGCTGTGTGTACCCCAAACATCACATTTATGCAACTCAAAATTTTTCTCAAGCTCTGGTTGGAGCATCAATAGTTCATACAATTCTCGTTCGGATGGGGTAAGCTTTTCAATTGCATTCTGCTCAAGTAGCGGATTGCGAGTAACAATCAACCCTGAAATAATCAGACACAAAAGAATAGATTATTCGACGTTGAGCAACAATCTACCCTGAAACAATCAATTGAACTAATTAGGTTTTGGATGAACCTGCACTTGGAACCTTTGGACTCTCGATCACCTTTTTCGCCACCGCCTTGCTCGCATCTGGCTTCTTTTTTATCAAACTCTGCATTCAATGTCATCACATAATTAATTAGTGAGTTCTAATAGAGATGGATGAAATAAATTATCATAATTAAATAAAACGATACCTTGTGGCCTATTACCACCAAAAATGACGGCCATGGGAATCGCCCTCCTATATTATTTCCTAATAGCCCATCTGACCTACCTGGGACTTGCCACTGACGAAAATCATCGCCTACTCGGAGAAGATGGATATAGAGTTGTTGATCAGTTAGTGGCACGCCGTGTACGATCTGACCAACAACACTCAGAATAATATTTCCCTCGGCCACCTTAATCTTCTGGTTAAGGTGATCAAGGGAAAAGAGATCGCACGGTGTTTCTTCCTGAAATTTAGTTCGATCAGAAACCCTAATGCTAAGCCAAACATAAATCTAAATAGAAAAGAGAAAAGTGATCAATATGAACCTGAACAACGCTTCTCGGATCCGGAGGCATATAGCTCGAGGCAACCGTTCGGAATAACTGCTCGTTTGGCATTCCTGAGTCTACCTCAGCTTCAACGAATGGCTGGTACGGCGTCACAAATTGCTGCGGTGCTTGAAACTGCAATCCGCTACTGGCCAACCATTGTTTCACCTCCTGAAAATTATCAAGCAACCAAATGATGAATAAATTTCATTCATTTTGATTACATTTTGATTGTCAAAAAGGATTACCTGAAAAGCTTATTGTCTCGCCGCATTCATTATCTCCTCGGAGTGAATCAAGTCCCTTTTGGTTTTCTCAGCGGCTTCAGCTGCGACCCTGCTCATCAATTCTTCAATCTGGTCTGGTGCCATCCATCCTTCATGCGCATCCTTTCTAGGCTTTCTTTTATACACATCTTCCTTCTTGGTCCATAAAGGATATCCCCTGATTCTTCCTGGATGTTCTGGCATGTCGACCGTCCGATTTAAGACTTCTTGTTCCGGTATTGCCCCGGAATTGATTTCACCAGACATGGCACTCAACCGACTGAATGCCTCAATAGTCGACGAATCAGAGCTATGGAACGTGTAAGTATCTAACAAGCAACAAACAAATCTTATTAATAATCACAAAACAGAATTTGAAGTTAGCATATATAATAAGTATTTACATGTGTAAGTACCTTTATCCTTCGTAGTCACAGTCCTTCCCATGAAATACCTTTGACTCCTCGGTTCCAAATCGCCGATGGTAATGCTCGTGGAACCGGCCCCTTCAGAATCTCCGGGTATGACAATCTTGTCTGTAGGTTTCCATGAACCTTTTTTTCCTCTATAGCCAGTGGAACTCATCCTATGAGGCTCTTTCCATTTCTTTCTCAACTCCTTCGCTTTGTTGCTCTTTTGTACAAAATCTGCACCCGTCCTTTTCTTGAAAAATTCTTCCCATTCTTTTTGTGAGATTGGGCGTTTATCGCATGGATTTTTTGGATTGTTTGGATCGGCATTTGTGATGTACTCCTCAACAATCCTACTTCTATAAGCCCTGTGACTTATGCTCATCGCTTTGAGAGTATTCTTCATGGCTTTATCATCTTCGATGTTGAACATTTTCTGAAACATAACGAAAAGTTAGTTAATTGGTAGCATAGGAATTTAAATTAGATGATTTAAGTGAAAATTTATTCACCTTGATGTCCAACCACAACTCAAGTTTGTTTTCTTTTGAAACGTCCTTCTGCCAATCATCAATTGTGATTGGCACTCTTGCTCTAGCCAGATACCCGCAATATGATGCAAATTTGTTCACCGCCTCTTCAGTACCAATTGGCACTCCTTCTTTGTCAAATTTAATCTCATACTTTTCCCCAGCAGCTTTTTTCTCCTAAACTCTTCCATTGTCGTTCTGCTCCTTTTTTTTATTTCGAACGTTGTGACCTCCTCATCGCTGGATTCTGTACCAGCCTGTTCACCCTGTAAATCTCTATCTTGATCTCCAAACATATCTATTAACAAATAATTAACAACAATGAAAGCAATCAAATCAAGTTAACATAAACATAAACAAACATAAACAAACATAAACATAAACATAAACAAACATAAACATAAACATTAACAACATAAACAAAATATATTAACATAAATATAAACATTAAACGACAAGTTCAATCTCAAATAACAAAATACATTAACATAAACATAAACATTCAGTTGGATAAGAAACCCTAATACTAAACCAAACATAAATCTAAATTCTAAAACTAGTCTTCATCATCCGACAAAACAATGACTTCATCATCATCATCCGACAAAACAATGACTTCTTCTCTCCATTCTGTGTACGGTGCCACAAGCTTGTCAATCAAAAGCTTGAAAAAAATTGCATGTTGTTCATATTTTGAGAGGCTCGGTTGCCCCTGGTTTTGAGAGGCTTGGTTTTGGTTTGTCTGGTTTTGAGAGGATGGATTGGCACGAACATTGCGCCTAACATAGACTCGTTCGATCGGCTTTTTCCCCTTTGAATTGCTTCCTTCACCTTTCTCCATTACTACCTAATTAAAACACCATATATAATATATATTAATGTTTGGCGCAATGTTCAATTTATTCAAACATGAACAAGTTTAAAATTCAAATAATTAAAAATACATAAATTTAAAATTCATTTAATTAAAACACAATAATATTCAAACATGAATTCATACACAAATAACATAAACTTCAAATTACATAAATAAAGTTCACACAAAATAACATAGATAATTTTATTAATTCCTAAGACAATTCAACCCTAATTCTTCTCCTCTTCCTTAACCTCCTTATTTTTCTCCACCTCCTTATTCTCACTGGATCCCTCATCTATTTTAACTCCCATACTAAAATCAGGGCCCCTTTCACAGCCTGGAGGAAGACGACGTACAGCCGAGACAGCCCTTCTTTTGGGAGGTCCGTAAAACGGGACCCTTTTTGACACCACCTTAGGTGTTTCCTCCCCCACCTTATTGACGTTTTGATCCTTCTCCATCTAATTTTCATTTTAAATAAATTTCTTAACTCCTTATTCATAATCAATTCACAATGCATATATATCTAATTAAATTAAATTCTAAATTATCAAGTAATAACATGCACGTATCTATAATCAATTCACAATGCATTTCAGCCGCAAATAAATCCATTATTTGTATTTCAGCCGCAATTAAATCCATTATTTTGCATATTAAACCCCAATTAAGCATTTTGCATATTAAACCCCAATTAAGCATTTTGCATATTAAACCCCAATTAAGCATTTTGCATATTAAACCCCAATTAAGCATTTTGCATATTAAACCCCAATTAATATGCAAAATAGTCCCTAAAACAATTCAAATTAAGCAAAACAGTCCCTAAAACAGTTCACATTAATCAAAGCAGTCCCTAAAATAACAAATCAAGCAATACAGTCCCTATTAAACCCCACAAATTAAGCATTTCTGTCCCTAAAACAATTCAAATTAAGCAAAACAGTCCCTAATTTTTCATGTCAGCCCCTAAATTAAAATTTCAGAAAAAAGGGGGTTTACCTTCGAGAGAGTGCTGTCGGGGGTTGGTGGCTGTCGGAGTTGAGAGAGCGGTAGAGAGATCTGTAACAGAGAGGAAGGTGAGAGGCGAGTCAGTGAGGGAGAGAGGAAGAGGGGACAGAGAGGGAGAGGAAGAGGAGACAAAGAGGGAAAGGGGTTTACCTTCGAGACGAGGGAGAGAGCGGCAGAGAGAGAGCGCCTATCGGAGTTGAGAGAGCGGCAGAGAGATCTGTAACAGAGAGGAAGGTGAGAGGCGAGTCAGTGAGGGAGATAGGAAGAGGGGACAAAGAGGGAGAGGAAGAGGAGACAGAGAGGGATAGGGGTTTACCTTCGAGACGAGGGAGAGAGCGGCAGAGAGAGAGCGCCTATCGGAGTTGAGAGAGCGGCAGAGAGAGTGCTTGAGAGAGGGAGAGGGCGAGTGCTTGAGAGAGGGAGAGGCTAGGGTTTTAAGGAGTAGTTCTCGAGTTTGGAAAGAAGTGTCGGAACGACGCGGTTCGGATGTCGATCTATATAAAAAACGTTCACATCTTCTGTAACGGTTATTAGCTAATAACCGTTACAGAAGAGGCTAATCTGTAACGGTTATTAGCTAATAACCGTTACAGAAGGTCAAACGTTTTACATATAATCTTCTGTAACGGTTATTAGCTAATAACCGTTACAGATTAGCCTCTTCTGTAACGGTTATTAGCTAATAACCGTTACAGAAGGTCAAACGTTTTTACATATTAATTTTGTAAAACAGAAGAGGCTAATCTGTTGGTTACACATGAATTTAATTTTGTTTTACATTTTTTCTAACAAAATAAAATTACAATTTTAATTTCTGTGTTGGTTACACATGAATTTAATTTTGTTTTACATTTTTTCTAACAAAATAAAATTACAATTTAGAAAATTAACCAAAAATAAAAATAAATTAGCTCCTTGTTAACAAAATTTTTCACCAATTAATGACCTGCAAAAAATAAAAATAAAAATATTAACATAACAATTTAGCACGTCTATGTTAAGAATAATTTATATTAGCACATAACAGTTTTTTAAACTCACATGTGATTATGTAGCTACTTTGTTTTTTTTCCTTCGCGTGTCGACCCTCACGCCTTCGGTGTTTTCTGTACGCCTACAACTCATCGATACTGGCTGTGATGTATCGTCGATACCGATAGAAAAAGGAGGTATTTCCTCGAAGTGGTCGTATGCTTCTTCATCTACGACATCACCAACACCGACAATACGTCTTTTTCCTGAAAGTGGCAAGTAATAAATAAGATGAACATTTGTACTCAATAAGGTGAACATTTGTACTTAAATAAGATGAACATTTACCTTGAAGCACAACATGTCTTTTCTTATCCGCCGGATCTTGAATGTAAAAAACTTGCATTGCTTGCTTATTTGCAAGTATAAAGGGATCGTCTCGATAAGCTCTTTTATTGAAGTCAACAGTTATAAATCCCATCTTGTCTTTTTTAACTCCACCGTGACCGTTGTCGATCTATGCACACTTGAATAAGGGTATCTTAAATTTCAGGTAATCTAGTTCCCAAATCTCCTCGATCCACCCATAATAAGTAGCCGACCTAACATTATCACTAGATAAAGCTACAACAGTGACTCCACTATTTTGCACGGCACTTTTACCATCATGTTTCCTTGTGTACCAGGAAAATCCATTCAAGTCATACCCTTGGTATGTCTCGACCACGGCATCAGGACGTCTTGATAACCATTTCACGGTTTCATCGACCTCTGTTCCTTCTTTCAACTGGGACTGGACTTTATGTTCTAGCCATTGGACAAATTTTATTTCATGCTCTATGGTAATCAAGTTTTCGGTGTAAAAAGGGTATTGTTCACGTAACTCGATTAGATGTTCATTGATGTAAGGCGCCACAATAGCAAGATGTTGGAGAACTTTCATATGTGCTTTGGTTCTCATTGCAAGATCCGGTATATGAGTACTAGCTCCAATTGTACCTGTTAGGTGAACATTTGTGCTAAATAAGATAAACAAATATTGTGCTAAATCAGGTGAACATTTATGCTAAATAAGGTGAACAAATATTGTGCTTTAAGTGAACATTTGTGCTAAATAAGGTGAACATTTGTGCTAAATAAGATAAACAAATATTGTGCTAAATTAGGTGAACATTTGTGCTAAATAAGGTGAACAAATATTGATCTTTAAGTGAACATTTGTGCTAAATAAGGTGAACAAATATTGTTCTTTAAGTGAACATTTGTGCTAAATAAGGTGAACATTTGTGCTAAATAAGATAAACAAATATTGTGCTAAATTAGGTGAACATTTGTGCTAAATAAGGTGAACAAATATTGTGCTTTAAGTGAACATTTGTGCTAAATAAGGTGAACATTTGTGCTAAATAAGATAAACAAATATTGTGCTAAATTAGGTGAACATTTGTGCTAAATAAGGTGAACAAATATTGTGCTTTAAGTGAACATTTGTGCTAAATAAGGTGAACATTGGAAGTTAATATATAACCTTTTCCTTCAAGTCTACCCTCATGTCGAGACTTTGGAAGACCGATTGGTTGTACATCCTGCAAATAATCGGTGTAGTACTCAATAACCTCCTCGGCCACATATCCTTCCACTATACTTCCTTCTGGTTTAGATCGGCTACGAACAAGCCCCTTCAATTGACCCATGACTCTTTCGAAAGGATACATGTATCGTAGAAATACAGGACCACACATTTTTATCTCTCTAACTAAATGAATGGTCAAATGCACCATGGAGTCAAAAAACGATGGCGGAAAGTACATCTCCAGCTCACATAGGGTTAGTACAACACCTTCTTGTAACTTGTCCAAACTATTTGGATCAATCACTTTAGAGCAAATGGAATTAAAGAAAAAACACAACTTAGTGATGGTTTTTCTCACTTCTTCCCTTAGAACTCCTCGAATTGCGACCGGAAGTAACTGGGTCAGTAGGACGTGATAATCATGTGACTTCATACCAAGTAATTTGTTGTCCTTAATAGAAACCTTTCTTGATATATTCGAGGAATAACCAGTAGGAACCTTAATAGATTTCAGGCATTCTAATAAGCTTTTTTTCTCTTGCTTTGATAAATTAAATTGTGCTGCAGGTAGCCAAGTTCGACTTTTTCCCTTATCTTGTGCCACTAGGTCTTGCCGGATCCCCATTTCAACCATGTCCTTCCTCGCATTTACGCCATCTTTAGTTTTCCCTTGGATTTCCAACATGCAACCAATCAAAGCTTCACATATGTTCTTTATTATGTGCATCGCATCTAAGCAATGCCTAATCTCCAAACTCTGCCAATATTCAAGATTTCAGAATATAGACTTCTTCTTCCATATCCCCTTGGGTATCTCATTTGCAAATTTCTTACCAAATTTTATATTAATGTCCTTCACCTGTCGATACACCCCTGAACCGGATAACGGTATTGGGGCCTTGTCTTTTTTCTACAGTACCGTCAAACCTTTCCTTGTCTCGACGGTAAGGGTGATTGCGGTTCTTAATAAACCTCCGGTGTCCCAAGTAAAAATTTTTTCTGGAGTTTTTCAGGTACACAGAATGGGTGTTTTCCATGCAAATAGGACACGCTTTCGCTCCTTTATTCCTATACCCTGACAGGTTTCCGTATGCAGAAAAATCATTGATTGTGCAAAATATCATGGCACGGAGGTTAAACTCACTTCTAGAGTGTGCATCATATATTTTCACTCCATTCTGCCACAATTCACCAAGGTCATCTATTAATGGAGCCAAGTACACATCTATATCATTACCTGGTTGCTTGGGACCAGAAATCAACAAGGGCATCATCATGTATCTCCTTTTCATGCATAGCCAGGGATGAAGATTGTAAATACACAATAAGACCGGCCACGTAGTCTGCCGGCTACTCATGTTGCCGTAAGGATTCATCCCGTCTGTACATAAATCCAATCTCAAATTTCTAGGTTCACTGCCGAAATCTTCAAATTCCCTATCTATATTTATCCAATCTGGAGAGTCTGCTGGGTGTCTGAGCATGCCATCGCCTTTTTTTCCTGCAGTCTGCGTTCCATCTTAACAATTTGGCATCCTTCGCGTTAGAGAAAAGTCGCTGGAATCTTGGTATTATTGGTATATAAAACACCACTTTTGCAGCTGGTCCCTTACTACCTTCATTTTCAATTTGATCGTCCCTCGGTTTATACCGTGACGCATTACACTTTGGACATTTATGCAAGTCTCCGTACTGATTCCGGAATAATATGCAGTCATTTGGACATGCATGAATTCTCTCAACTCCAATTTTTAAAGGACATAACATCTTTTTAGCCTTATAAATTGAATCTGGCAACTGGTTATCTTTTGGAAGAAATTCTTTATGTAATAGTTTGAGCAAAGATGTGAAACTTGCATCACTCCATCCATTTTTGGCTTTAAGATTGAACAGTTTGAAAACAGCATTAAGTTTTGACAATTCACAACCAGGATATAAAACTATTTTATCTTCTTCACGTAACATACCAAAAATTTCAACATTATCAACAAAATTTTCATCCACATTGTTCACAATTTCATCTAAATCGGCATTAAATTCTGAGTTATCTACATTTCTATCATCATCTACATTCTCATCATCAAATACATTGACATCATCAATTTCATCATCCAATGATACATTTTCTTCCTCATACACAGAATCCAATACATTTGTGCTAGTACTATCCCCCCCCCATTCTCTCCATGGAGTGTCCACCGACTATAATCCGGTTGAAATCCATTTATAATCAAATGAGCCTTCACTTCTTCAAAATTAGACCACTTCAACAAATTCTGACAAACACGACAAGGACAATACATTTTATCATCTTCTTTCATTTTCAAATTCTCTTTAGCACAAACCATAAATTCTTCAAGTCCTCTCAAAAATGTAGACGAGCATCGATTACTTAAGTACATCCACGTCCGATCCATCTGAACAACAAAATTTATGCAAATTATTAGGGTTTCGGACCAATTTGTCATATTAGGTTTTCGGACCGGTCACCATCCTAGCCCGCTCTTTGGATACTCTGTCTCATTAGCGAGCGTACGTTAGATGCAATGTGCTATCTGAGAAAAATTCGGCAGCATTTCCCCTTATGTTCCCTGAATACGCCAACACACGATTGCTCGTGCGTACGTATCCGTGGGAACACAAGGGAAATGCCGCCGAATTTTTCTCAGACAACACATCGCATCTAACGTACAACTCGCTGTCCTAAATGAGACAGATCGTATCCAAAGAGCAGTACTCCCGATCGGGAGTACTATCCGAGATTAATCCCTAATGGATTAATCTCGGACGGGCAATGACCTAAATTCAGTTGAGTTCCGGTATTTGGTTCCTATATGACAATACGAAATTCATGCCTATATATATATATATATGCAAATTATTAACGAAATGCAAATAATTTAAAAAAAGAGAAGTTCATGAAAATATACTTTCAATTGTGTGCCTTCCGATCCGTTGAATCGTGCGACTTATCCGGCCGATGTAAGATCTTCTCCTATTCAATGATATCTTAAAATATATAAAAAAACAAAAATAACCATAAATTAATGAAAAAATCGAAATAAATAAGAAAAAAATGTAAAAAAAAATTACGGTTCAAATTTAATTTTTTTTACCTTAAATCTGCTCTCCATCTTATTCTCTTTCTAATTATTATTTTTTCAGAATTTTTAGAAATTTTTGGCTATTTTTTTGGAGTGAAGCCACCACCACAAATTCGCAATAAATGAGAAGATCAGAAAAGAGTTAAGTGATGCGGCGCTAGCTGTGAGTTTGTTGGGATGGGGAGGAAGACCTAAATACAGAACTATTCTGTAACGGTTATTAAAAAATAACCGTTACAGAATCATAAAAAATATAAAAAAAGCCGTTACAGAATCATAAAAAAATTAATAAATTTCGTCCCATATCAGTAACGGTTATTAGAAAATAACCGTTACAGAATCATTAAAAAATAAAAAAAAACGTTAACCTACTGTAACGGTTATTTACTAATAACCGTTACAGAAGATGGTTGATATTAATATATTTCTTTTTTCTTTTCTGTAACGGTTGTTGGATAATAACCGTTACAGAATATAAGAAATCTGTAACGGTTATTATCCAACAACCGTTACAGAAGGTTGATGCATTTTTTTTCCCTGACCATGACGGAAATGTTATTACGGTTGTTTCATAATAACCGTTACAGATTTGTGGCGCCAATTTTCCCGCCTAATGCTTCACTATTCTGTAACGGTTATTTTAAAAACCGTTACAGAAGTGCCGTTACAGAAGGTCCTTTTTCCCGTAGTGAGAGTTCGATAGAGACCTTGCAAATTGCATTTCAGGTATAAGTTAAACAAACGGTTATGATATCACTTATCACAGCAGCCAGCAGGTGTATTAAGCACATATGTAATTCAGATATATATAATTTTTTATATTTTTAATATTTAATATCTTATTAGAGGATCTCTTGTCGATATTTTAAGTTAGGAGGTTGACCTCTTCTATGAAAAAAAAAGTGGAATTTTTGTTCCGGCATGAATCGGCTACAACGAGTCAACAACCATAATCTTTGTTTACTTCACATTATATAATTTACACTCTAATCTTCGTTGTGTATTTTCATTCATATAAATTCTAGATCCAATTTTAGTTTGTACAGGTCTCATGAATCACAATATGAGTAATAAACCCCAGTATAGACTGGTACGATTCAATTACACATTTTGTTCATTCGGGACAATATGCATCCAGTTTAATAACAAAAATTTCAAGAAAAGTTAAACCGGATCTAATCTTTGTATTTGTTAAAACGGAAAAAAGCGCGCAACTGAATGTGAATACTAGTCAAAGTACTGTTGTGCTCTTTAAAATTTGAAATTATAGTGTTATATTTATATATAATCGAGAATAATTAACAAATTAAAAATTTCTTTATCCGTATCATCTGTACCAATGAGTATCAAATCAACAACAGACTTTGGTGAAACCTATAAATTAATCGTAAAACTTCTTTCGTTGTTGTTTTTTTTTTTCTTTTTTTTTAATCTAAATCATAGAACTTCTGACAATGTGCCCATAACATAGTCGGCAATACGTGTAATGCAGCCATTGGCCAACGCTTTTTTTAACTTTGAAGAATCCCTGGGGTGAGTTATGTTTCTTCACCTGTGATTTTCCGTGAATGCTATCTGTGTTGTGGCTTCACGTAAATCCGTATTTTGTTGCTTGAGAATATGAAATATTTTTATTTGGTAGAAATTCAAAAATTTTCTTCCTATTTCAATTTTTTTAAGCCTTCAATCTTCCAGCAAATTTTTCATTAAAAAAAGTCAGTGCTCTCTACTGACCTAATAATTTTAAGAAAACCAAAATCATTTCTCTTTTGATTAGTTTTATTTCAAATTATAATTCAAATAGTATTTTCACGATGCTAAATGGTAGATATCATTGGTCCTTTGCAATTTAAACATATGTGTAGAAATAAAAAATTTTTAATACAGATTTTTCTTTTTTTGAAAGATTTTTCCCCGTGATAATTGGAGCTTATTTCACCAATAGAAAAAAAAGCACAAGAATTAATACCGGAAGACATTCCAAATAAATTGTTTACATTTTTTGTATTTTTTATTTTTTAATTCAAATATTTTCTGTATTCAATCAACCACGATCAGAAACGATTTGTTGAATTTCTAGTAATAAAATTTTCTGGTTCGATAATTGGGCTGGATCTGCTATTTCTTTTTTTACTAAGGCTTCAACCCCAGCTCTTTCCCCTCTAATTTCTGTCAGAGCGGCTTTTGACAACTGGTTCCGTTTGGTTCCGGCACCAATGACAGAATTGCAAACTTGGATCTTTAATCAAGCGCAACAAATCCATCTGAGCAGTGGACTAGATTCTTTTTTTTGGAAGTGGACTGCTGATGGGAAGTATTCCTCAGCATCTCTGTATAAACTTTTGATCTCTGCCGGCAAAACCACCTTTCAGTACCACCGTCTTTGGAAATTAAAGGTTCCCCCCACAGTTAAAATGTTTCTGGTTTTACTTTCTCACGGCAAAATCTTAACTCAGGACCAGTTGTTGAGAAGGAATATTCAGGTCCAGAGTTTTTGCCACCTCTGTCACCAACACATTCTCGAAACAGCAGATCACATTTTCCACAGCTGCTCCTTTTCTGAACAACTTTGGTCTCGAATAGGTTGGCACACCGATCTCTTGAGAGACTTAAATTCCTTGCTGCTTCATCTCTGCTCTCCTATTCAAGGTTTCAACGTTTCTATGGGAGTCACTGCACTGTGGGGCATTTGGCTGGAGAGGAATAATCGAGTTTTTCAGAACAAAAAAAGGAATATTGAAGCAGTGCATAGCTGGATAGTTCAGGAGGCCTCCTTATTTTGGAAGTCCTGTTAGAGCAAAACTGCAGCTCAGGATTTTAGCTTATTTTTTTTATTTTTTTTTATTCCCTTCTTTTTCCTCTAGATAGTCTCTATCTAGCTTGTCTAAAAAAAAATAAAAAAATTTTGTTCAGTCTTCCATTATAGTAGTTTGATTTAAAAAGTTTGCATACGTGTTGTTAAGGTCTAATTGGTTTCCGCCTTGCTATCACTGACGGATCTAGGTATAACAAAGGGGTGTCAATGTCACCCCTATTTTTTGAAATAATATTACTACATATGAATATTTATAGTTATAAAATATAAATTTGTCATATGTATTTTATATTTGAACCCCATAAATATTTAGATGATTTTTCATTAGTGAACCCCATATAACTTTTTTAGTATATTTTTTTGTGAGGTCTTTTTGGATTGATTAACAATTTCTATTTGTAAAGAATTATTGCCATACAAAAAGATCATTTTTATAAACCGAAAGGAGAAATGTAGTTAATTTTTTTTTAGTTCTTGTTAGTGGGTCTTTTAATTAATTAAATAGGTCCACAATATAGGCCAAACATAAACTATGATGGATAACCTCATAAGCATCCTAGCCGAACAACCATGAAAACAAATAATAAAAATTTGGCAAAAAAAGAAAAATAATTATACAAATAAAATAATACTAACAAATACTAATACTAATACTAAAAAAATGAAAGGTACTGCTGCTAAAAAATTTACCCTTTTATTTATTAAATCAATTGTTTTATTTTCTAGTTAATTTATGACATATTGAAATTATAATTTGAGTCAAATTCAAATTTGAAACATATCTAATTTGTAGCTTGGCCCCAGGTGAAACATATTCTTCTTATGACAAATGTCGAAAAAAAATTCTTTATATAAAAAAATAATATTTTTATTTAAATATTATTAATTTATTAAAAAAATTCAAATTTTTCTGACTTCGCCCCAGGTGAACCCCCAATCAAAATTTTCTGGCTCCGTCTCTGCTTGCTATACTAATGTTCCACGGAACTTACGCAGAGAATCCATACAAACTTGATCTAACGTTTCAAACTTGCTTTTCCACGTGTCAAGTACTCTCAAACTATTAGCAGTTTAGCACCGCCCATGTATTGTTTATTACGTAGAATCTCAATTTCAATATTTTTATACGCCTCTCAGCTTTGTCACAATCCTCTATAAATATTGAACGTTCCTCATACCTGAGAGAATTGAAAACCACCAACACATCCGAACAGAGATACACCCTTATAAGTTTACAAAACAAAATTTTCTGTTTTCCCAATCAACACATATATACAGAAGAACAATGGCAAATAGCTCCTATTACCATACAAACAACTACAATTACTCGACCTTCAATTACCTCACAGATCGACCTCTCCACCTCTGCTTCTTCCTCCTAACCCTCTTTTTTTTTTTTGATCAGCAAAGCCCGTAGGCATCCTAACCCTCTTTTTGTTTTTGGGTTTCTCATTCTACATGAATTTTGAGTCAGCCTCCGAGAGTCTCGCCGATCAGACCAAATTACTCCTAATTTTATCCCCATTACTGTTTGTTCTAGCTGTGCATTGTTTATCAAATGTCGATACACGACATTTATCCTTCTCCTTTCTTGTTCCGGAGCAGGAGTTGATTCATCGGGCTGGCGGCTCACCATGGGGTGTCACTTTACTTCT
This sequence comes from Rhynchospora pubera, assembly GCA_028095005.1. Lineage (NCBI taxonomy): Eukaryota > Viridiplantae > Streptophyta > Magnoliopsida > Poales > Cyperaceae > Rhynchospora > Rhynchospora pubera. The sequence continues at coordinate 76,903,156 of CM051463.1, forward strand.
GGTGGTTTTGATTTTCATGGTCTATTATCAATCTTCTTTCCATGAGATGTGGTTTCCTTTTGGCCGGTGAATTTAAGAAGACAGGACCAGCAGAGAGTGAAGATCAGAGAAGAAATTAAGCTGTAGCTATCAGATATATTATAAAATTAAATGACTTGAAAAGAATGCACAATAGCGTAAAATGCTCTAATTCTGTCCAGTACGAATATTATTTGCAATTTATGCCCATAATTGCCATGGATAATTCAATCTTTTTGAATTTTTAAGAGTATAGACTTATTATCCACTGTATAAAGAGCTGAAATATAGATTATGGGTGTGTTTGGAAGAGACGCGAACAAGGGACGAACAGCTAGTTTGCGAACTAGCACTGTTCGCACGAACCAAACAACCCACGAACAGTCGTAGTTCGTGAACTTCTCCCTTGTTCCTAAACCCCCGATTTTTACGAACTAGGCACGAACTAGGCGCTGTTTGTGGCTGCCTTGTTCGTCCCTTGTTCGTGCAAGTTCCAAACACACCCTATAATGATTAAATGACATGAAATGAACGCACAATCGTTTGTAATTCTCCAATTTTGTCCAGACGCACAATATTTGCACTATATGTGCGTAATTGCCGTATATAATCCAGTCCTTTTAAATTTTTAAGATTATAAATTAATTCTCCACTGTATAAAGAGCTTAAATATAGATTATAGTGATCAAATGACATGAAATGAATGCACAATCGCGTGAAATAACCCAATTCTGTTCAGAACGCTCATTATTTGCAATTTATATGCGTAATTGTCATGTATGAACCAATCCTTTTGAATTTTAAGATTATAAATTTATTCTCCACTATTTAAAGAGCTTAAATATAGATTATAGAGATCAAATTACTTAAAATGAATGCACAATCGCATGAAATTCGCCAATTCTATCCAGAACGCACATTATTTGCAATATAGGTCCATAATTACCATGTATAATCCATTCATTTTGAATTTTTAAGATTATAAACTTACTCCCTACTGAATAAAGAACTTAAATATAGACTATAGTGATCAAATGACTTGAGATGAATGCACAATCACGTCAAATTCTCCAATTCTTTCCAGAGCATACATTATTTGCTCTTTATGCACATAAGTTCCATGTATAATCCAATCCTTTTAAATTTTTAGATTATAAACTTATTATCTACTGTATAAAGAGGTTAAATATAGATAATAGTGATCAAATGACATGAAATAAAGCACAATCGCTTGAAATTCACCAATTCTGTCCAGAACGCTCATTATTTGTGCTTTATGTGTGTAATTGTCATGTATAATTCAATCCTTTTGAATTTTTAGGATTATAAACTTATTCTCCACTGTACAAAGAGCTTACATATAGATTATTGTGATCAAATGACAAGAAATGAATGCACAATCATTTGAAATTCTCCAATTCTGTCCTGAACAATCATTATTTGCACTTTATGTGCGTAATTGTCATGTATGATCCAATCCTTTTGAATTTTTAGGATTATAAACTTATTATCTACAGTACAAAGAGTTTAAATATAGATTATAGTGATCAAATTACTTGAAATAATGCACAATTGCTTGAAATTCTCCAATTCTGTGAAGAACGCTCAATATTTGCAATTTATGTGCGTAATTGTCATGTATAATCCTATCATTTTGAATTTTTGGGATCATAAACTTATTTTCCACTGTATAAAGAGCTTAAAAAAGATTATTATGATTGAATGACTTGAAATGAATGCACAATCGCGTGAAATGCTCCAATTATGTCCAGAATGATCACAATCGCGTGAAATACTCCAATTCGGTTCAGAACGCTCATTATTTGCAATTTATGTGCATAATTGCAATGTATAATCCAATTCTTTTAAATTTTTAAGATTATAAACTTATTCTCCACTGTTTAAAGAGCTTAAATATAGATTATAGTGATCAAATTACATAAAATGAATGCACAATCACTTCAAATTCTTCAATTCTGTCCAGAACGCATATTATTTGCAATATAGGTGCGTAATTGCCATATATAATCCATTTCTTTTGAATTTTTAAGATTATAAACTTACTCTCCACTAAATAAAGAAGTTAAATATAGATTATAGTGATCAAATGACTTGAGATGAATGCACAATTGCATGAAATCCTCCAATTCATTTCAGAACGCTCATTTTTTGCAATTTATGTGCGTAATTGCCATGTATAATCCTATCCTTTTGAAATTTTAAGAATATAAACTTATTCGCCACTGTATAATGAGTTTAAATATAGATTGTAGTAATTAAATGACTTGAAATGAATGCACAATCGCGAGAAATTCTCCAATTCTGTCAAGTACGCTCATTATTTGCAATTAATGCTCATAATGGCCATGGATAATCCAATCCTTTTGAATTTTTAAGATTATAAACTTATTATCTACTGTACAAAGAGCTGAAATATAGATTATAGTGATCAAATGACATGAAATGAAAGCACAATCGTTAGTTATTCTCCAATTCTGTCCAGAACGCACGATATTTTCACAAGGCGATTGCGCATTCATTTCAAGTTTATAACTTCAAAATTTCAAAAAGGATTGGATTATAGATGGAAATTACGCACATAAATTCCAAATAACGAGCGTTCTGAACAGAATTGAAGAATTTCACGCAATTGTGCATTCATTTCAAATCATTTGATCACTATAATCTATATTTAAACTCGTTATACAGTGGAGAGTAAGTTTATAATCTTAAAATTCAAAAGAAATGGATTATATATGGCAATTACGTACAAATATTGCAAATAATATGCGTTATGGACAGAATTGGAGTATTTCAAGCGATTGTGCATTCATTTTATATAATTTGATCACTATAATCTATATTCAAGCTCTTCAAACAGTGGAGAATAAGTTTATAATCTTAAAAATTTTAAAAAGATTGGATTTTACATTGCAATTACGCACAAAAATTGCAAATAATGAGCGTTCTGAACCGAATTGGAGTATTTCACGCGATTGTGCATTCATTCCATGTCATTTGATCACTATATTCTATATTTAAGCTCTTTATAAAGTAAAGAATTAGTTTATAATCTTAAAAATTCAAAAGGATTGGATCATAAATGACAATTACGCACATAAAGTGCAAATAATGAGCGTTCAGGACAGAATTGGAGAATTTCAAACGATTGTGCATTCATTTCTTGTCATTTGATCACAAAAATCTATATTTAAGCTCTTTATACAGTGGAGAATAAGTTTATAGTCTTAAAAATTTAAAAAGATTGGATCATACATGACAATTACGCACATAAATTGCAAATAATGAGCGTTCTGGACAGAATTGGGGTATTTCACGCGATTGTTCATTATTTCAAGTCATTTCATCACTATAATCTATATGTAAGCTCTTTATACAGTAGTAATAAGTTTATAATCTTAAAAAATCAAAAGGATTGGATTATATACGGCAATTACGCACATATAGTGCAAATATCGTGCGTTCTGGACAGAATTGAAGAATTACAAATGATTGTGTGTTAATTTCATGTCATTTGATTACTATAATCTATATTTGAGCTCTTTGTACAGTTGTTAATTAGTTATAATCTTAAAAATTCAAAAGGATTGGATTATCCTTGGCAATTATAAGCATAAATTGCAAATTATGAGCGTATTGGACAGAATTAGGGAATTTCACGCGATTGTGCATTCGTTTCAAGTCATTTAATTACTACAATCTATATATTGAAACTCTTTATACAGTGGCGAATAAGTTTATATTCTTAAAATTTCAAAAGGATTGGATTATACATGGCAATTACGCACATAAATTGCAAAAAATGAGCGTTCTGAAATGAATTTGAGAATTTCGCGCGATTGTGAATTCATTTTATGTAATTTGATCACTATAATCTTTATTTAAGTTCTTTAAACAGTGGAGAATAAGATAATCTTAAAAATTTAAAAGGATTGGATTATATTTTGCAATTACGCACATAAATTGCAAATTATTAGCATTCTGAACCGAATTGGAGTATTTCACGCGATTGTGTATTCATTCCATGTCATTTGATCACTATAATCTATATTTAAGCTCTTTATACAGTAGAGAAGAATTAGTTTATAATCTTAAAAATTCAAAAATATTGAATTATACAAGACAATTAAGCACATATAGTGAAAATATTGTGTGTTCTGGACAGAATTGGAGAATTTCAAACGATTGTGCATTCATTTCATGTCATTTGATCATAATAATCTATATTTAAGCTCTTTGTAAAGTGGATAATAAGTTTTTAATTTTAAAAATTCTAAAGGATTGGATTATCCATGGAAATTATGAGCATAAAGTGCAAATAATGAGCGTTATGGACAGAATTTGAGAATTTCAAGCAATTATGCATTCATTTGAAGTCATTTGATCACTTTAATTTATATTTAGGCTCATTAAACAGTGGAGAATAAGTTTATAACCTTAAAATTTCAAAAGGATTGGATTATAGTTGGCAATTATGCACATAAATTTCAAATAATGAGCGTTCTGAACAGAATTGGAGAATTTCACGCGATTGTGCATTCATTTCAAATAATTTGATCACTATAATCTATATTTAAACTCGTTATACAGTGGAGAATAATTTTATAATCTTGAAAATTCGAAAGGATTGGATTATGAAAGTCAATTACTCACAAAAATTGCAAATTGTGATCGTTCTGGACATAATTGGAGCATTTCACGCGATTGTGCATTCATTTCAAGTCATTTGTTCACTATAATCTATATTTAACTTCTTTATTCGGTGGAGAGTAAGTTTCTAATCTTATCAATTCAAAAGAAATGGATTATATATGGCAATTACGCACCAATATTGCAAATAATATGCGTTATGGACAGAATTGGAGTATTTCAAGCGATTGTGCATTCATTTTATGTAATTTGATCACTATAATCTATATTTAAGCTCTTTAAACAGTGGAGAAAAAGTTTATAATCATAAAAAATTAAAAGGATAGGATTATACATTGCAATTACGCACATAAATTGCAAATAATGAGCGTTCTGAATCGAATTGGAGTATTTCACGCGAATGTGCAATCATTCAATGTCATTTGATCACTATAATCTATATTTAAGCTCTTTATACAGTGGAGAATTACTTTATAATCTTAAAAATTCAAAAGTATTGAATTATACATGGAAATTACGCACAAATAGTGCAAATATTATGCGTTCTGGACAGAATTGGAGAATTTCAAACGATTGTTCATTCATATCATGTCATTTGATCATAATAATCTATATTTAAGCTCTTTGTAAAGTGGATAATAAGTTTATAATTTTAAAAGTTCAAAGGATTGGATTATCCATGGAAATTATGAGCATAAAGTGCAAATAATGAGCGTTCTGGACAGAATTATAGCATTTTATTCGATTGTGCATTCATTTCAAGTCATTTGATCACTTTAATTTATATTTAAGCTCATTAAACAGTGGAGAATAAGTTTATAACCTTAAAATTTCAAAAGGATTGGATTATAGATGGCAATTACGCACATAAATTCCAAATAATGAGCGTTCTGAACAGAATTGGAAAATTTCACGCGATTGTGCATTCATTTCAAATCATTTGATCACTTTAATCTATATTTAAACTCGTTATTCAGGGGGGAATAATTTTATAATCTTGAAAATTCAAAAGGATTGGATTGTACAGGTCAATTACTCACATAAATTGCAAATTGTGATCGTTCTGGACATAATTGGAGCATTTCACACGATTCTGCATTAATTTCAAGTCATTCAATCACAATAATCTATATTTAAGCTCTTTATACAGTGGAGAATAAGTTTATAATCTTAAAAATTTAAAAGGATTGGATTATACATGACAATTACGCACATAAAGTTCAAATATTGAGCGTTCTGGACAAAATTGGAGAATTTCATGCAATTGTGCATTATTTCAAGTCATTCGATCAAAATAATCAACATTTAAGCTCTTTGTACAGTATATAATAAGTTTATAATCTTAAAAATTCAAAAGGATTGAATTAAACATGACAATTACGCACATAAAGTGCAAATAATGAGCGTTCTGGACAGGATAGGAGAATTTCAAGCAAATGTGCAATCATTTCAAGTCATTTGATAACTACAATCTATATTTAAGCTCTTCATACAATGGAGAGTAAGTTTTTAATCTTAAAAGTTCAAAAGGATTGGATTATACAAGACAAGTACGCACATAAAGTGCAAATAATGAGCGTTCTGCACAGAATTTGAGAATTTCAAGCAATTGTGCATTCATTTCATGTCATTTGATCACTATAATCTATATTTAAGCTATATATAAAGTGGAGAGTATGATCATAATCATAAAAATTCAAAAGGAATGGATTAAACGTGGCAATTACGCACATATAATAAAAATAATGTGCGTTCTGGACAAAATTTGAGAATTTCAAACGTTCGTGCTTTAATTTTAAGTAATTTGATCACTATAATCTATATTTAAGTTCTTTAAATAATAAGTTTACAATCTTAAAATTTCAAAAGAATCGGACATGGCAATTACGCACATAAAGTGTAAATAATTAGCGTTCTGGACAGAGTTGGAGCATTTAACGCGATTGTGCATTCATTTCAAGTCATTTGATCACTATAATCTATAATTAAGTACTTTATACAGTTGAGAATGAGTTTATGATCTTAAAAATTGTCGGATTATACATGACAATGATGCACATAAAGAGCTAATAAATATTGTTCTAGACAGAATTGGAACATTTGACGCGATTGTGCATTTATTTCAATTCATTTGTTAACAATAATCAATATTAAAACTCTATATACAGTGAAGATAAGTCTATAATATTAAAAATTCAAAATGATTGGATTATATTTGGCAATTACGCACATCTAGTGCAAATAATGTGCGTTCTAGAAAGAATTGAAGCATTTCAAATGATTGTGCATTCATTTGATTTGATTTGTGCACTATAATCTATATTTAAGTTCTTTATACACTATAAAATTAGTTTATAATCTTAAAAATTCAAAAGGATTTGATTATACATAGCAATTACGCACGTATAGTGCAAATAATGTGTGTTCTGGACAGAATTGGAGATTTTTAAAAGATTGTGCGTTCATTTCATTTCATTTCATTTGATCACTATAATCTATATTTAATCTCTTTATAAGTATTAGATTAAACATGACAATTACGCACATAATGTGCAAATAATGAGCATTCTTGACAGAATTGGAGAATTTCAAACAATTGTGTATTATTTCAAGTCATTTGATCACTATAATCTATATTTTAGCTCTTTGTACAGTAGATAATCAGTTTATAATCTTAAAAATTCAAAATAATTGGATCATAAATGACAATTACGCACATAAAGTGCAAATAATGAGCGTTCAGGACAGAATTGGAGAATTTCTAACGATTGCGCATTCATTTCTTGTCATTTGTTCACAATAATCTATATTTTAAGCTCTTTATATAGTGGAGAATAAGTTTATAATCTTAAAAATTCAAAAAGATTGGATCATACATGACAATTACGCACATAAATTGCAAATAATGAGCGTTCTGGACAGAATTGGCGTATTTCACGCGATTATGCATTATTTCAAGTCATTTAATCACTATAATCTATATGTAAGCTCTTTATACAGTAGATAATAAGTTTATAATCTTAAAAATTCAAAAGGATTAGATTATATACGGCAATTACGCACATATAGTGCAAATATTGTGCGTTCTGGACAGAATTGAAGAATTACAAATGATTGTGCATTCATTTCATGTCATTTGATCACTATAATCTATATTTCAGCTCTTTGTACAGTTGATAATTAGTTATAATCTTAAAAATTCAAAAGGATTGGATTATCCTTGGCAATTATGAGCATAGTTTGCAAATGATGAGCGTACTGGACAGAATTGATGAATTTCACGCGATTGTGCATTCGTTTCAAGTCATTTAATCACTATAATCTATATTTAAGATCTTCAAAAAGTGGAGAATAAGTTTATAATCTTAAAATTTCAAAAGGATTGGATTATACGTGGCAATTACACACATAAATTGCAAAAAATGAGCGTTCTGAAATGAATTGGAGAATTTCACGCGATTGTGCATTCATCTCAAGTCATGTGATCACTATAATCTATATTTCACTTTTTTATTCAGTAGAGAGTATGTTTACAATCTTAAAAATTTAAAAGGACTGGATTATATTTTGCAATTACGAACATAAATTGCAAATTATTAGCATTCTGAACCGAATTGGAGTATTTCATGCGATTGTGTATTCATTCCATGTTATTTGATCACTATAATCTATATTTAAGCTCTTTATACAGTAGAGAATTAGTTTATAATCTTAAAAATTAAAAAATATTGAATTATACAAGACAATTAAGCACATATAGTGAAAATATTGTGTGTTCTGGACAGAATTGGAGAATTTCAAACGATTGTGAATTCATTTCATGTCATTTGATCATAATAATCTATATTTAAGCTCTTTGTAAAGTGGATAATAAGTTTTTAATTTTAAAAATTCTAAAGGATTGGATTATCCCTGGAAATTATGAGCATAAAGTGCAAGTAATGAGCGTTCTGTACAGAATTGGTGAATTTCACGCAATTGTGCATTCATTTCAAATCATTTGATCACTATAATCTATATTTGAACTCGTTATACAGTGGCACGTAAGTTTATAATCTTAAAATTTCTAAAGGAATTGTACAGGTCAATTACTCACATAAATTGCAAATTGTGATCGTTCTGGACATAATTGGAGCATTTCACGCGATTGTGCATTAATTTCAAGTCATTCAATCACAATAATCTATATTTAAGCTCTTTATACAGTAGATAATAAGTTTATAATCTTAAAAATTCAAAAGGATTGGATTATCCTTGGCAATTATGAGCATAAAGTTCAAATATTGAGCGTTCTGGACAATATTGGAGAATTTTAAGCAATTGTGCATTATTTCAAGTCATTCGATCACAATAATCAAAATTTAAGCTCTTTGTACAGTAGATAATAAGTTTAAAATCTTAAAAATTTAAAAGGATTGGATTAAATATGACAATTACGCACATAAAGTGCAAATAATGAGCGTTCTGGACAAGATTGGTGGATTTCGAGCAATTGTGCAATCATTTCAAGTCATTTGATAACTACAATCTATCTTTAAGCTCTTCATACAGTGGAGAGTAAGTTTATAATCTTAAAAATTCAAAAGGATTGGATTATAGAAGCCAATTACGCACATAAAGTGCAAATATTGAGCGTTCTGCACAGAATTTGAGAATTTCAAGCAATTGTGCATTCATTTCAAGTCATTTGATCACTATAATCTATATTTAAGCTATATATAAAGTGGAGAGTATGTTTATAATCTTAAAAATTCAAAAGGAATGGATTAAACATGGCAATTACGCGCATATAATACAAATAATGTGCGTTCTGGACAAAATTTGAGAATTTCAAGCGTTTGTGCATTCATTTTAAGTAATTTGATCACTATAATCTATATTTAAGTTCTTTAAATAATAATTTTACAATCTTAAAATTTCAAAAGAATCGGACATGGCAATTACGCACATAAAGTGCAAATAATTAGCGTTCTGGACAGAGTTGGAGCATTTAACGCGATTGTGCATTCATTTCAAGATATTTGATCACTATAATCTATAATTAAGTACTTTATACAGTTGAGAATGAGTTTATGATTTTAAAATTCAAAATGGTCGGATTATACATGGTAATGACGCACATAAAGAGCTAATAAATATCGTTCTAGACAGAATTGGAACATTTGACACGATTGTGCATTTATTTCAATTCATTTGTTAACAATAATCTATATTAAAACTCAATATACAGTGAAGAGTAAGTATATAATATTAAAAATTCAAAATGATTGGATTATACTTGGCAATTACGCACATCTAGTGCCAATAATGTGCGTTCTAGAAAGAATTGAAGCATTTCAAATGATTGTGCATTCATTTCATGTCATTTGTACACTATAATCTATACTAGCGGGGGTGTCGCGCGTTGCGCGACCTATTTTTCCACATAAGTATCACCAACTTTTGTTACCTACAATAGAAGTTAATTTTGTTTTGTAAGATAAATGTATATATGAAGAAAAGGAATAAGACGATGAAATTTTTTTTAAACTATAAATTGTAAAATAACCAAAAGTTCAAGGGATCACAGACACATCCAGTATGTGTACCTTCCTTTACCATTAATTGAACACTGAGATAACAGCCCAAATGTATGTTCTAACTCTATAGAAACATATCTGCATCAATGTGCCCAATCCTGATTTCTTTATTCTCATCCACGATTGCAATCTGTAAAATAAAAATAGATTGATTAGTTATTACTGGTTTACAATAGCAGCCCTGCACTGATTTATTTGGTAATATCTTTAAAGAAAAAATTTGTTACGTTTAGTAAATGGGAATAATTTTTTTTTGAAAAAATAATGTTGTTGAATTTTTGTGTAGAAGAAAGAAATATATTAATTTTCCTAATTTCAAATTGCGAAATGTGACAAACAAATTTTCTTTAATGGCCAATATGGGAGGAAGCATCTATGATGGGTACAGTACAACATAACACACGATGACCATTGGTAAATCAAATGAAATAATACTTAAAAAAAGTTAAATGCCAAAAATATACCTTACGCATCTTTTGTTTTCTTTCTATAAAATTGCCAGCAAGTTGTACATGTAAAAAAAATGAGCCATCAGAATCTGCAAAGAACACAACAAAAAATTTGTTGAATCTGTTAAGACTACAAACAAAATTGTAAATACAGAAACAATCTTTATTAGCATTTTAAATTTGATTTCATCATTTTGTTGATAACCAAAATAAAGCTATCAAGTTCAAATTATTAATGACAGCTGAAAAAATGGAACTTAATACACATCAATTTAGTTGCTTAAAGTGAATTAACTTATCTACATTATAATATAAAAGGAAAATGGATACTTCCAACTTATATTTAAATTAGTATATTATATGCATGATCCGAAGAATAGAACAGAAGTTCTATTAAACAAAATACACAACATTGATAGCAGTAAAGGGATAAAGATGCTGCTTACAATTACATGGAGGTGCCACATGGTACCAATTTGAAATTTGTTAATGGTGAATTGGACCCTATTTCTTATATAACTATCCCTCAGCTTTAGCTAATAGGCACAATCAAAGGCTGATTAAAAAAATTATGCGTAGTGGGTAAAAAATTGAATACCACGAAATCAGAATTGTAATAATTCGTCCTCAAGGACGAATTAATCTTGATTAGCTCATGCTCATGGACCCAGTACTCCTTAAGCCTCTCATCCTTGTGCTTGTCCCTTACGTTCCCTCTCCATAATAGTTATGTTAATAACAAATTCTTTAATAAGCATAGTATCTGTATATAACACAAAGAAAGTAGCCTAAAACCCTCCTAAGAACTAACTTTTTATGAGGAAATAAGCAAAAAAAAAAAAGGGTAAAATTTTCACGATTGAGTCTCCTAATTCAAACACCAACCTAATGAACAAATTGCTAAAATCACATGATTTTCTTCTTGTTCTAATGACCATGGGTAAAAATAAGAAAATTGGAGCTAATTAAGTTTAAATTGGAGGAACTAAATTGGAGAAAGCTAGATAGAAATTTAGAGCTAATTAAGTTAAAATTGAGGCTGATTTAAAAAATCAAGGCCACGCAGTCTTGATATGCATTACTAACAAATAGGAGTAGGTGCAGAAACAGTCAAGCCATAAACTGGTATCTACCAGCACATAATAATTTTTTTATTGCCAATGTTCAAAACCTGATCTGTGAACCTGGTACTCCATATAAAGTGTGAGGGAATTGAACTAATCCAAATGAATCTTGCGCCATGTGAGAGATGTTGCAAGAAAAGCAGAACCGACTCTCATGCAGTCTGTTATAATAGCTACAATGCATCAATTAAAATATAACAATTTATATACATAAATACGTAAGAATTTTTTTAATATATATGCACGATAAAAACGAAAACATATCTAGCTATTCAGATCCTATAAAAATATAAAGAGATGCCATGCTCAATTCTTAAAGTTTCAGTACTTAACAGCAAGGAGAATTAACATTGTGTTTGGTACAGCAAGATCACCTCTTTAACCTATGAAGAGACATTTTTTTAGTAGAAATCGAGTAACACTTAAAATAAGTAGAAATTTATAAATTTATAGTTTAGTGGCAACGAATGAGTTTATGTTTTTTCAATTTAGGTAGTTCATAGAAAACACTTCTGTTTAATGACTCAGCGTGCAATAATTACAATGCTGATTTTGATAGAGACGAATTAATTTGCATGTACCCCTGACTGAAAAGACCGCAGTAAGGCACTCATGCTCATAGGGGTACATTTGCTTTGTAACAGTACTGAATTCAAAGAACTATTAACATATGAACAAAGTAAATTTTTTATATTCATCTAAGGGGAAAAAAAGCAAATTCTGTAGATCTTTTGCAATGCATCAATGAAAATAGGCTGATCAAATAAAAGTGCTTACCTCTCTTGGTTGGAAGCAAGGGATAAGAAGTGCAACAGCTGCTCGATGGTGTAAACGTCCTCGTCTCTATCCTTTTTTTTTTCATCCTCCTTTTCTAAATCAAAAGGAAAGAAAAAAGATACATATGGTTGAAAACCAATTGCATGAAAAAAAAAAGCCAAACATGAGCAGAGGCGAAGAACAGGAAAATGAGCAAACATATCACAAATACCAAAAAAAAAAAGAAGCATGAGTTACCCAAATGAGAAAGAACGGAACTGAGGCATGAGTCCAAGGAACACCAGAGAAAAAAGCAGCTCTTGGAACCAACTAACACTGACCCCCAAATCTAAAAATCAAGTATGCAATCTGCAAAGGAGGTAGAAAATAAACAAAATCAACCCAAAGCAAACCAGAAGTTCTATGCAAAAGCAAAACAAAAAGATAGAAAAACCTACCATAGCAGCAAAGATGAAGAGAAATGGAAGAAAATAAGCGATTTCCTCTGCACAACTAAAGTTGCGAACTGATAGTAGAGGCATATAGATCAGCGCCTTCTTCTACCTAGCTAGTTGGAATCGACGGAGAGAGAGAGAAGAAGAGGACGACAATAATTTGAGAGAACAGTGACGAAGGAGAGGGGGAGAGAGCGCGCGCCCAGAGAGAACAGAAAATTGACCCTTCAGATGTCGAAAAAACGCCCCTAGAAAGATCGAAGAGGCGCCAGATGGACGGACAGATCTAGCTGAATCGGACGAACTGGATTGACTTGGGAAAAATGAACGGTCAGGATCCGATACTGTTCCAACTACTGTGCGCTCACAGTAGTTTCGGAGTCGGACTTAATTGTGCCGAATAATATATGTTTTGATTCAAGTTCATTATACACTATAAAATTAGTTTATAATCTTAAAAATTCAAAAGAATTTGATTATACACAGCAATTACGCACGTATAGTGCAAATATTGTGTGTTCTGGACAGAATTGGAGATTTTTAAAAGATTGCGCGTTCATTTCATTTCATTTGATCACTATAATCTATATTTAATATCTTTATAAGGATTGGATTAAACATGACAATTACGCACATAATGTGCAAATAATGAGCGTTCTTGACAGAATTGGAGAATTTCAAACAATTGTGTATTATTTCAAGTCATTTGATCACTATAATCTATATTTAAGCTCTTTGCACAGTAGATAATCAGTTTAAATCTTAAAAATTCAAAAGGATTGGATCATAAATGACAATTACCCACATAAAGTGCAAATAATGAGCGTTCAGGACAGAATTGGAGAATTTCTAACGATTGCGCATTCATTTCTTGTCATTTGATCACAATAATCTATATTTAAGATCTTTATACAGTGGAGAATAAGTTTATAATCTTAAAAATTCAAAAAGATTAGATCATACATGACAATTACGCACATAAATTGCAAATAATGAGCGTTCTGGACAGAATTGGGGTATGTCACGCGATTGTGCATTATTTCAAGTCATTTAATCACTATAATCTATATGTAAGCTCTTTATACAGTAGATAATAAGTTTATAATCTTAAAAATTCAAAAGGATTGGATCATATACGGCAATTACGCACATATAGTGCAAATATTGGGCGTTCTGGACAGAATTGAAGAATTACAAATGATTGTGCGTTCATTTCGTGTCATTTGATCACTATAATCTATATTTCAGCACTTTCTACAGTTGGTAATTAGTTGTAATCTTAAAAATTCAAAAGGATTGGATTATCCTTGGCAATTATGAGCATAAATTGCAAATAATGAGCTACTGGACAGAATTGGGGAATTTCACGCGATTGTGCATTCGTTTCAAGTCATTTAATCACTATAATCTATATTTAAGATCTTTAAAAAGTGGAGAATAAGTTTATAATCTTAAATTTTCAAAAGGATTGGATTATCCGTGGCAATTACGCACATAAATTGCAAAAAATGAACGTTCTGAAATGAATTGGAGAATTTCACGCGATTGTGCATTCATCTCAAGTCATTTGATCACTATAATCTATATTTCACTTTTTTATTCAGTGGAGAGTATGTTTATAATCTTAAAAATTTAAAAGGATTGGATTATATTTTGCAATTACGCACATAAATTGCAAATTATTAGCATTCTGAACCGAATTGGAGTATTTCACGCGATTGTGTATTCATTCCATGTCATTTGATCACTATAATCTATATTTAAGCTCTTTATACAGTAGAGAATTAGTTTATAATCTTAAAAATTAAAAAATATTGAATTATACAAGACAATTAAGCCCATATAGTGAAAATATTGTGCGTTCTGGACAGAATTGGAGAATTTCAAACGATTGTTCATTCATTTCATGTCATTTGATCATAATAATCTATATTTAAGCTCCTTGTAAAGTGGATAATAATTTTATAATTTTAAAAATTCAAAAGGATTGGATTATCCATGGCAATTATGAGCACAAAGTGCAAATAATCAGCGTTCTAGACAGAATTATAGCATTTCATGCGATTGTGCATTCATTTCAAGTCATTTGATCACTTTTATTTATATTTAAGCTCTTTAAACAGTGGAGAATAAGTTTATAACCTTAAAATTTCAAAAGAATTGGATTATAGATGGCAATTACGCACATAAATTCCAAATAATGAGCGTTCTGAACAGAATTGGAGAATTTCACGCGATTGTGCATTCATTTCAAATCATTTGATCACTATAATCTATATTTAAGCTCTTTATACTGTGGAGAATTAGTTTATAATCTTAAAAATTCAAAATTATTGAATTATACATGGAAATTACGCACATATAGTGCAAATATTGTGCGTTCTGGACAGAATTGGAGAATTTCAAACGATTGTGCGTTCATTTCATGTCATTTGATCATAATAATCTATATTTAAGATCTTTGTAAAGTGGATAATAAGTTTATAATTTTAAAAATTCAAAGGATTGAATTATCAATGGAAATTATGAGCATAAAGTGCAAATAATGAGCGTTCTCGAAAGAATTGGAGCGTTTCATGCGATTGTACATTCATTTAAAGTCATTTGATCACTTTAATTTATATTTAATCTCATTAAACAGTGGTGAATAAGTTTATAACCTCAAAATTTTAAAAGGATTGGATTATAGATAGAAATTACGCACATAATCTATATTCAAACTCGTTATATAGTGGAGAATTATTTTATAATCTTGAAAATGCAAAAGGATTGGATTATACAAGTCAATTACTCACATAAATTGCAAATTGTGATCGTTCGGGACATAATTGGAGCATTTCACACAATTGTGCTTTAATTTCAAGTCATTCAATCACAATAATCTATATTTAAGCTCTTTATACAGTCGAGAATAAGTTTATAATCTTAAAAATTTAAAAGGATTGGATTATACATTGCAATTACGCACATAAAGTTCAAATATTGAGCGTTCAGGACAGAATTGGAGAATTTCTAACGATTGCGCATTCATTTCTTGTCATTTGATCACAATAATCTATATTTAAGCTCTTTATACAGTGGAGAATAAGTTTATAATCTTAAAAATTCAAAAAGATTGGATCATACATGACAATTACGCACATAAAGTGAAAATAATGAGCGTTCTGGACAAGATTGGAGGATTTCAAGCAATTGTGCGTTCATTTCATTTCATTTGATCACTATAATCTATATTTAATCTCTTTATAAGGATTGGATTAAACATGACAATTACGCACATAATGTGCAAATAATGAGCGTTCTTGACAGAATTGGAGAATTTCAAACAATTGTGTATTCTTTCAAGTCATTTGATCACTATAATCTATATTTTAGCTCTTTGTACAATAGATAATCAGTTTATAATCTTAAAAATTCAAAAGGATTGGATCATAAATGACAATTATGCACATAAAGTGCAAATAATGAGCGTTCTGGACAGAATTGGAGAATTTCTAACGATTGTGCATTCATTTCTTGTCATTTGATCACAATAATCTATATTTAAGCTCTTTATACAGTGGAGAATAAGTTTATAATCTTAAAAATTAAAAAAGATTGGATCATATATGACAATTACGCACATAAATTGCAAATAATGAGCGTTTTGAACAGAATTGGGATATTTCACGCGATTGTGTATTATTTCAAGTCATTTGATAACTATAATCTATATGTAAGCTCTTTATACAGTAGATAATAAGTTTATAATCTTAAAAATTCAAAAGGATTGGATTATCCTTGGCAATTATGAGCATAAATTGCAAATAATTAGCGTACTGGACAGAATTGGGGAATTTCACGCGATTGTGCATTCGTTTCAATTCATTTAATCACTGTAATCTATATTTAAGAACTTTAAAAAGTGGAGAATAAATTTATAATCTTAAAATTTCAAAAGGATTGGATTATACATGGCAATCACGCACATAAATTGCAAAAAATGAGCGTTCTGAAATGAATTGGAGAATTTCACGCGATTGTGCATTAATCTCGAGTCATTTGATCACTATAATCTATATTTAACTTTTTTTTCAGTGGAGAGTATGTTTATAATCTTTAAAATTTAAAAGGATTGGATTATACATGACAATTACGCACATAAAGTTCAAATATTGAGCGTTCTGGACAAAATTGGAGAATTTCAAGCAATTGTGCATTATTTCAAGTCATTCGATCACAATAATCAAAATTTAAGCTCTTTGTACAGTAGATAATAAGTTTAAAATCTTAAAAATTCAAAAGGATTGGATTAAACATGACAATTACTCACATAAAGTGCAAATAATGTGCGTTCTGGACAAGATTGGAGGATTTCAAGCAATTGTGCAATCATTTCAAGTCATTTGATAACTATAATCCATATTTAAGCTCTTAATACAGTGGAGAGTAAGTTTATAATCTTGGATTATAGAAGCCAATTACGCACATAAAGTGCAAATAATGAGCGTTCTGCACAGAATTTGAGAATTTCAAGCAATTGTGCATTCATTTCAAGTCATTTGATCACTATAATCTATATTTTAGCTATATATAAAGTGGAGAGTTTGTTTATAATCTTAAAAATTCAAAAGGAATGGATTAAACATGGCAATTACGCACATATAATACAAATAATGTGCGTTCTGGACAAAATTTGAGAATTTCAAGCGTTTGTGCATTCATTTTAAGTAATTTGATCACTATAATCTATATTTAAGTTCTTTAAATAATAATTTTACAATCTTAAAATTTCAAAAGAATCGGACATGGCAATTACGCACATAAAGTGCAAATAATTAGCATTCTGGACAGAGTTGGAGCATTTAACGCGATTGTGCATTCATTTCAAGACATTTGATCACTATAATCTATAATTAAATACTTTATACAGTTGAGAATGAGTTTATGATCTTAAAATTCAAAATGGTCGGATTATACATGGCAATGACGCACATAAAGAGCGAATAAATATCGTTCTAGACAGAATTGGAACATTTGACACGATTGTGCATTTATTTCAATTCATTTGTTAACAATAATCTATATTAAAACTCAATATACAGTGAAGAGTAAGTTTATAATATTAAAAACTCAAAATGATTGGATTATACTTGACAATTACGCACATCTAGTACAAATAATGAAGCATTTCAAATGATTGTGCATTAATTTCATTTCATTTGTGCACTATAATCTATATTTAAGTTCTTTATACACTATAAAATTAGTTTATAATCTTAGAAATTCCAAAGGATTTGATTATACACAGCAATTACGCACGTATAGTGCAAATATTGTGTGTTCTTGACAGAATTGGAGAATTTCTAACAATTGTGCATTCATATCTTGTCATTTGATCACAATAATCTATATTTAAGCTCTTTATACAGTGGAGAATAAGTTTATAATCTTAAAAATTGAAAAATATTGGATCATACATGACAATTACGCACATAAATTGCAAATAATGAGCGTTCTGGACAGAATTGGGATATTTCACGCGATTGTGCATTATTTCAAGTCATTTGATCACTATAATCTATATGTAAGCTCTTTATACAGTAGATAATAAGTTTATAATCTTAAAAATTCAAAAGGATTGGATTATCCTTGGCAATTATGAGCATAAATTGCAAATAATGTGCGTACTGGACAGAATTGGGGAATTTCACGCGATTGTGCATTCGTTTCAATTCATTTAATCACTATAATCTATATTTAAGATCTTTAAAAAGTGGAGAATAAATTTATAATCTTAAAATTTCAAAAGGATTGGATTATACATGGCAATTACGCACATAAATTGCAAAAAATGAGCGTTCTGGAATGAATTGGAGAATTTCACGCGATTGTGCATTCATCTCGAATCATTTGATCACTATAATCTATATTTAACTTTTTTATTCAGTGGAGAGTATGTTTATAATCTTAAAAATTCAAGAAAAATGGATTATATATGGCAATTACGCACCTATATTGCTAATAATATGCGTTCTGGAATGAATTAGAGAATTTCAAGCAATTGTGAATTTATTTTATGTAATTTGATCACTATAATCTATATTTAAACTCTTTAAACAGTGGAGAATAAGATTATAATCTTAAAAATTTAAAAGTATTGGATTATATTTTGCAATTACGCACATAAATTGCAAATAATGAGCATTCTGAACCGAATTGGAGTATTTCACGCTATTGTGTATTCATTCCATGTCATTTGATAACTATAATCTATATTTAAGCTCTTTATACAGTAGAGAATTAGTTTATAATCTTAAAAATTCAAAAATATTGAATTATACAACACAGTTACGCACATATAGTGAAAATATTGTGCGTTCTGGACAGAATTTGAGAAATTCATTTGATTGTTCATTCATTTCATGTCATTTGATCATAATAATCTATATTTAAACTCTTTGTAAAGTTGATAATAAGTTTATTTAAAAATTCAAAAGGATTGGTGTCACACCCCGCGCCGACACACCGACACACGGGGCGCGACGGTGGGGCGGTATCTTCTGCATCCATCCGACGGCCTGTCAACCTACGTCGCAAGCAGAAAAAGAACAAAACGGATGTCAGCTACAAAGCTCAGTAACCGGTTATTTAACGACACAGCTTCTCTATATTAGTTAATAAAGCAAATTAAACATGATTGGATTAATCCACATAACAAAACATACATTTCACGGAGATAATCGGGTCTAGATCAGTCAAATCATATCATAATCAGGACAAAAAGTTCCTCCCTAGTCACAGGGATCAGAACCAATCATAAAGTTCCTTCCCAGAATCGGGGATCAGAACCAAATCAGGACATAAAGTTCCTCCCCTGTATCGGGGATCAGAACCAAACCCCTCCCCTGGCAGGGGGATCAGGGTGCATGCATGAACAAATGCAGAGATCCAGGATTCTAAACCCGATAACCCGCAAAACATACCACATACGGACATACACATGCAAGCAAAATCAAGCGGTAATCAAATCAAGCAATACGAAACTAGATATAGAGAAGTCCGGTTACCTGACTGAGCGATCCAGTGCACAAGCAAATCGGAATGACTAGAACTGCAACGTATAACTCGAATACCAAATAGCCGACTATTCAAAGCCAAGGCGATATTCAAAGTTGCTAGGGAGAGAGAAACAGAAATGAAATACGAAATGAAATGAAATGAGGCTGGTTCTATTTATAGTGGAGGTACGGCTAAAATGGTAAATATTCTAGATTACTTAATAGCTAAGTAAGTAAAAAGGAATTACTTAGCTACTGTTTCTGAAAATATTAATACTATTTATAAAGATAACTGAGACTATTTATAAAGATATTCATTGTCAGAAATTATTTATATAAATACTGATTACTTAGCTACTAAAAATGTGGATAAGATCAAAGAGATATTTTCAAAGTGGATAAGCATGAACATTTTTCAAATAGGACCTTAGAATTTGAAGTATTGCAAACAGGTCCTAAAATTCAGGGATGTCACAATTGGATTATCCATGGCAAATATGAGCAAAAAGTGCAAATAATGAGCGTTCTGGACAGAATTATAGCATTTCACGCGATTGTGCTTTCATTTCAAGTCATTTGATCACTTTAATTTATATTTAAGCTCATTAAACAGTGGAGAATAAGTTTATAACCTTAAAATTTCAAAAGGATTGGATTACAGATGGAAATTACGCACATAAATTCCAAATAATAAGCGTTCTGAACAGAATTGGAGAATTTTCACGCAATTGTGCATTCATTTCAAATCATTTGATCACTATAATCTATATTTAAACTCGTTATACAGTGGAGAACAATTTTATAATCTTGAAAATTCAAAACGATTGGATTATACAAGTCAATTACTCACAAAAATTGCAAATTGTGATCGTTCTGGACATAATTGGAGCATTTTCACGCGATTGTGCATTTATTTCAAGTCATTCAATCACAATAATCTATATTTAAGCTCTTTATACAGTGGAGAATAAGTTAATGATCCCAAAAATTCAAAATGGTAGGATTGGAGAATAAGTATACACGGAGAATAAGTTAATGATCCCAATAATCTATTTTATAATCTTAAAAATTCAAAAGGATTTGATTATACACAGCAATTACGCACGTATAGTGCAAATATTGTGCGTTCTGGACAGAATTGGAGAATTTAAAAAGATTGTGCGTTCATTTCATGTAATTTGATCACTATAATCTATATTTAAGTTCTTTATAAAGTGGAGAATAAGTTTATAAACTTGTGAATTTAAAAGGATTAGATTAAACATGACAATTACGCACATAAAGTGCAAATAATGAGCGTTCTAGACAGAATTGGAGAATTTCAAGCAATTGTGTATTATTTCAAGTCATTTGATCACTATAATCTATATTTAAGCTCTTTGTATAGTAGATAATAAGTTTATAATCTTAAAAATTCAAAAGGATTGGATCATACATGACAATTACACACATAAAATGCAAATAATGTGCGTTCAGGACAGAATTGGAGAATTTCAAACGATTGTGAATTCATTTCTTGTCATTTGATCACAATAATCTATATTTAAACTCTTTATACAGTGGAGAATAAATTTATAATCTTTAAAATTCAAAAGGATCGTATCACATGACAATTAAGCACATAAATTGCAAATATTGAGCGTTCTGGACAGAACTGGGGTATTTCACGCGATTGTGCATTATCTCAAGTCATTTGATCACTATAATTTATATGTAAGCTCTTTATACAGTAACTATAATCCCGAATTCCGATCTTAGCTAGTAACGGAATCCGGAATTTCGTAACTGCGTTTGGAATCTGGGATTCCGATCTTGCGATACTATTTAAAAAATGTTATTATATTGATATTATTTTTAATATATTATATTAATTTAATATTATTTTTTAAATTTTCGGGACTTCTTTAGAGAGATTTGTAATGGAGGCCCAAATAAGTTCTCAAAGTCAAGAGATATGATGACGAAAATAAATAAAATTAGTAATATCATGAATGAAATGGAATTAGGATCATAAAGATATACATGATAATTACTTTACGATTATAAAAATTATATATTGACTAATTGACATTCAACCTACCATATTAATTGCTAGTTTTAATATTTCAATCACCTATGATATTGATAGAACTTTGCTATGTATGTTGACATGAATTGACATGAGGAGACAGTCACAGGCTGTCTCATTCAATACAAACTTCTTTTTACATTTTACCTTAATAATTGTGAAAACTCTCTGACAGGCTGAGAAAATCTGGGAGATGACAAGAGGCACTGCACAAATGCTCAAAACTTGGGATGAAGATGGTGCAAAAACATTCATGGGCAGCATTCTTAGTATTGGAGACGGTGCTCTGGAGGACCTTGGTGAGTTTACTGCTTTAGATGGCACATCCCACATCTTGGATGAAGACAAGTATGGCCGAAGATAAAATTAATGATTTAGTTTAACTAGAATTTATTTATGATGATAAAATTGAACAAATTTTTTTATACAACCGATGTAATCTAAAAGAGCATACCAACTATTTTTTATTGGATTTTGGTCATTATTTTATTTTATTAACTGTCATATTTGTCAAATAAATTTACTGTTTTCAATATATTTTACTTCTTTTTCCAACGAACTAATAACAATGTTACCGTTCAGTTTTTTCTTAAAAAAATCGTTTGCTGCATTAATTTGAGAATGACAAAAACACAAATATGAGTGGTACGATGAAATCTTGGCAATTAATTATGTTCTTATTGTCCAACTTAAAAAATATATATATGCTATATTGCTATTTTAGTTTACAAATTCGGATCATTGGACTTGATCTAGCAGAGCATATATTACATTACAGATAGAAGGTGTAAACAAATCTGAATGCATGGGAGAATATATTTTAATTTGTAAAATAAATGGTCACCGCGTACGGGTAGATCTACAATTAACTCGAGCAATACTTGCCTTTGCCTAATAAGGAACCAAACTTTGCGCTTAGTCTGGGACGGATCAATTCGGCCATAATACGCTGCACAGAGAGCTTCCTCTGCTTGGCCGACTTTTGCTCTGTTCCCGTGTTGATTTATTGCTTGCATGAAAAGGTAATTGAAGCGTGTTTTCGCCTAATTGGATGCCAAAGACTAAAGGTAGTGAAAATGCTTAATCCGTGTTACTTCCAACGCGTCTCAATTGTATAAAGTATAAAATCATGACAACCTCAGGCTCCTTTGCATTACCCATAAAGCAAGTAGGGAGCAAAACATCAAACAAAAGAGCTTTTACCATTCACCCACATCAGAGGTTTCAACAATGTTCACTCACCACCACAAGAACCAGGAGCAGAAGAATCAATCACCGATCGACTACCGCAAGAAGGAGAAGCACCACAAGCACATGGAACAACTTGGCCAACTCGGGCCGGTTGCTGCAGGCGCCTATGCCATGGTATATACTGTATATACATATGAATCTTTCAAACTCATCTACTACATATGAAAGGAAATATTAATCAATTTTAATTTGTGTTTAAAACTGACAAACGTGAATTCTGAGTTTTAAAAAGTGTAACTCAGAATGCCAACTCATTGACTTTCTACATAGCCGCTATCTAGTTTTTTCAAATATATTGGATAGATGGATCCATCCAATACAATCGTTCTCACGTTTCAAATTTCAAACGACAGTGGACAGATCTAAACCGTTCAATATATGATCCACATTGAAAATTTATAAAAAACCGTTTTTTATATTTAAAAAAAATTCTTGGTATTTTAGAAAATTCATGATATAAAAATTATGGATCGTCCAATAACAACGATTTTCTAAAATATCAAAAAAAATTAGTAAATTTTTTTTTAAAAAAATGTAAAAATTGGTTTTGTAAGTTTTCAATACAAAAAACATATTGAACTGTTCAGATCGATCGTTTAAAATAGAAAACATGAGAACGATCATGTTGGACAGATCCCATCCGTCCCATAAAAAGATGTTTGATTACAATATAATTTGAAGGTTATGGTATCAGGTAATTCAAAAATAGAGTATAGAAACCAAATATAAACGAATTTTCATAAGATTTTTTTTTAAAAAAAAATTGGGACTAACCTTTCTAGAGCTGATTTATTTTAATTTTTGTGTTCCAGCATGAGAAGCACAAAGCTAAAAAGGATCCAGAGCACGCACATTCTCACAAGATTAAGGAAGAAATTGCAGCTACCGTTGCTGTCGGCAGTGCAGGTTTTGCGCTGCACGAACACCACATGAAGAAAGAGGCAAAAAAGCATTCCCATGGCCACCACCACCACCACCGCCACTAATTAGGTCCCTATGCTCAGTGTGTCCACATTGTAATTGATTGCTTTTGCGTGTATTTTAGTTGGTTGTCCATTTTTCATTATCTTTTTGTAGATGTATTAATGTTTTGTGTTGTATGTATAGAATATTTATATACCTTAGCATTTGTTTTTATTCATTTCTCATGTTGTGCGAATTTTGTTTCATTTATTTCGGGAATTATTCTCCAATATACTTTAATTTCCAAGATTAATAGTCCAAATTAACAGGATTGGCTAAGTAAAGTTGTATGGTACACAAGAATTCCTGTAGTTTGATTTATCTCGATTTTGGTATTAATAGAGTATGCAAGTAAAATCAACAATGCATAAAGGTAAGTACGATTAATTGAAATTTTTATTTTGGACAAAGTTTAGTTGCCCCTTATCAGAAAAAAAAAACACTCACTATGCTGACTTCTTCAGCATAGCCGTGGTCAAATTTCCAGAGTCATAGCAAATAGCATACCTCCATATTCTTGGCGAAACAAAAGTGTGAAATATTTTCTGGATGAAACCCCCCATAAGCTGGTTCAAAATCGGCTTGTCATCTTGCAGGGCCCACCCAGCAATGTAAGCCGATCCTGTCAGACAAGCAGTTCGCCATTGCCTCTCCCTAAGATATCCTGCAAACCCACTTTCACTGATTTCAGTTACAGAGAAGACATCACGTGCAAGTACAACTGCATCTTCCAATGATGTACAGCCACCCTGGGCCATGTCCGGTGTCATTGGTTGCAAAGCATCACTGGCAACTGTGACATTGCACCGGTGCGCTTGACAGAATAAGTTGTCCCAGGGAGCCCGTAGCAGCAACGGTGCCCGTCTAATTGTTGATGAATCTGATTGTTTCACCACAGTTAGAAAATCATCCGGAAAATTTCTGGCCATATTGTTGATAACTTCCTCGAGTATTTGCTCAGCATCTCGTGAATCTGTAAGATCCGATATTAGAATCAGCTGATAAGAAATGTAAATATATGAGAGTAACTGACACTTTGATAGACTAATTAATTGTCACGATTTACCTGATGTGGATGTTTTGTGAACTACAAGCCCAATAGACATCACTTTTGTTGACGGGAACAAATAATCCCTTTATTGTCTGCACTCATTGGGGAATCCATGGCCCTCTGGAAACACCGCGAGAGCCCATATGGCTGATCGACCGGAACTGATGGGCTTGGGAAGGCCTAGCCACTGTGCAACTCTTGAGTGGACCCCATCACAACCTATCACTACTTATTCAATTCATTACAAATTAAAGAAATAGTTTCATTACAGTGCAAGTGATTTGCTAAATAATCTTTATTTTACTCTATAAGATTCTGCTTTTGGAACCAATTTATAACCATAAAATTCAGCACGTGCAAGTTGCTATGCCAGATGTTGTTTACTCAAATTTTGTTGCTGGCTCACCTTTTGTTTTAATGGTAGTCTCATCCTCCAATAGCAAATACTTTAGTCCTACTGAATCCTTGTTTCCTTCACTCTTGATTGATTTACGTTTCGAAGAGAACCTAATGATGCCGTGCGTCAACTCCCCGGAAAGGCTCTCCTGTGTACTACCCTAACTCCCATATTCCCCCCGAATTCATATACTAGGAAAACCTTAAAAAAAATTATGGTTTCATCACTTCCATCAGTGTGATTCCTTTCTTTCTTTTCAATTAAATTACCTCGGTGATGTCCCAGGTGTGCTGAACTCATGTTTATTTCCTTCTTCAATATTTATAATATACCATCTGTTGTCATATAAAAATTTATCCCGATCACGTCACAATTCCATCTGTTGTACGCTCAAGAAAGACCAGGGGACGTCATGCTGAGAAATAGGATTATTTTGTGTTAATTAGCCTCAATATATATAATTCTCATCATATTCATAATCTAATATATATAAAGTAAGTTCCGTATTTCTAAAAATAGGAAAAAAAGTTGTCAGTCTTATTTTTGTTTTTTTTTTTTCCCGATCTGATGACCGTTAGGTACAGATGGCACATTTTCTTTTTACCGCTAGAGTAGACCTATTGTATTTCTAGTGCAAACACATCAGAAAATAATAGAAAATATTCTCATCATTGAGTAAAAATATACCGAGTTGTCTCAAAAACACACAAGTTAGGAATAAAAGGTAAAATTTTTATAATTTGGCCACCTCTGTAAATAAATAAAAATGAAAAAGATGAAAAGTTAGCTCACATACTTGTTGTGGGGTTCATACATATCCGTCAGCTTGTGGGCCACTCCAAGGGCATCGAGCGGACACCAGGCATTGGGGAAGAGAGTGATGGCAGTACCGGTTGTGGAAGCCTGCCAGACTTCTCCAACACTATGATATTGTTGAAGCCTAAGCGTGTCAACGCTACTGCCGTTGCTAGGCCTGAAATACCAGCACCAACTACCAGTACTGCTTCATAGTACTCTTCATGATATCTTTGTTGTTCCATGGATTTGTTGATGCTTGATGGTGAGCAGAGATTAGGGAGGAAGGAGATGTATATATATGTGCATATATATAGCGAGGGAGAGATAGGCTATGGACCTATAGTAATCAGTCTATTTTATTTTCTTTTGTTTTTCGAAATCTAAGAGTAATTTCTACGTAACTGTTCAATCTCTAAGTATCAAAAAAAAAAAAGACCTAGTTATTAAATCAGCAACGAGGATACATTTGTTCTGGAATTCTTTTTTTTAGACATACTAGACAAAGACTATCTCATTTGTTCTGGAATTGGGTTAGCATTTTAAGCAGTTAGTTAATTATCTAGTTGATGACTTGAATGTTATTGATTTTTCTTTTCTTTTATCTTGCAGTTGCAAAAAACT
Source organism: Rhynchospora pubera (assembly GCA_028095005.1). Lineage (NCBI taxonomy): Eukaryota > Viridiplantae > Streptophyta > Magnoliopsida > Poales > Cyperaceae > Rhynchospora > Rhynchospora pubera. The sequence continues at coordinate 76,930,397 of CM051463.1, forward strand.
CAGTTTCCAGGGGTTAAGAGTTGGTTGCGCATCAGTTGTTGTCTACTAGAATTAATGACATAATACAACGATGAAAATTTAGTTAATGACTGAAGTGAATAAATATGATTATGAGAACTTACGCACTCCTCCTCTCTATTTTAGAACACTAGGATGACAAGCCACATGATTTGAAAATTAATATCCTGATTAGTCACATGGTTTAAAACTAGCATCCTGATTATTCATATAATAATTGAGGAAGGAATTGGGTTTCAATTTAGATTTCGTCAAATCTCATGATTAGAAGAGGAGATTTTATGGTGGGGATTGAGCTGACGGGGTTTCAACTCCCTAAAATCTCATAATGCAATTCGGACCAAAATAAAATAAAATACGATGAAAATTGAAGAAGTGCGTCATGATGAAAATTCAGCTTAACGGCAATTCATAATTTGCTGATGGGATAAGACGCATTTGTAGGTCGGACGCACGATGAAAATACGACTATTGCACGAGCCTTATTATAAATGAGAGCCATAATAAGCTTAATTGTTGTCAACATTAAAAAAAGCATTTGTAGATAGGGAAAGGCTGTACCAAATGAGATAGGGAAGGGATCATGCTGTGTCAATCACTGTATCTCCAAGCAACAAACTTTTCATTTCCACCATTTCGCCTCCAAATAGGAGGGAAAAGTATTTGTATATGAAAAAAAAATTTCACGATCAAACACTTCCCTCGCTAAATAATTTTGCTTCAAATTTTATTCCACCCAAATAAAGCGTCCGTGTGAATTTGATCGTCATTTCTATCCCTTCCCAACCACTACCTCTGATCCAAACATGGTGCAAGGAAAACATCTGTTTACTGCTTTCTTTAGTTTTCATCCAATATCTACATTAATTTATTATTTTATTATTATTATGTGAACAGCATAGCATAGCCCCATTTAACGACTCAATGCAATACCTTCTCTTCGTGAGTATATTATTGAAAAAGATTCGTTTGTTAAAATGCGTACTGCATATCGTGAGGATGTGAGGTGCATAATTATATATTGTTCTTACATACTAATAAGGTGACCTACGCGAATAATATGATCACTACCAGACTTTTAAAATGAATATAGTTATAGCACGCTTCGTACGTGAAATAAGCCTCCACAAATCCCCTCATTATTTTCAACAAAAGATACCAAAAGTTGAAAAAATTATAAGCATTACGGAAAAAATAAATAAATCAGAAGAATAACATTTGTTATCACAAACGCTAATATTTAAAAAACTAACCTTTTCCTTTTTCTAGATCTTTGTTATAATAATTCCCTAAAAGCCAAGGCTAGAACTATACAACTTCATCTCATAACCAAAAAAGAAAGAAAAAAGACATAAGATGTGAACCATTTGCAATAAGCTCAATTGTGCATTAATCGAGACAAATCAAGAAATCTTCAATATTTTAAATGAAGCAATGCTATCAGAATACAACTCAATAATATTTTGGCTGAACTGGTAAAGGATGGAGCTTCTGAGAACCTGTATTTGTTGGATTGTTCTCTGAAAAAAAGAAAATTAAAATAAGTTCCACAATAAAATAAATGAAAAAGTATATGGTATTTCTCCACAAATTGGTAATCAGGAGGGCATATATAAACTATAAAAATGATTTAGTTTCGCCACTTGTACAGATAAAAGTGATTTAGAAAAATAAATGATATAGTTTTGAAGGCAGTTGAATGATGACCAAATGATTGACAGATTTAACCAAATTTGATACATGACCTATCTAAACTATATAAAACATATCTACAAATGCTTTTTTTAGTGTTGACAACAATTAAGCTTATTATGGCTCTCATTTATATGTGGTTAATGTATGCATTTCAACACGGTAAAGCAAAATGAAAGAAAAAGAACATTACTTCTGTAGGCTAGAGAGGGCTCCACAGAAAATGGCATTGTCAGGCAATGGAAGCTCGGTTTTGTTGCTACTATCCTCCAGATTGACCACACTAATGTACACCTCCTGACCCAGATACCATGTATCTAGGTTTTCTGACCGTAAATTCCATATTCCCACATTATCCAAGTAAACCAGTATAGCAGTCCATGCTCCAGGAAATACCTGAATGTAAAAAAATATATATATCTTGAATAGACCTCACTGCACAATGGTGCTCTGAATCAATGGTGCAATCTATTATAATAGAACTCAATCTAGGATTAACAATAAATTCTGTCAACTAATTGTTGCTCTGAATCAATGGTGCAATCTATTATTAGCTTCAAATTTTAGAACTCACTACTCACTAGGCATTAAAAACTTAATTCGAGTCTTTTCAGAATTGATAGTGTGATGCCACAAGGGATACTATTTGCTGCATTTTATTGAATTGCTACTTTTGTTCTTGCATGGTGTCAATCTAAGATTACATTTTATTATAACATATGGAGAAAAGGAGCTTTATTACACTACCTGTGTTGTAGACCGTGCAACACCATCCCATTTGTTGTATGTCCCACGACTATTCTCCGTCCATATCCCGAAATCCATTCTGCAAGTTCAAGATCCTTTTACAGGAAATAGAAATGCAGAAAGCAGATCCAAAAAAATAACATACCATAGGCATCTCTTCCAATGAACAAACATCAACAACTATAGTTCATAGTTCATACACTTGAAGAGTGAAGGAAAACAGAAACAGAATGTTGCTTATGTGTATAGAGATTATTATATCATCTGTACACACTTTTGACAAGATTCCCAAACTGCATATCCTACATCCCTCTAGATAGTTTAGCGTGGCTTATGTATAGTTGAGCATTTTGAAACCAAGAAGGGCAGAAATTATACTCGGCCATAATTTAAAGTGTGCTAATATGAGCTGTATCATCACACTTTGGTGCTTACTAGGGACATACCAAACAGTATTATAAAATATAAATTGAAAATGGAAATTACCCGACAACAAAAAATGCATATCCATCCAAGTGATAGCTCTGCACTGTTGTTCCATTATTCTGTAAAATAATTTCCATAAAGGCCTTGTATGTCCCATTAATTACCGAGGTATCCAGCTTTGGAGGTCGATCCATGAAACGTTCTGGAAAATCTAACTTGTACACACCTGGCACATTGAACAGCTGTGCAAGCTTCAGAGGGGTTTGAGGGGCAAAGTAGGAAATTCCATTAAGAGTGGCACGGAGCTGCCCATTTATTAGCTCCGGAGGTTTATTTAGAAGGACATACACGTCAGTGACTGTGATCTCACCATACCTAAACGAGCCTTGCGGATTGGGCCTGGCAGCACTAGCTGAGACGTTCCATCTGAAATTGATGCAAAATTACATAGAAATACAGGAAAAAATGGCTTAGATGGAGATAAAAATTCAAAGTAGATGTAAATTATGTAATATAGACAATTGGCCTGGTTAGGTCACTTTGGCCATACAGAGATTTCAATTTTTGATGAATTTGGCCTCACAAGACAGTACATAAATAAAGGATCAATAGTGTAACAAAGCCTCAATCCATATTTTTCTCCCGAGCAACTCAGTATCTAGCACACTTTGGATCAATTATGCAATGTCACAGGTTGCAAATTGATTAGTAGGCAGAAATTCATCTATCTAGCCACATTTTAACGTCACAAATGCACAACGCTAAAAAAAAAAGCATTGTAACACTGATATCATGATTAATGAGACCTTGATTGAATTTAGTCTGAAACTATATTCACAAGAGATCAAATCCGACTCTTGAACACCCCAAGGTGTTTATGCCACCCAGATTGGCCAACTCAAAAAAAAAACCCCAAAAGTTAGGGCCTGAGAAAAAAAATTCTATGCAAAGTAATACCCACCTAGATAGGGTCCACAAACCATACAATGTCTATTACTATAGAAAAGGCAAAAAAAGGTTTAGAATAAGCAAAAATTATATGTTACCTTATTGATCGAGCCTGGTTCATAGAGAAATATGTATCATCCTCATTTGGGCCATCTGGCAGAGGTCCAAAGGCAGGGCCTTGAGAATTGGAATAATGCAAAATAGCAACCCCAGTTAACCTGTCTCTGACAGCTGGGTCCATAAATCTTGAACTTGCCACTATATAGTAGTCTGAGCTGGCATTTTGATCCATGGTGACTAGCATTGAGAATGACTGGCCCACATGTATGTCCATGTTGGTGTAGTTTTGTTGCACTGTGTATGAACCTTCAGTTTCCACTAAAAGGAGGTTGTGATTTTGAATTCTGAAATTTAGACTTGTGGAGATGCCCACATTGTGTACCCGAAACCGATATGTTTTACCTACAAGGAAAGAGAAGAGAAGAAAAGTGAGCTGTTCAAAATAATGATAATGATCTTCCACCAAGGCAATGATTATCTGGTGTAAATTGAATAAATGGAAAAATGTATACAAAAATTGGGTATGACATACCAAAACAGTACAAGTGTACAACCAGAAGGTCTATGTGCCAGTAACAAAATTGGGTTACCAAAATATAGGCTAAAACTTGATGATTAGGGTTAAAGTAAGCACAAGCTGCAATAAGCATTTTTTTGTCAGAAATGCAAAAAAGAAAAAACATTTAATAACACAAACCATGAAGATACCATGCTAGAATTGACATATCTGCCACACCTAATGTTATTTTTTCCTATTTTTATAGTTTTTCTGTTTGTTACGTTTGACTTAATACTGGTAACATCAGAATACCTGGCTCAACATTTACAGTCTCATAAATAATGCCATCTCCAACAACTGAACTGTTGTAGCGATATGGACCCAATCCATTGATAACAACCCCATCTGGTGGACCAAGATCCTTTCCGCTTTCTAGGGTTTTTCTCAATTCCTACACAGTAAAAATCATAACAAGCAGACATTAGCAAAACTGAAAAGAATTATAGATCTATATGAACAGGAACGAAAAGAGGGACAGGGAAAAGGCCAATGAAAAAGCTTCAGGGGGATTTTGGTCCAAGGAGTAGATTATCTATCCTAAAACTAGCAATAAAAGAAAACGTTCAAGGGGCATGTTGGTCCAAGAAGTAGATGATTTATCGTCCTAAAACTAGCAAAAAAAAACTTGGGTGTTGAATGCTTTGAATATAAGACCTAACCTTATGGTCCCTGTTATACCAGTCACTGATAAATATTGTGATATCTCCATCTGGGGTTCCAAATGGTAAGGGAATAATATCTCGGTTGTTCACAATAATCCCACCATAGCCACCGGCTGCTCTTTGGAAATTTGTTGAAGGGAAATAAAAGAAGCTACCAATTTGGTCTTTGACTTGGAATTGGTACGTCCAATTCCAACCAGGGGGAATTGGGCAGTTTGTGCCTAACACCCCATCTGCCCAGGAATTCTTTCTGTGCTGTATGCCATTCCTACATGTTGACAAATCTATGATGCAATGTAGGAATTTACAAAATAACAGATAACCAATATCATAACAAGCTTATGCTGGTAGCAGACCATACCAACAGCACATCTTAAAACTATGCTTGTAAGGAAGGAATGTACTAGGTGGTACAGGACCTATACTTGTGGCATCACGTTTTTTTTTTTAAATAATGCCAGTAGGCAAACTTCACATGTGGGTTTGAGGTGATATGGACACTGATTCTGGACCTAAGGATAAAGGCATGACCAGTTAACTCCAGAAGAGGTACCAGTACTTTATACCATAACTGATCCCTACAGTTGATACATAATGTCGAACTTGTAAATTTTCTATGAAAAGAATTGAAGCTATCTATTGTCATTATCAGGGTAATAGCAGAAATAAATAAATACAAACCATGTAATAAGAAGGGGTTCATCTAGGCTATTTCTGACATTTACAACAACATTCCAGTTAGTCGTCACATTTAGAATTGGCCCAGGATATGACCCACTGATGCCTATCACCTACGATGTTTCGATAATACAGGCTCATTTACTATATACGAGTAATCAAACATCTCAAAGCAATAATAATTTTGAATTAATGGTGTCAATTATCAATAATAACAATAATAAGCTGACTATAAGAACACGCTTTGTCCAGTTAGCAACAACAATAGTAACAGAGAAATACCAATGCTGGTAGATCATATGCATTACCATAAAATCTGTAAAATTCAACTAGACCTTTTAATTGAAACTGATTAGAAGCCAAAAAAAGAGCACAAAATAGTACAATGTATCAAACAATGTCAATCAAGGTTTCAATTTTTGGTGTAAACATGCTGTTTATGAGGTGGTAGAACTATACAATTACAAACCAACTTATTATAACTCAAAACCAAAAGACCAAAATTTAGTTTAAAATGGGCCGTTGAAATCTCTTTTTCCAAAGTTCTACCAATGCCGCTGCCACCAAATTCAAAACCCTAAAAAATAGAGAATTATTGGTAATAGAAAAACCTGTTGCTTTACTCCAAGAGGAGCAGCGGTCATGTAAGAGACATCCCACTCGAAGAAGGCGAACGGATCTCCTCCATGGACCCGGTGCACGGCGTGCCACAACGTTAGAACTAAAAATGGAAGAAGAAACCTACAATACATGGAGAAACAGAATACTATAATTATAATTTCCTTTTTATTTTCTTTTCTTTTCTTCTCTTCAATTTTTGGGCTGGAATGTGGAGTTATTGTTTCAAGTTTCAAGTGGAAGCCGAAGTGGCAGAGGTGCTTCAAAAAGCATGTGAGGAAAAGAACAAAGCAGCATGGATCTTTTTCACATGTGTCCTTTTAATTGCAGGAATTTATTTCACATGTGTCCTCTTATTCGAATTTCCAAATGATGTTGCTTTTTTGTGCTTAGCTTGTAACAGTTGTCAGTCATAAATTTTATCATTATTATATTAAATGTATTTATGAGTTACATTTTTCATTGCTCAGTTATTACTGTCCAAATCTAGCTAGTACTAAATCTCAAATTTTACGATGCTTACATATGAAAATTATAACTCTTAGGCCATGTTTGGTAGAGGATTAAAGGTGGAGTAACTCATTTAATCCACTTTTACTCTTTCAAACATGATTTAAATTTGGTGGAGTAGTGTAGAGTAAGGAGGAGAAAATTACTCCATCATTTTAGGTGGAGTAAAGTTACTCCATGGAATTAAGAGATTGTTTTCATTTTTATTTACTCTTACTTTATATTTACTCCATCTTTTCATACCAAACATAATCTAAAATTGAAGGAGTAAAATGGATTAACTATTTACTCCTCCTTAAGCTACTCCACGGTTTACTCCTCTACCAAACATAGTTAGTGTATTGATAAATTCGTGATAGTAGTACAGTACATATCATCATCATACTCCGTTTGGATGGTGTGGGAATAAAAGAGGAATAAGGGAAGAAGTGAGAAGAAGTATTGGGAAGTGTGTAATTTTGTGAAGAGTTTGAATTGTTTATAATAAATTTATTATCTTATTTCCTTATTCTCACACCTCATCCAAACGGAGCCAATAATAACAATGTTACTGTATACAAATTAAGATAAACAATATTTTTTTTAAAAAAAAATTCCAAGATCTTTTCTCGTTTGAATAAAACTTAGATATCATATTTTTTTTCCAAAAAAAAAATAGACCACAAAGCAGGTTATCAATTATTATTATTATTTGTAGTAGTTTTTCGGTGAAAATTTAATATTTTATTAAAAAAATCTTATTAAATTCTAAAAATATTGAATAAAAATTTGCGTTAATAGTTCAAAACTTCAAATCAACTAAAAGGTGCAAATTTCGTGTGTTTAAATATTGTGCAACAATAGGAAAATTAAAAATAAAAAAGAACTATTAATGATATTTAAATATGACAATCTCTGGGGGCGTATGTAAAAAGAAGATTCTAATGGGATGGGAATTTACTCTTTTTTTCTCTTTTCTAATTCGGGCGGAGAAGCCTTTTTAAATTTGGAAACAAGCGGCGCAGCGTCCCTTTGCCTTCTTTTAAGCGTTTTTGGGCTCCGTTCAGATTTATTTTTGCGTACTCCAAGTAAAGGATGCACGGATGTACCGTCCAAACTTTTCAAGTTGAATTCGAAAGATTTGTTTATTTTTAACAAGCTTCACCATTACAAAGTACCAACATGTTGTTTTAATTAAATTGTTCTTGTTTCTATTCAAATATTAATTTGTTAATGGCTAGCTATAAATTTCAAATTATGTTAATAGAATAGATTTTTATAGATATTATTTAAATAAAAATTTGTTGATCGAATTTAGAGAGTGAGAAAATGTCACTAACATTACTTTGGATCAGTGGCGGAGCCAGCACAGGCTCAAGAGGGCCTGACCCACCAATCCTAATCCGCTGTTGCGCTACAAAATTTGTAGCGCACTAAAGGACAAAATTTCAGGGATTGATTTAATCTTGATTTAATAAGTAGCCCCCAATTGTGTACCCATATAGTTCATGTTATTAGTTTATAGTTTGATGTTTTCTGTCTGGTTTTAGCAAAACCTCACCTCATCGTGTTTTCCCGTGATCTTCCCTCTCTTTAGGTACTGTACGGCAGGATGGTTCTTTTGGTTAAACTAAATCTTTCAAGAAATTTTTCATTCCATAAACTATTATCTTTAGTTATTTTATCATTTATACTTTTTATTTTCAGGTTTTTAAACAGTTTTAGTGCTTAGGTATAACCTCCCCTAATTGCCTTCCTAGAGAATTGAACTTAGAAAGCCATAAGATAATTAAGAAACAAACCTCGCTCTGATACCAAAGTATAGTGGAAGCGAACTGATCGACTTTGAAACTTCTGATTATAAGAAATGCTGGCTTCAAAGATTGTAAGAGAAAATTTTTATTGATAGAGTAAGTTTACAAGAGAAGAAGTAAGACTTCAGAGTTTTTCTGTGTGTCTTGCAACTTCTGAATGACACTCTTTTATAGAGACTCGAGCTTGGTATCTCAATAATGCATCGGGTGCTCATTGGGCCCCATCGTCATGCAATTAATTGGATTACCACATACTTTTGTCTCCCACTCAAATAAAAAGATGCGCACTAACACACTTAGTGCGATCTGAAAATGAAATAAAGGAGAGCACTACCTCAGTGCTGTCCAAAAGCAAAATAAAGAAAACGCACTACTTCAATAATGCGCCTAAAGATGCACCAAGTGGCGCACTAAAACACACCAGTACATACTGGCACCATTATAAAGATGCCTTTTAGAAAAGAAAAGATGCCCACTAACAGACCAAACAGGTTGGCACCGAAAGTAAGCATATTATGCACTCTACCTAATAATAGATGCTCTGCTGGATTATTCGAAGCTTACTGTGAGCTTCAATCAACTTTTCGATATTATCGTTAACAGGTTCGAGGGCATCCCTTGCCCAATTATCCTTGCTAGCATTTTGTTCAAGTCTGACCTTTTGCAAATTACTCATGACTAGCAATTTTTCAAGCTCCGTAAGGGACTTTTGAATTTGGGCTTGATGTAATTCCATGAGCCTTGTTCTCATTCCTCCCTCCATATTTAAAGTCGGCCTTGAAAACAATAAATCACAAGTGATTGTCTCATAGTTTTCTATTTCTTCTGTCTGGCCACATGATGCTCCCCAGCGAACAGCAACCCTTTTTCCTCTTACAGGGTCTTGGACCACTGTATTGAATTGCTCAATTTCCTCGGTAGAGATGGTATTGGCAGAAGCTATTCGAAGAGCTCCCGTTGGATTTCTTGGTTCCATCTCTATTTCCTCATCTACCTCTTCATCTTCAAACCGTAGTTTGGTTTTTCCTTTATCCTTCTTCATTAATTCATCAAACTCGGCTTCGAGATCCTCTGTTCTGGCCTCAAACAGTTGTTGCTTGAGTTTTCCATTTTCCGCCAAGAGGTATTGAACATAAAACATCAGCTCATTGATTAGCTGATCCTTACTATCATAAGGTGCTATTGGCTGCACCTTAGTTCGTATTCGTCTGCCCAGCCTGAATCTGGAACACATAGGACATACTGTTAGGCGGCAGTTTTTACAGTATGCCCTTGTTGATTCAGTTGTCATTTCCTTACACATGGAACATTTTTCATGTCCCGTTGGAACTGAATCATTGTCCTGCCAATCATGGGGACAATCTTTTTGATCTTCAGGCAGTTGTATATAACTTCGCCAGCTCAATTGCTCTGCCTGCATCATAAATGATTGCTCGCCGAATGGTAAATCATTGATTACGGCTGAAGCAACATTTCCAACTTCTCCTTCAGATAATGAGCATATTGCGTCACTATCAGGTTCATTGAGATCAACTGAGAGGACATCCCAGCTATCTGACAGTTCCATATTTTCAATAATGGCTGCCCTGGCAATGTTTCCTGTTTTGCGGTTACACTCTCGCGCAAAATGCCCTTCTTCTCCACAAATGAAACACTTGCATTTGCGGACCTTGTCAGCATGTTTTCTCTTGAAAACACGCACATGAGATTCGTGGGGTTTGCCTTTGTAAGTTTTGGACTTGCGAAGTCCATACTTCTTTCTTTCACCATAGTAGCCTGGTAATGGGATTTTGCTGCAAAAGGAGAGATCTTTCAAGCTCCTTTGGAGTGCAGCTTGTTTGCATCTTTCAGCCAGGTACTGGTATGAGAAATTTATTCTTGGCATAACGCCTATCGCTGCTCCAGGGTATTTGTCCAAAAATGCCTTTTCTAGTTCTTTTCCGATTAGAGGTGGCATTTTTCTGAAGAATTTTTCCGAGAGTTCTGAGGAAATGTACATCCTCCCGGATTTTGCTGGCCTAATTACTCCCAGTTGTAATAACGCCTTTGTATGTTTTTCGAATTGTTCTTTCATTTGAGGCGTCACATGCTTTAGGGGTTTATCCTGAATCTGGAGATCAGGATTTATGATGTCGAGAGAGCACGTCACCTGATTTTTCGACCAGTGTTTCAGAGGGTTTTCTCCAATGAACCCCTGCTCTTTTAGTCTGTTGAGTAGTGGTCTGAATTTCTCCTTAAACTGCTGTGACTCTTGCTCTTGGTGGTATGCTACGGCCTCTCTTACTTCAATGTATTCCAAGCCCGTCAGGTCGAGCTCAGGAATTGCGACTTGTACCACCTCAGCATCTGTTGTGGTTGCAATTGTTGTGATATTTTTGTAAAAAGTCACGTTCTGGCCTTCGATTCGCAATCCACCTTGCATGGATCGGATAAAATTGCACCCGATCAGCATCTGAACTCCCTCCTTCTTCCCCATCGAAAAAGAATAGGTGAAGGGAATTCTAAAGATCAATGGTTTTCCGTAGATTACCATCAGACCTGAAAAAGAAAAACAAAATAATTAAACATTTATTTGGATTTTAAAGGGAAATCAGAGTAAGGAGCTAATTTTTAAAATTAGCTCATTCATCTGCTTGTTCAGGCTATCACTAAATCGGTCTGCTTCTTCGAATGCTCCTTCAAGATGTGCTAAGAATAGCTCTTGTTGTTCTTGTATCTCGCTGGTGACAGCCAATTTTGTTGTTAATCGGGAGAGTGCATCTGCTAAACTGTTTAGCTTACCATCTATATGCTCAAAGTTAATTTGCACTCCTGTCCCTGTTACATAATCAACAAAGTTTATCCATCTAACCCTTGATGGTTTATTTTGGGCTGACTTATTGAAAAAGGATATTATTGCTTGACAATCAGTCCTCAGCGTTATCTCCTGCTGATCAAGGTAGTGGATTTTTAGTGCCTTCAATGTTTCCATGCAAGCGTGTATTTCTGCATCAATGGTTGACTTGATCACCGGAAATTTACCGCTAGCATAGGCACAAATCTTTTCTATGGATCTAGGGTCATGTTTCTTTGGTTTCCATTTGCATATGCCACCCCATCCTTCCATGCATCCGTCTGTTTCAAGGATGATATAGCTCCCTGTTGGTGGAAGCTCCAGATCTGGCAAGTTTTGCACTTTTTCCCTGATTTTTCTGATTAGTTCATAATCAGACGGTTTAAGGCGCTTATCTCCATGAGGGCTGGTTTTTGTGTACAAGGGACCTAGAAGAGTCCCAAGTTTTGGAATGTAACTTCTGGCGTAATTGAGTATGCCTAACCATGCTCGGAGTCCGGCCTTTTCTTTCAGTTTCTCCTCATCAAAGGAGACGATCTTCTTTATGACATGGGGTTGGAGTTTCACCTTACTCCTTCCAATGATTGCTCCAAGGAATTCAATTTCTCTAACTGCTATCTTCATTTTTGTTGGAGAGAGTACGAGACCCCATTTTTCACAAATTTCTAGCATTTTTCTGAGGTGCTCAGCATGTTGTTGTTCATTCTCAGAAAATACTAGAATATCATCAATATACACCGCTATAAAATCTTCGGTACCAGCAAAACACTGATCCATCTTTCTTTGAAAAATAGCCGGTGCGTTCTTCAATCCAAATGGCATAACGAGCCATTCATATAGTCCACCGGGCACCACAAAAGCAGTCCATTCAATTGACTCAGGTGCCATTGCCACCTGATGAAATCCACTCTTGAGGTCGAATTTCGAGTAGATCTTACTGTGACCGACCTTTTTAAGGATAGTTCAAGATTATTCATCTAAACTTTTCTGGGTGCAATATGGGTTTCCTTTAATTTTTCTTCCACACTACAATTTGTCTTCATGTGCGCTACACCATTGTGTTGCGCGACACATGAATTGAGTTTCTGACCCACCTCCTTTTTTAGAAATTTAGTTATAATCTTTAAATATATGGCTCATGGCCCACTCTGATTTTTGAAACTTTTGTTATAAACGTTAAAATAGTATGTTCAGTAAATGAAATTTTATGACTTGAGCTCTTCCCACTATCCAATATTCTTTCTAGTACTCGGTAGTCAATCTTTTTCTCCATCATTAGTGAAGACCAAAAGGTAAAATTGGAAACAGTAAACCCTATTCAGACTTGATTGGTGGACCGAACAACTCGATGTTTGATCTCGGTCTCCCTTATCTCCAAATTCTGGTTTCGCCCCTGCTTTGGATACCTCTGAAAAATCAATTGATTTAGCGGCTGTTTGTGTACTTGCAGCAGGTTCGATCTAAAGAATTGGCAACAGAAGAACTCGACCGCTCCAAAGCGAAACTATTAAGCTGTGCTCCGGTACCAAATTTTGGAGAGGAGAGAGAGGGAGATTAGATTAAATTTTTACTCAACCTTACTCCACAACTTTAAAAGAAGAGGGGTGAATGAGAGAAGAGTAAAGAGTTAATCCCCAAATAATTTATTTTTGTAACCCCAAATTTCCCCTCTCCACAACTTTATTTTACTCAGCCTCCCCTAATCTCCCCTCTCCTCCTACTCTTAAATCTTTACTGGAGCACAGCCTAAGGCTTTGCTCCAAAACAAGAGAGGCAGAGTTAAGGAAAGATAAGGAAGTTGAAAAAAGTATATGAAATTGAAGATGACACATGGTTCATTGCTCCATAATACAAAAAATATAGATAGAAGTTAATTGAAGTTACCTTCTATATAATATACAAAAGGACAATATTACCCTTCTATTCAAATTAGGAGGGAACACAAAATTTTTATGGGGGCCGTTGTCAGAGAAAGAAGCGGTAAGGACATTTTAGGTAGAAAATTTTGGTTGCTAGTGTCTTCTCGTTACATTCTGATCTTGGAAGTAACGCTTATTTGCCCCAAACCAGGTTTTTAGAAACCTTGGTTTGCTTCCGTTTCTGTTGGTTCACCCAGCGATCTCTTCTGGAACAAGATAGCTCTTGATCACCCTATCTGGAACAGGCCCTAAAGGAACCAGTATCTTCTACGGATTTTAAAAAAAAAAAAATTCATCTATAATCGTCCGATCGAAATTTGACAGATAGATTTTTATAAGCCGCATAAATCTCGATAAATTTAATATTAATTATAGTGCATCCATCCTTGATCACAAAAAAAAAAAAGAACAGCACCACAGGTTTTAAAAAAAAGCCTGCATAGGATTCCATGAAGAGAGAGTCTCTATTAAAACATTTTAAAAATAAAGAGAGAAATAATCAAGAATGAAATCATGAATAATGACAAACTGAAAATTAACGACATGTGTAAACGACTCGCTGTGTAATTGGCTGCTAGGCGAAACCATTTTTATTTTTTTTTAATAATAGGCGAAACCTTTTTTTTTTTTTTTTTTTGAGTGAACTGCTAGGTGAAACCATGTACACTTGTACAGATGAATCTAGGACAGCGATTATCATATGTTGTACTTCGCTTCCTTTTATGTTCTGATGATTATTAAAGTGTAATAACCAAAGCTGAAAGCCGGTCACAGGTAAACTCCATCCCTCTTCTAAATACGTTCCTTTTCGGCCTTTTTCAATATTCACTTGCTAAGATTCTCTTCTCTTATTTCTCGTTTACAAAATTGTTTCCCATTAAATCATTAATACCTTTTTTTAATAAAAGAGAGTTTTGGATGAAAAGTCTGAAGAATGAGAACAGTACTATTAATCGGACTACACTGTTAATGTATTTTCTAATTTATTTTTTGAACGAATTAATGAATGGAAAAAATTTTAATTGTTGATTCGTGTTATAGTTTGAGTCATCGAATTTGACTTTAGACACAAATCTATAGTATTAATTAAAATTTGTAACCGCATTTTGTATAACTAAAAATAGTTTTCACTTTTTGCATTTTCAATAATTAAAAAAGACTTTTGTCTTTTTTGTTTAAATATATTTTTTTGAAGTTGTTTTTTGTTTAAATATATATATATATATTCAAAATAGTTTGTTTTCTTTTTTAAATATATTAAAAATAATCGTACTAATCATTATTTAATTAAAGAATTAAATATATTTGAAAATCTAAAGTAGTTCATGTCTAATTTTATATTTGGCCTCTTCAACCGTTTTTTTAAATTCCTATGCAATAAATTTTATAAAATTGAAATAATATCATATAATCTAACTTGCAATATAGTCATTGCAACTGATAATTACTTTTAAAATTTAAAGAAAATCTTAATTTATATAATGAAATTAGATTTGTTGCAACAAATTCGATAATTAAATGTCAGTATCGGGGTGAAGCTCGATGTATCCCCTAGTTTGAATTAAAGAATAGTATTAGCTTGGGTTAGCGATCTGATGGTAGAGAATTGTTGTTTTTAATTTCGGATTTTCTCTCCTAGTTAAAAAAGGTTACAAAAGGTTATGAACGGTCATCAACATGTTTTTAATTGTTGTTACTAGAATAAAATTAGAAGTTAAAAAAGGTTATGAACGGTCACCTAAGCGTTACAATTTTTCCTAAACTATATAGTTGTGATAAAGTACAGATATTAATAGTAGTTAGCACGAGATAATATATCAGATATGTAAGATCAACTATATGCCAAATTGATGGAGAATAAAGGTTGTAACGCCCAGGCGAAACATAGGAAAAAATGAGAACAAAATACAAAAAATAAAAACGTAGGAAAAAAAAACCTTAATTTTATAAGAAAATTAATATTCTCTTTTCATTTAGTCATTAATCATATGAGAAAGGATTTATTTCTTTAAGTTTCGTTCCGCTCTTTTCTTGAAGTATTTCAAACATTTGAAAATAATAATAATAATAATAATAATAATAATAATAATAATAATTAAATTCAATTGGCACGAAGGATTGGCTAAGTCCTCCATTATCAGAAAAATAGTTTGATTGCTAGATATGGGGTTTCAAACCAGGGAATCAACCATGATTGTCTATAATTTGTCTCTTGTCAATCCTTCTAACTGACTTTATGAATATAAACTCATGCTTTTAATTAATATACGTTTGAATTGAATTAAACTTTCGAATTTTGCAAAAACTCTTTTGTAAGTTTTATACAATTGGAGAGGAGTCCCATCCAGTTTGTGTTGAAATATTCATTACAGAGTTTTTCTTAAGGAAGGCTTCAAATGATTAGGTCAGAAATATATTAAGATAAATTTTTAAAAAGAAATGAATCAATCTAACTTCTATTAGTTCCATATTAATTGGATAAAAATAAATTTAAAAAAATTAGAAATGAGAACTAGATAAGTTTAGATTTTCATAGTGCATGCGCAATGCGACGAGTTGTCAACTCTCCCAAATAAAGGTCTCCATTGGAGTCGTATCCTCTGGATGGTTAATAAAAACCATCCAGTGGACGTCTCGCAACCTCAGCCATCCGATCCAAACGGATGGTTGGATCTCAAAATTCATCGAAAAAAAAGAAAAACGCAGATCGTATACGGCTTCATTTTCTCTTCCCTTCTCCGTATCCCCTTTCTTCTCCTACCAGTGAGCTTTTAGAGAGAAAACTCTAGCTTTCATCTCTCCATTTCCATTCCATTCCATACCCTTGCTCTCTCTGCCTCCACCTTGATCTCCTCTCGATCGCCTCTCGATCTCCTCTCGAAGCAACTTTCTAGGATTTCGCTCTCGCTCGAACTAGGTAATTATCTCTCTTTCTTCCGATTTTTTGTCTCTCTCTTTCTCCCGATTTTGGTCTCTCTTTTTTTTTCCGATTTTCGGTCTTTGTGTGTCACGAACTGGTTCAAGCAATTTAAATTATTTCTCATATGGTCTTTGCAAAATCTGAGCTTGATGCAAAATTTGAGCTTCAATTTTAATTAGTGATTCTCATTAGAATTTTTACTCTTGCGTAATATCATATCACTCTTTAGTAACCTTAAGAACCTACACATTTTACAGCTGAAGTCGTGCAAATGGCTAGAAGAGTTACCAGCTGATACAGGAAACCTCATCAACCTCTCACTTTTGGATCTTTCTTACAGCGGGATAAGGTCATAAGGACATTTCCAGCGTCTATAGGCCTGCTCAAATCAACAAAAATTGTGCTTGTTGGGGTACCTTTTGTAACGGTACCTGGTAGTGTCAGGAAACAACTGAAATCTACTTGGTAGATATCTACTTTATGGACTTAGCCCTTGTTTTTTATTCATTATATGCATCCTTAGAACTTGGAAGTCTCATTTAATTACACGCCGAAATATGAAATATGTAGTATGTACATTTCTATGGTAGCCAAATCAGTTACATATTTAAGATAACATCATATGCATCCTTATTTAATTCTGGAATTTTCTAGCATTCAGATTTTATTTTTTCAATGTGACTTATCCATTTTGAATATTATTATGATCCAGGTCCAGAGAAGAGATGACGGTTTCAACAGACTGTCTTGTGAGGATATGAAAACCGTGATAGAGGTAAGCATGGAGGAGTTTACGTTTGACACCTCACAAATAGGGCATCTGTGACACAACCTATATCCTATCCGACCTGTTGTACGTATGTCAGAGATGGAAATAGTTCACTCTTTATTTGTTTTTAAATTTAAATCACCAAATTTATTTGGACCTAAATTATTACTCCAAGGATGTTAGTCCAAGTTGCCTTTGGGTCTGCTTTATTTTTGTAGCAGTTGTTAAAACATGTCGGAGAAGATGAAGTCGCAGTGAATAACATAAGCTGAATCAATGTGACATGGGTGAAGCCTTAGCGTTACAATTTTTCCTAAACTATGATAAAGTACAGATATTAATAGTAGTTAGCACGAGATAATATATGAATATATCAGATATGAAAGATCAACTATATGCCAAATTGATGGAGAATAAAGGTTGTTACGCCCAAGCGAAATTCAGAGGAAAAAATGAGAACAAAAATACAAAAAATAAAATGGTAGGGAAAAAAAAACCTTAATTTTATAAGAAAATTAATATTCTCTTTTCAATTAGTCATTCA
Source organism: Rhynchospora pubera (assembly GCA_028095005.1). Lineage (NCBI taxonomy): Eukaryota > Viridiplantae > Streptophyta > Magnoliopsida > Poales > Cyperaceae > Rhynchospora > Rhynchospora pubera. Next base: position 76,948,093 of record CM051463.1, read on the forward strand.
TCATATGAGAAAGGATTTATTTCTTTAAGTTTCGTTCCTCTCTTTTCTTGAAGTATTTCAAACATTAGAAAATAATAATAATAATAATAATAATAATAATAATAATAATAATAATAATAATAATAATAATAATAATAATAATAATAATAATAATAATAATAATAATAATAATAATAATAATATAAATCAGGGAATCAACCCTGGTTGTCTATAATTTGTCTCTTGTCAATCCTTCTAACTGACGTTATGAATATTAAATCATGGTTTTAATTAATACGTTTGAATTGAATTAAACTTTCGAATTGTGCAAAAACTCTTTTGTAAGTTTTATACAATTGGAGAGGAGTCCCATCCAGTTTGCGTTGAAATATTCATTTCATAGTTTTTCTTAAGGAAGTCTTCAAATGATTAGGTCAGAAATATTAATATAAATTTTTAAAAAGAAATGAATCAATCAACTTCTATTAGTTCTATATTATTTGAATAAAAAAAAAATTAGAAATGAGAACTAGACAAGTTTAGATTTTCATGGTGAGCAATGCGATCGAGTTGTCAACTGTCCCAAGTAAAGGTTCCCGTTGGAGTCGTATCCTCTGGATGGTTAATAAAAAACCATCCAGTGGACGTCTTGCAACCTCAACCATCCGATCTAAACAAACGGTTGATCATTATTTTATGATGAAGTAATCTTTGCAGCTCTTATCAATTACATAGAAAAAAAATTCTTAATATATCACCAGAATTCACATTATAAGATACTATCCTTATAATAATAACTAAATTTGATAGCTTGAGATCAAAAGTCAATGATATGCACTTGGGGCTAGCTGGAAAGCCTATTCCTACTTTCCTACCGATATTGTTTTGCATATATATCCTCTCGATCGTCTCCTTCTTACGCCAATTCCTTCTTCTCATAAACATTATAAGTGATAATCTCTCTCGTTCCCTCCTCTTTCTAAATCGTTGTCTTCATCATTCAGAATGCAAATAAAATTGTTTTTAAACTCCGCAACCGAACTGAAGAATGTGAACTCGCATTGCGGTAGTCCGTAGCCTTACGCCATAGCCTGGATTGACACAAGTGCGAAATGCTCCACCAAGGTTGATGTAAACAATGGAGATAATCCCGTATGGAATGAGAAGTTCACCATCCAACTCCCTCCAACCTCACATCCGGAAACTGCCATTCTTTACATACAAATAGTTAATGCTAAACATGCTGAAAAAACAAATCCACTTGTCGGGTCGGCTAAGCTGGCTATTAGAATGGCACTCGATGGAGTTCGCTCCCAAGGGAAGGCCCCTTTTAGCTTGGTTCTAGAAAGACCATCAGGCCGATTTCAGGGAATTCTTCACATCCAGATTGAAATGAAAGACACAAACATCATTCAAAACACACCATGTGGACAACCAGCCCGAAACATGCCACTGCAACCTCAGCCTCTGTATCGACATCCATACCGTAATACTCCAGTTTCCATAAGGCCAGGATACCCAATCAATGCATCAGTAGGACTAGGAAATGCACTTGCTCTTGCCATAGGAGCCCACGCTGCCCACCGGACTCGATTAAATATGTTGGCATTGGCTGGGCATCGGATTCCAGCAGCCTTCAACAGATTTCAAGGTGCAAACGCAGGAATGGTAAACAACAACGGTTTTCTTGGCAACGCAACATCTAGTAATGATTCCTCTGGAGCTCAATGGTATCCTGATGGTTCTGACATGGGAGGGTTTGACATGGGAGGTTTCGGATATGGTGGATTAGGCACGGGAGGGTTTGACATGGGAGGGTTCGGTACGGGAGGGTTTGACATGGGAGGGTTCGGTACGGGAGGGTTTGACATGGGAGGGTTAGGTATGGGAGGGTTTGGCATGGGAGGGTTCGGTACGGGAGGGTTTGACATGGGAGGGTTCGGTATGGGAGGATTTGACATGGGAGGGTTCGGTATGGGAGGGTTCGGTATGTGAGGGTTTGATTTGGGAAGCGGACTTGATTTTGGGGGGCTTAGCTTGATATGAGTGGTCTTTCGATGTAACACACATCCAATAAAACTAATAGTCTCGATGTAGAGGGGGATTGATATATGCACTGAGATTTGATCAATCAGGATTAAGGGAAAGCATCAAGGAGTGAAAACATCAAATTTGGACAAATTGGAAGGTTGTGTAACAAGCTATTAATTACAGTTGTTGGTGTTTTTGTTCATTTGAGTATGTACATAAATACAGGTTGTTTTAATTGTTTGGATTGATTTCTCTTACCGTTGTCAACAAAGCAAAAGGACTTAAGGCAGTTTTCTTTTTTCTCTTTTTTTTTTCCCTTTTTTTCTTTCTTTTCTTGTCTTCACAACTGTAAATTTTCTTTCTTTTTTGTTCTTGTTCCTACCCCTTGTAAGTATTTTCTTTTGGCTCCGTTTGGATAGGTGCGGGAAGAAGTATTGGGAAGTGTGTAACTTTGTGAAGAGTTTGGATTGTTTATAATTTTTTTTCTTCTTCTTTCTTCTTCTTCTTCTTTCTTCCAACGATCCAAACGCACCCTTTATTAATGAAACTCTCTGTCTGCGTGGTAATTTGCCACCCGTCCCTAAAAAAAGAAATGGACTAATGTCATGAATGTTTTCCTGGTGTAGTTCTCAACTCTCAAATCACATACTGTGGACTTTTAATTTCCACACGACTAGAGTGGATTAATAAAAGAATTTGAGTGTGCCGAAGTACATAATGCTTTACTCAACATTGTTCCGTTTGAATTAAGACGTAAAATTTAATATCTTTTGATTTTTTTCCTTAATTCTGTAGATAAAAATAGTAGATTTGATCAACCAGTGGCGTATCAGGCTGGAATAACTTGTTTTACTGTATTAAAAAAAGTTGTTATAGGCTGAGTAAAGAGTAAAGACTAAAGAGGAAAGAAGATAGTGAAGACTTGCTAATTCAATTAATTCTTTGATCTTTTACGGTCAATTATACTTACTGCAGTAGAATGCATGTCTAGGCTCGTTCGGATGGTATGAAAATAAGAAAGGAATAAGAATTTTAGAAAGAAAACATTAAGACGAGTGTAACTTTGGCTCAGTTTGGATGAGGTGTGGAAATAAGCGAATAAATTTATTATAAACAATTCAAACTTTTCACAAAGTTACACACTTTTCAATACTTCTTCTCACTTCTTTCCTTATTCCTCTTATTCCCACACCATCCAAACGAAGCCTTTAGGAAGAATGGAAAGAGTGTTATTCCGAAAAAAAGAAATGTTATTTGAATAGTGAGTTAGGAATAACTAAATTAATATTAATTTAAAAAATTATTAAAAATTATTATTTTAATATTAAATAAAGTACTAATTAAAGAGCACACAAAATTTCATTTAGCTATTAGTATTTAGCTAATTTTGTTGAAATTATGTATATATAATTGTTGGAATAAGCTATCGTAGGAAGAAACTATTCTTCTTCTTATTCCTAACTTGTTTGAATGCCAATGAAGAAGTTATTCCTAAAAAGAAGCTATTCTTTTTTATTTCTAAGCAATCCAAACGAGGCTTAATTATTGTTTGTATATAATCATCAACATTGAAGTCCAAATAATAAAAAAAAAGCCCAAATTAAAATATGGAGCGTTTCAAGAGCTAATATGGAGAAAGCTTTTAGAGTGCCACAAATTAACTAATGTTCAAAATTTATTTTTAATTATATAAACTTTTTATCGACAAGCACTATCGAGCTGGATTTGCTAGCCTAGTACAAAATAAGGTCGTATTATTGTATAATACTAAAAATTCATGTTACCTAAATCCTTCTCATAAACCTTAAAATTATTCAATTTCAAGTAAAATAAATATTTGCATCAAATAAGAGGAATATATGCTTTTGAAAATAAATTATTGACTCATGGCTATCGATAGGGGCCGTGTTGCTCTGGGCCCTAGGAATCCAACCCACCAGGTCTGGCCCATGAAAGACTTCCCAGTGCTCCCTCTCCGGGAGCGTATCCTCTGGATGGTTGTTATTCAACCATCCAGTGGACGTCTTTCGATACGAGCCGTCTGATTTAATCTAAACAGTTAGATTTTTTCGGGCCTATCAATCTTAATATCATGCACGGAGTATTTATAGCCATTGAGATTAAATCAGACGGCTGAGATCGAACCATCCACTGGATGGCCATCCAGAGGATGCGAATTCCTCCCTCTACGCACACTGATTAACTCATTTGATTGTGAAGTCTTTCTTATTCGAACAAAATTTTAATACTGCAGTGTCCAGTGGAGTTCTTTGATCTCATCCGTCCAATTAATAATGGATGCTCCATGATTATAACCAGATTGTAAGGTCTGAAAATATTTAACAGTTGAGATTAAATCGGACGTCCCACATATAAAAATAGTGCACTGAACTGTCCAGAGGATCCCGAATTCCCAATCCCTGTCTCATCTCTTGAAATCTCTTCCTAAATTCTGAAAAGAAATAGAAGCGAGCCGATCTGGGAATCTCTCATCCTCAGATCTGTCTTTAAAAGAATTTTAGAAGTGTTTTAGTAATCTAAAGAGTGTCAAATTCACTGCCCAATTCTCTCCATCACGAAATAGCAAAAGCAAATACACAGAGAAGGAAAGCAAAGAAAAAAAGGATGGTTGAAGTGTTGGAATCATGCTTTGTGGTGCCATCTGATGAGACCCCAAAAGGACGGCTCTGGTTATCAAATCTTGGCCAATTCGCCCGTGGATTATTCTCAGGCACCGTAAACTTTTACAAGAAAACTGAAGCCACCAGTTTCTTCTCAGTTGAGGTGCTGAAGGCTTCCTTGGCCAAAGCACTGGTGCTTTTCTACCCTCTAGCAGGTCGGTGTATTGTCGGGTCTGATGGACTGCAATGCCAAGGGGTGTTTCTTTGTCAGAGCCCAGTTGGAACGCACCTTCGACAGCATCAATTTCCAGCCGTCGCAAGAGCTTGAACAACTCTTCATTCCTAGCACCCAAATGGCTGGGTCTGAGTCACCGTTCCTACTGCACATGATACAGGTTGACATTTTGTCCCTGATTTCAGATTGTTGGACCAATTCTCTTCTTTTCCTGTCTTTCTTTTGAACATAATTGGATAATTGCAAGATTTTTACTTGTCAAAATCATATATATGTATAAAGAACTTTTCAATTTATTTTTCAAATACAACGTTGTTATTCACTTAGACTACTTTTGACTTTGAGCAACAAGATTCATTTTGATAGAATTAATTAACTTTTACTGTTTTACGTTCTAAAGACCAAATCCAAATTCCAATAGCATTACTAGTAAAAGAAAATTCCTCGAAGGCAGTTTTCATTTCCACGCAGGCGACATATCTAAAATGTGGCGGAGTAGTGCTAGGATTCGCTGTCAATCATATCATTACAGATGCTCAGAGCAGCTTCCACTTTATACAGACTTGGGCCAGCATTACTCGTGGTGATCTGAGCAGCATCGTCCCACCCTTATTTGATCAGACACCACTTCGTGCCCGATCACCACCAATTGTCAAATTTGATCTACCTTACAAAAATAATGCAGCAAGTTCCACTACGACTGACATAACCACAACCAAATTGAGACTCTCAAAGGAGCAAGTCAGCTCCCTCAAGAGTAGATGCAATCGAGGGAAAGTTACCAAAATTTCAACCTTCTGTTGTGTTGCTTCACTAATTTGGAAGTGCTATTGTTATGCCCAAAACCTTGCTCCTGACACGACAGCGCACCTCACAATTCCAGTCAATATACGTAATCGTCTCCAACCCCAATTACCGAAGACACATTTCAGCAATGCAATGGTGCGGGCATCTGCACAGTCCAAAGTATCAAAGATCACATCCAGTCCACTTCAAGTTGTTGCTGAAATTGTTCAAACTGCAGTTGATAGTGTCAACGATGAATACGTTAGGTCCGTGATTGATTATTTTGAGATTATAAGGAACGAGCCTGTTTATAGAAAAGAAGTACCAGAATCTGAGTTACTGGTGAATAGCATTTCTGGAATGCCATTATATGATGCAGATTTTGGTTGGGGTTCGCCACAGGTTGTGTCACGCTGGAGGGTAAATGGGAATAGAATTGTCTACATCAGTAACGAACCTGGAGAGAATGGTGGTATAGAGTTGGTTGTAACAATTGATTCTGCCACAATGCATCGTTTTCTGAAGATGTTTTATGAGGACTTAAATGCTGGTAATGAGAATAGTTCATCACGAATGGAAGCCAGTCGAAAAACTCAGGTCGGTCAATGTAAAATTTGACAGAGAACCCAAAAAGTTGCCCTATTTGAAATTCACCTTTTTTCTGAAATGAAATATCTCAGGTTTCAGATCTATGTTAAACAAATGTTTTGTTTGATATTATTGTATTTGTTAAATTATATATGAACTATAAATGCGCGCGCGCTCTCTTATTTAGTTGCGATATGTTGTTTGGTATTGAAATCTTTATGTTTAATTTTTTTTTAAATTATAATGAAATTTATTGTTTGTAGTAAATATATTTTTTTCAATTGTCTTGATAATCGTTTGATTTGTAATTTAAATTACATGTGATAGCCGTAACTTCAGCTATGCCATCATCGCATACACTGACTATTTCTATAGAGTATAGAGATATGTCCTAGATGCCAATCAGTTGGTGGCTATTATGTTAGTTTATGTTATTGATGATAATTGATCATTTGTTCCTAGAGATTATTATTGACAGATCATTCAGGTCGAGGATCTGAATTGTAGATCTCTGTAGATCATTTGTTAGAATGACAATAATATCTCTAAAGTTCCATAGTCTTGATAATTAACAAGGAACATTAATTATCAAATAAGACTAGTATGCAAGTTAAGTGATGATTATGTTCTACAAATCATGGGTAAGGAGTTACCAACTTAATTGCATATGTGTACGTTATTGGAACATAGCACATGACATGACCCAATGAAATAAATATATGGATTGTGTTACGTGTCATTATTTATTTCATAAGTGTTTGATTCTTAGTTTGAGATGGTTCAGTTTCTCCACATAAGGATAAGTTCAATAAATATCGTCTAACGCTGATTCCTGATAAAGGCTGCTATACGGACTTTATTTATGTTCTCTTGAATTGTGCGGGGAGAAACTGATCATCAAGATAACCGTATGTCCCTCGTTAGTACACCTAATGAGTGATGATATCCACTGGGCCCCTTGATGGAGATGGATTGTTTGCTAGCAACTTATACAATCATCTCTAGATCAAGAAACGTGTAATCTGCAAGAATGACACATTCCTATCTTGGATTATACAAGGATATCATGTGACATAAGAATCAAAACAATAAGATATTATTTTCTTATGCAGGATTGAAGTATTGTATTGGTACAATATTTATTTATGCGAATTGAGAATCATAACGTGTTGCTAGATACCGCTTATGATTATTGGAAATAAATAGTGATTTATTTTCCATGGCCAACATAGCATAAATCCTCAAAGGGTCACACAAATAGGACTTTAACCATACTGTGCATTAATTATTTATTCACAGTAGTAAGTACTGTGAAAATATGATGGTTTGATTAATTAATTATATACCGTTGTGAACCGTTATAATTAATTAAATCAAAAGGATCATATAGAAATATTTTAATGTACATGCTAATCCTGAAATAATTATTAATGAGTTAATAATTATTCTTGTTCAACAATATTTAATATAGTCGTGAGAATTATATTAAATAAGTAGGTCTAATTTATCAAGTCTAATTGAGCCCAATGGAATGCAATTGAAAGGCCCATTAAATATAAGATTTAATATGTGTTAAATGGTCATATAATTAGTTGGACTAATTAGCCCATTTATGGCCATTAGGGGCCGGCCATTTAAGTGTAATTAGTTACACTTAAAAAAGGAATGAAATGGAATATAAAAAGGAAGAATCTTTTTCGGCCAAAAACCTAAGAAATGATTTTCTCCTTTTGCTCATTTTCCGTGGCCGCCATCAAAGATCAAAGGCAGAAAAGAAAAATGGTTTTCTCTTCTTTCTTGCATTCTATAGGAGCTCATGTGTTGAGCATTAGTTCCACTTAATTAAACAAGTTGATTAATTGGAATAGAAGAGAGGATTAGCTTTGTTCTAGGTGTGCTAGCACATACTATTAGAACTTGGTTAAACTTCTAGGTGGACTCGAGGTGGTTGCCGGCGACTTGGTGGTGGAGACGAGCACGCCACCGACTCCAAAGCAAAGGGTTCAAACCTTCTAGTTACGATACTAGAAGAGGTAACCTCCTACACGTCTTGATTTAAATGTTAAATCGTTTGTTTGACTAGATCCGTTAATTGCAATTGTTAAACGCTTATTAATTGTTAATAAAAAATTAAAATTGCACAAGGACTTGAGTTCCTAACAGTGGTATCAGAGCGCTGGTCGTCTTTCAAACGTTTAATATTTTTAAATCAAGAGATTAGTAATTAACGAAGTTAATTAGTGATGTGTATGTTTGCTGTTCTGAAAAATCTGTTTTTCTGAATTATTGCTTATTTTTCGTGATGCATATCTCTCTGAAAGTTTTCCTTTCTTACTGAAGGTTATATATCTTTGAGTCGCGGTTCATTTGGCGCTAGTTTCACTAATTTATAAGTAGTTATGATTTTTTAGTGAATTAAACGGTAACGGTGCGCAGATCTGCCGTTCTGCTGCATAGTTCTGTTTGTTTAGAAAAAAGAACGTATTTTTGAAAAATAGCTATCTGTATATTTTGGCTAGATTTATTCTAAATTTGATGCTCTTTCTGGATATATGTAAATTGTTACATATTTCGGATTTTAAATGGGTGTTCAAGTATAAAAAGGAAAGAAATCGTTAGATCTGTTTTTCCAATCAAGTTGCTTGTTTTGATGAACCGTAATTATTAAAATACTTTTATAGAAAAGTGTCTGAATAGAATTGTTCTATTTTGAGTTAGGAATCTGTGAAAATTAGTTTCATAATTTTTCATTAAGGTTTGATGCTTCAACTAGATCAAAATTTTTCGGTCGTCAGTCTGTTTCAGAACAGGACTTGTTACTTGTATGGCATTTAACTCGATTATTTTGAATAGACCTTGCTGGTTCTTTTTCCATGAATAGATAGCCAACTGCATATGCTAAGTTTTCTGTATAAATTGTTTATATGGAATCTGTAAGGAAGATGGTCCTTTAGATCAAAAGGTTGAGATGAAAAACAGAAAATCTGATAACGGTGTTTCGCGCACAATATCAGGATTTGTCTTTTTTGATTCTCCCTGATGGTAAATGATCTCTTCATGAAATTTTTACTGGTAGTTGCACTCATTATAAGGAGTTCTCTCGATTTATTTCGGATTTTTTGGTGACTGAAAAATATTAGATTTTATCGGGTCCCAAATTATTTATTTTAATTAGTTAAAATATATTCTAATTAATCAAGTTAGTTGAAATGTTAATTAGAATACTCCTTTAATACCTTCCTTTCTGTTCTGAATTGTTGGATTAATTTTCAAAGGTTTAAACAAATAGTTGTAATGTTAAACCTCTTTTGCATTTGTAAAACGAGCGACGAGCATACACAAAGATTCTAATTAATAAAGTTAATTATAAACAAGTGAAACATGTATATTGTATATGTGCTAACTCGTTTTTGTAGGAGGATCGTGGGTTTAGTATGGCTCAAGATTTCAATGCCTTGTGGTTTGTAATTGTATGCATGTGTGAATGTGTGTAATGCAGCCTTTGGTGCCATTAATTAATTTTGATTAATTTTAATGTAACTTGTGAGGCTTGCATGCCCCTAAGGCCTAGGAGGGAATTAGGACTTTTACACATGTATTTATTTCTATTAATTATTAGATAGGATCTAGATAATTAGTGGGAGGCTTGGTTTAGATTAGTCTTACTACATGAAGATGCAGTGAAGATTAATATGCAAGCTGGAGCCATACAAACCCACAACAATGTTTGTGTTTTTGAGATGCATGTAATTATGTGATTTTTTGAATGCTATGAAATGTCATAGGATAGGTATGGGTGTATGTTGACACGACCACCAAACAAAGTCGCATAATAAATGTCCCATTAATTTGATTAAGCCGACCGCCCTCCTTCTCTCTATCCCCTTCACGTCGTTTGCCCTCTCATGACGCGGTCCGCCCAAGCGGACGTCATGGTTGTCACTCGAAAGTAGGGGTACAAATAAGATTTGTTAGGAGCAAATAGAAAGAAGTTGCTTATCGATGGACCCAACTAGAGTTTGGACATCGGGGCAAAGTTTGTAAATATATAGATATTCACAAACCAAGAGTCATATGGTTGATATGATTGGTTGGAGAACCTATCTTGTCTAGTTAGGTAGAGTGACGTGCCATAGCAGGCTCTACTTGATGAAAATGGGGATCTTGAAAACTGACTACATTTGGGACATTAAATAAATGTAGTGGGAGTTTTGTTTAATATTATAAATAAAACATTGCATAAGCTAAATGACCTTGAATTGAAATTGTTATAGATACTAAATGTGTTGCGATCAATCTTTGAAATAGAACAAGCTCGTTTCTAAAGGAACTTACTTGGAGAAGTAGTACCGATTCCTAAGACATGTTCTTAGTGAAGAGAAACTTGAGTATGTTAATTCCCAATTTATTTTCTCAACTTCCCAAACGTAAAATCGTGATGATTGATTGACTTTTACGAAAAGTTATTCAATAAAGTTCTGCCGATATCCTCATTTTAGGATCTCTAGACCTTTGGATTGGAGAATTCATACGGACTAGACTTGACTCCTATGCTAGAATTCACTTACTCAAGAAGGAGTTCTTAGAGAAAGTAAATGTTGACTCAATCATTTATGATCGAGTAATGGAGCATGAATTAAGTAAGAGAAACTTCTTTTAAGAAGGTACATGAAAGTTCCATTAGCTTGCGAACTGAAAGGTTTGAGCAGCTAATTGGCAACTAGAGATATCAAGATCTCCGATATCAAGAATTGTTGATATTGTCATACGGTCTCTTCCTAATTAAATGAAGGATATTATGATACAGTTCGTAAACTTATTTGTGCAAATTGTAATTAACTAAGTATTTAAGAAATACTTCGCTTAAGTATGAGTCGAGACTTCGAGACCCTCAATTGTGACCATGTGTCACATAAGATGTTTCATTTGCCGTTTATGGAGGCACTTGAAAGGATGTCCGAAGTACCATGATTATCGTGTTGGAAATGTTCTAACACTTCGAGAGTATTTGTCGTTTGAATTATCTCGCTATCTCTAATTCACACTAGTAACTGGGTACTAGTTCATGAGCTCGCATTTAGTGAAATGCGTAAGCAATGAAGAATAAGAGAATATTCGAGAGTAGTAAAGTGAACTCCGTATAAGGAAATGGTTTATTCTCTTAAACCACTACCATTGGATACATAGAGTTATCTTTACTAATAGAAATTGTAGGTCAAGTACCTCGTTCCTTACATCCTAAAACTTTATCTCTATTCATATAGATGATGGATGATTATATTTTGTAAAAGACAAGCGATGTTCTTTTATTATAGATTTGTTTATATGATTTCATGCCTATTGCTTGAATATGCTTGAAATGGATAAACGGTTTTTTGAATGACAAATAAGATGCGTAAGACTTCACATAAAGTACTTGACTTTCGTGTGAAATGACCGCTTAGTCATACATAAACTAGAGTCGCATTAAGAGAGTCTACATAACGTAGAGCTCGTGGATCAATTCGATTGTGAATCAATTGAGATATGCAGATCATGTTTATTACATGACAAAAGTGCCTTTGACCTATAAAGGTTTAAGGACAAGTGACTTGATTAGGACTTATACATGTCGATGTATGTAGACCTATATGTACTTGCGTAATGAAAGATTGTTGAGACTTTACCACTTAGCCATCGATCATAGTAGATATTAACATATCTATTTGATAAGGTATAAGTGTGAATCTTTTGATAAGTTCAAAAGAGTTCAATAGTGAAGTTGAAAGATCATTCAAGAAAGGTAATAGTCTTACAATTAATCATGGTAAATAGCTAAGTCACATGATTTGATCCATTATCTAAAGAGTGTGAAAATAGTTTCATAACTCACTCCATTAGGAACATTATATTAGTATAGTGTTGTCTAAGAATGGAGGTATCGAATTTTATTTGATATAGTTCGATCAGTAATGAATCGAATTGACTTAATCGACTCATATTAGGGATTCATGTTCGAGGACAATTCTGTTTACACTGAATAATATTCTGTCGAAGTCCATTGAGAAAGATGTCTTATGGGATTTGATCCCTAAGTACATTGTTTCTCAAGATTTGGTGTTAAGGAGCTTATTTCAAAGTTTGTTGATTGATAAGCTTAGACCCAAATAGGATGCTTAATGTTTTGTAGGATATCTTAAATTAATCGAAAGGTACTACTTCTACGAACATGATAAGAACAAACTAGTTGTTGCTCATCATGACGTAATCTTGGAGAATAACGTTCTCAAGAAGAAGTAGTGGGAGTAAGGTGAACATAAAAGAGTTTATGCATCACTATAAGAAGTATCCTTGTGGGAAACTTGCCACTCCATACATGGTGCTTAGTGGGAGCTGAGCGGAACTTCATTCGCAAGTCGTTGTGAAAGGAAGAAGTTCATGAGCACGCTCACTACTAATGATGACTTAAACATCTCACGAGCTGATGATGTTTGAGAAACTCAATATATATGAGGATCAAGAACTTATTATACAAGTCGTTGTGAAATTAGTTCATGAATCTCGAGTACCAATCCTACAAAAGGTCAACGAAAGTGATTGTCTAACCGAAAGGTGCATAGACATCACGACATCCTCGTACCTGGTATATGAGGATCCGTTGATAATTAAAGAATCGATGGAAATACCCGATTCCACAAGTATGGTTTAAACTTTAAACCCATGTGATCTTTAAGTGCAATCCATGTGTAACAACAAGGTATAGACCTTTGTTGATGTTCATGAAGGAGCAATTCGTCAAGAACTTTCAGATCTTTAAAGGAAAGATTGACATGGATAGTAAGTCGACTATGTACAAAGCACAGCTTCACGCTTGTAGCTATGTCCAAATCGATGAAGAGTTGACTATGTACAAAGCACGACTTCTCGTTTGTAGCTATGTATAAGTCAGTCAATAAAGATCATTCTAGCAATAGTTACATTTCATATATATTGATGTATGGAAAGGTACATCAAAATCACCTTCATTGATTGAATGAAGAAAGATGTTGTGTATATGACACAAATCGAGGTCTTAATTGATGTATTGCTAGAAACACATGCGTGTTTCAAGGATATATTAATGGATCGAAGCGAGCACTGTGGAATAAATATTTTGACAAGGAAGTCAAGGAGTTGACCTTCGTCAAAAGTATCTTGTATAGACAAGATATTCAGTGGGAGCATAATTGTGTTATTTTACATTGTACAAGATAACTAGATATTAATTGGGAAATAACGTTGATTAAATGAATATTGTCAAGATCTCATTGATGAATGATTTCTTGGACAAGATTACCTAAATCCTAGGAAACAGAATCTATGGAGATAGATAATGATGGATGTTAGGTTTGAGCAAATGTGCATATAATGATGAAGTATTCTAGAAACATGAAAGGTAGACTCCAATAAAGGATGTCAAACCATGTCATGTGGCATATAACTTGAGTTTGACTCGGTTTATTGCAATTCAACTCGAGAAAAGTGCATGAAACAGTTCAAGCATTCTTTCATTACGAGTTTCATTATGTACGCCATTTATGCACATGCCCCAATGTGCTGTATTCAAGGAATGTGACAAAGCAGTTGTCAAGTGGATACAAAAAAATCATGTTTGGGCAATGATCAAATGATATTCTCGAGTATCTTATGAGAAAAATAAATATGTTTTCATTTGTTATGATGAAAAAAAACTCGTGTAAGTTGTTACATTGATGCTATTTTTCGAAAGATTGATATAATCACAATTGTTTTGCTTAAAGGTGGTGTTGTGAAAAAAAACTCGTGTAAGTTGTTTTGCTTAAAAGTGGTGTTGTGAATTTAGAAAGGTGTTCTAAATGGGATATTACAACCGTTTCCGTCACCAAAGTAAAATACATAGCAACTTGTGAAGCAACGAAATAGGATAGTTTGGATCAAGAAGTTCTCAGTCAAGCTAATATGGTTCTGTGCATCTCGAACCGTAGCTTAGTCTTGAAGAATCCAATATCTAATTGGTGACCCAAGTATGATCTATGACAGTATCACTTGATCTCATATGATGATGATCAAGAACATGTATATAAGAGTATATATATGTACAGGTTCAAACAAAAGTGGATAGGTTCGCGAACACAGCGAACACTCTAACATAACCTCTACCTTAAGCAGTATACGAGATGCTATTGAGCATCCATACGTAATGGACGTATGAGTAACTGGCTTTAAGCGTATTATTTCTTTTGAGGTTCGAGACATGTATATATATAGACATATGGCATTGTTCTCAGTTCTTCACTGGCTAGAAGTCACTATTGATTGACTCTAGGCCAAGTGAGAGATTGTTAGAGATATGTCCTAGATGCCAATCAGTTGGTGGCTATTATATTAGTTTATGTTATTGATGATGATTGATCATTTGTTCCTAGAGATTATTATTGACAGATCATTCAGGTCGAGGATCTGAATTGTAGATCTCTGTAGATCATTCGTTAGAATGACAATAATATCTCTAAAGTGTCCATAGTCTTGATAATTAACAAGGAACATTAATTATCAAATAAGACTAGTATGCAAGTTAAGTGATGATTATGTTCTACAAATCATGGGTAAGGAGTTACCAACTTAATTGCATATGTGTACGTTATTGGAACATAGCACAGGATATGACCCAATGAAATAAATATATGGATTGTGTTACGTGTCATTATTTATTTCATAAGTGTTTGATTCTGAGTTTGAGATGGTTCAGTTTCTCCACATAAGGATAGGTTCAATAAATATCGTCTAACGCTGATTCCTGATAAAGACTGCTATACGGACTTTATTTATGTTCTCTTGAATTGTGCGGGGAGAAACTGATCATCAAGATAACCGTATGTCCCTCGTTAGTACACCTAATGAGTGATGATATCCACTGGGCCCCTTGATGGAGATGGATTGTTTGCTAGCAACTTATACAATCATCTCTAGATCAAGAAACGTGTAATCTGCAAGAATGACACATTCCTATCTTGGATTATACAAGGATATCATGTGACATAAGAATCAAAACAATAAGATATTATTTTCTTATGCAGGATTGAAGTATTGTATTGGTACAATATTTATTTATGCGAATTGGGAATCATAACGTGTTGCTAGATACCGCTTATGATTATTGGAAATAAATAGTGATTTATTTTCCATGGCCAACATAGCATAAATCCTCAAAGGGTCACACAAATAGGACTTTAACCATACTGTGCATTAATTATTTATTCACAGTAGTAAGTACTGTGAAAATATGATGGTTTGATTAATTAATTATATACCGTTGTGAACCGTTATAATTAATTAAATCAAAAGGATCATATAGAAATATTTTAATGTACATGCTAATCCTGAAATAATTATTAATGAGTTAATAATTATTCTTGTTCAACAATATTTAATATAGTCGTGAGAATTATATTAAATAAGTAGGCCTAATTTATCAAGTCTAATTGAGCCCAATGGAATGCAATTGAAAGGCCCATTAAATATAAGATTTAATATGTGTTAAATGGTCATATAATTAGTTGGACTAATTAGCCCATTTATGGCCATTAGGGGCCGGCCATTTAAGTGTAATTAGTTACACTTAAAAAAGGAATGAAATGGAATATAAAAAGGAAGAATCTTTTTCGGCCAAAAACCTAAGAAATGATTTTCTCCTTTTGCTCATTTTCCGTGGCCGCCATCAAAGATCAAAGGCAGAAAAGAAAAATGGTTTTCTCTTCTTTCTTGCATTCTATAGGAGCTCATGTGTTGAGCATTAGTTCCACTTAATTAAACAAGTTGATTAATTGGAATAGAAGAGAGGATTAGCTTTGTTCTAGGTGTGCTAGCACATACTATTAGAACTTGGTTAAACTTCTAGGTGGACTCGAGGTGGTTGCCGGCGACTTGGTGGTGGAGACGAGCACGCCACCGACTCCAAAGCAAAGGGTTCAAACCTTCTAGTTACGATACTAGAAGATGTAACCTCCTACACGTCTTGATTTAAATGTTAAATCGTTTGTTTGACTAGATCCGTTAATTGCA
Source organism: Rhynchospora pubera (assembly GCA_028095005.1). Classification (NCBI taxonomy): domain Eukaryota; kingdom Viridiplantae; phylum Streptophyta; class Magnoliopsida; order Poales; family Cyperaceae; genus Rhynchospora; species Rhynchospora pubera. Next base: position 76,964,392 of record CM051463.1, read on the forward strand.
ATTGTTAAACGCTTATTAATTGTTAATAAAAAATTAAAATTGCACAAGGACTTGAGTTCCTAACAGGTTGGTAATGCCAGTTAACAGCGGTGATTATTTTTTATTTATTTATTATTATTATTATTATTATTATTTTTGAAACTAAGAACCCCAAGAATCCATCTTTACGTTAACAGCGGTGATTAGATTGATAATTTATCATCTTATTGTATTACACTTGCGGCAGAGCCCGTCCAATATGGGGCAGATTCTAATATATGACATGTAAAAATAAAAATATTATTTGACATAAGATCAACATTGTCTTGATCGGTGCTAAAGATGATAGCAGTATTCACCAGTTAAAAAAAATAGAATCAATAGAGTAAAAATGAGAATAGCTCAAAAAATAATTCGATGAAACTAAATATGTTTCTCAATAAAAAAATTTCACATAAAAATATATAATCTAAAAAAAAATACAACATAATAAGATTCTTGAATCGCTTTTGTATAGAACAATGATCATACTCAAAATGGACACTTGTTTTTTATAAAAATTGATAATTAATAAATAAATTAAAAGTGCAAATTTTAAAATAATTTTATACGTCTTTGTGTGAGTGTAATATGAGAGAAAATAAATATTATTGAATGAATGGAGCAACAAAGATATGAGCTACTAACGCAAAATAAATTGCCATATTAATAGTTTTAAAAAGTTGTTAATAACCGGGTACAAATTAAAATCAATGGTACACCTTAAATTGATGAGATTCTGCTGACAATTATAGTCCGGATTTGGAATGGAAAGAAGTCAACAATTTGGCTTCACATCCGATACTCCAACTTTCGCTTTAATAAAATCAGATATTTGACTTGACAATTATTTATTAAACGCTTATTTATAGGGTTGTCAATGAAACCCGTTTACCTTATTCGTACCGTATGCGATAAGACGGACATGAGAAAGATTTTATTTTCATTAGTCTAACGGATACGGGTACGGATATAGAAAAAATTTCATTAATTTATTGGATACGGGTACGGGTAAGAACTATTTCGTAACCATTATCTAACAGGTAATATTTCAAAAACATATATGTGTATATAATCATGTTTTTAGCGTATTTCGTAAGATATGTTATTCATTTCGATCTTCATCCAAATTTATTTATGATGATGAAAAAACTAATTTACACTCTATATTATATTATAATTTTTAGGGAAAATCAGCCCTATACCCCTCAAATCTTATCTAATTGGAAATATCACCCTCTAATCTTTTATTTTGGAAATATCCCCTCTAATCATGATTTGTATAGATATTTACCCTTTTCTTAATATTTTAATTCTGAAATCTAACATTTGAGATTTAGGACAAGAATGCTCTCAATTCCTTTAGACCATTCTTCTCTGTGCCTTCTTGCAATCGATATCAGAATAAATTCGAAACCTTTGGGCTGAGTTTAAATGCTAAACTTCAAAAGAAATTTTTTTTAGGGTTAAAATTTTATCGTCCAATGAAGAAATCATCCATGCATTGAACTTGAGTGTCGCATGTTACCAATTGGAATCAAAGTTTCCTGGGATTCGGTTACCTACGAACACCAAAAGGAATTTAAGTAACATCTCCTAACAAAATAAGGAATGGTAAAGTCGTATTTAAGGTCAAACATGGTAGTGGTTGGGTTTAACTCAATCTCTAACTAGGAAGAATGCTTTTCAAGAAAAATCAAATCGTTACTAAAAAAAAATTATATTTAGCGTAGAAGGTTGAAAAGAAAGTAACTTATTTATATGAGTAAATACAGAAGTGCTGAGCTTATCTTTTCAAATTGAGAGAACCAAATTAATTCAAATTTCAGGTAGCTCAGTACCTAAGTTGGGATGATTAAAAGAACAAAACCCCGATGAGAATAAGAATCAGAAGTTCAAAATGTTCAATGGAAGATGAATCGTCAGGGGACAAGGGCAATTTTGTCCTAAATTTTTAAATTATATTTTTCAGAATTAAAATACCACTAGAAATAGTCAAAAGGGTAAATATCCATATAAGTTATAATTAGAGGGGGGTATTTCCAAAATAAAAGATTAGAGGGTGATATTTCCAATTAGATAAGATTTGAGGGGTATACGACTAATTTTCCCTAATTTTTAGTTATATAGATTTTTTGAATTCAATTGATATGAGAATAAATTTTTTAATTTTTGTTATATCTAAATATTTTACTTTATCTATATATTTATTTGATATTTAGTACATTATATATTTTTATGAAATTAATGATATTATTACATTATTCTATCCTTACCGTTAATTTTTAATGAATACGGATAGGGTATGAATAAAATATTTTTAACGGGAACGAATATAGATATGGATAAAAAAAAAATCTAATAGATACATCTATCAAACTAAAAAATCTTCTACCGTGCCGTACCTTCTACTTATTTGAAAAATTTGTTACAATTTGTTAAAATTTATTAAATTCGAGTTTTGACTGTTGGAGGGACGGGTGTTCGGGAACACGCTGAAGTGGTGCCCGTTAACATGATCGGACTCTGCAGTGCCCAAATTTCGACGGTCCGATCAAATTTCCACGGTGACGAAACAATTAACCAACGGGTATTAATCACGGGTCATTCATTCATTGGTGATCGGACGGATCTCAAGTCGAGTATCGAAAACCCTTCGCCAATTTCTTCCATCTCCGATTCTCCGCAGTTCCGTTCCCACTTACTCTTACTCTTACCCGCAAATGGCGTCGTCTTTCCTTCCTAGGCTGCTCAAAAGGCGATCCATGGCGGCCACTTCCTCTCTCCACCCTCTCCATGCTCTCTCGCCTCTCCACAATCTCCATTTCTCGCCATTCCCCTCGCAAGCCTTAAACCCTAACCCCTCCTCTCCCCTTCCCAAAAATGTCGAAAATGTATCCGATGTTGCATTCTCCGGTCACTCCTTCACCGTATACCCGACGTTTCCACATTCCTCTCATCTCGGTCCAGTTTCGCTGTTCGAAGCAAGCAAAGATTGTTTGGTCGGGGCTCGATCGACCTCTCTTTTAGACCCAAATTCTGCTTTCCAATTGAAATTTGTTGGGGAACTCAACTTTGGTGTCTCCTTTGCGCGTTTCTCCAATGTTGATATGAGTCCTTTATCTGAGGCTGATGGATTGGAGGTTGAAAGGGAGAAAGAAGTTGTGATACGAGCAGATAGTGTGAAGAAGAAGAGGAAGAGGAAGATGAACAAGCACAAGCTGAGGAAGCTACGCAAGAAACTCAGACGCAAGACTTAATTCTGGTCTCCAGTTCAACTTTTAGTTAGTTTCCTTTTTGTTTTGTTGGATGGAAATTTTGTCAACTTTAGTTCTTAGATAATAAGGAATTTCTATATTACTTCAGATTTTGGAAAAGAATATGGTCAGAAGACAAGAAGATTTGTACGAGTTTACAAATCCTGAAAATTAGATTCTTTTTCAATATGATGAATTCTATCAAAAGAAATTTCTGTTGAAATTTTATTGCCATAAATGAGGCTAGATGCTGCTTAGCTGAGTTTGTAATTTTAACCTTAAGCAGCATGCCAAACTTTATCTTTCACTTTTATTGAGATATTACTTGATAATTTAAAAGAGTCTGGAATTACAACTGCTACCATTGTTATTGCTTTTTTGTATTTTCTTGTTGAAACTTATATCAAATGCCTAGAAAGAGGTCAAATTGACTCTGTTGTCATTAGTTACTCTGTGGTGTTTTTATATACATTTCCAAAAGGCGATTGATAATCTAACACATGTCAGGATCCATAGTCACTAGTGAATTTAAGTTTCCAATTGATCAGACAGCTGAACCAATTTGCTTACCATAGCAGGTACATGCATGCACCCAAATATTAACAAACTAACACCAATTGGATCCCATTCTTAAATTGGGTACTGCTCTGTACTGACTGAGATTTCTGCCATTCATGCTATGTGTTTATTTGTTAACTTATGTATGATTATTTTTTTGTATATCAAAGACTGAAACTATTTTACACATTACAGTCTCCTGCATTGTAAACAGATCAAACTTGTGGGCACAAACTGTCTACAAGGAGATAAAATAAAGTTATTTGTTTATAGTCTCCTGCATTGTAAACAAATCAAACTTGTGGAGACAAATTATTTACAGTCAGATAAATAATGTTATTGGTTTCATAAAATAGGTATAATTATCACATATTATATCAGCCAACATGTTTTATATACCTTGTATCGTGATGTTTTTTTGGTAAAGGTTTATCAAATAAGGATATTATTGTGTATATTATCAATTTATCATGTATGAGTAACTAAGTTTGTGACCTTGAATTCGAGGATAGTGAACTTAGATCCAAACCAATCTCTTACATAATAATTTAAGGCAAGAACTTAACTTGTGAAACTAATGTAGTTTAAATACATTACTCTGCATTCATTCTCAAACCATATACGACGTGCTAAACACATTATTTACCTACGTTCTTAATCCATACACCATACAGTCTCCCAACTTTGAATGATTTAGTTATTCTGATAACAATATGAGCATTCAAAGACACCAAACCATGCTGCTCAATAAGGTCTACTATACATAAACATACAATCTAAGCATTTAGTTAATTTTTCCTCTTATGCAGATCTGCCAAATACCTTTTTGATAATTGAAGGGCGAAGGAATTCTGTAGTGCTGAGTTTAGCCAATTTATTGGTTTTTCGTCTTTTGTGGACCAGCCAGTCACTATTTGATGATTCAAGGGTAAATTATCTATGGAATTCTGTAGTGCTGAGCATGTCAATGGTATTCGATACATGTCAATGGTATCGGTACGAGGCCAGGGACACATATCGCCTCCACCTTTAAATTATCTTTTGGATTATTTTCTTCTTTTTGACATGAGAAGTGAGACATAAGAGCATATGAAGTAGCATTAGAAGTATAATATATGTAAGAGGGTATGTTGAGCTCATTTGCGACATCAATAGCATCACTAGCAAATACGTCGAGAACAAGGGCTGTAATAGGTGAAGGGGACGCCAAGAGTTGCTCCTTGACATGTGGCATATAGGATCTTGTTCGAAGGCTAAGAAACTCGATAGTGCCGTTAAAAGAGGTTGGTGGTTCAACAAAAGGGAGAGGGTGGAACTGAAATGCGGTGTTTTGGGCTTGAAGAGACTGGAGGTAGGAAGAGCAGAGTGGAGAGCCGTGGTTGGGGTTGTCAGGTAGAATGAGAAGGAAATGGATGGAAAATGAGTTTCCAAAAGTGGAGAGCCGTTTGGCGAACTCTATCATGGCGATGAGGTGGCCTGCTGCGTAGACGGGGAAGAAGTACACACAAGTTTTGTTAGCCATGACCTTCTTAATCGATTTCCTTTTTTTGTTTCTGTGGGTCTGAATATGATCGACGTGCATTTGCTCCCCTAGTTGATTTATAGTTAGGTGCGCGCGTCTATGTTTTTTATAATATATATATATATATATATATATATATATATATATTTAAATAACCCGTAGGATTAAACTTAAACTTAAGCAAATTAAAGACAAAGAAAGAAAAAAAAAAGGAGAAGTAGGGACCACCTGTCAAGTTTGAACATCGGTCTCCCCCATCTGCCAACAGCCAACTACCCAGAGAAAAAAGACATGAAACCCCAATAAATACCCATCCACTCTGACTCTGGTGTCTGGTCCGGGTCCCTCCATTCTAGAAAGCACACATCTAGCTTAAGAAAAATATATTGGACTAATACCAATAAATAGGGAATTGAATTGATCCATGCACGTTTCTAATTTGGAGATCCACTTCTTAATGGACGAAAATACCCCTCACATTCTTTCTATTTACGCCTCTCAATACACACTCCAGTTTGGAAAGTGAGGACATTTTCGTCGAGAAGAAGTGGATCTCCAAACTAGAGAAGTGTATGAAGTAATTCCCCAATAAATAAGGTCATCATGAGATAGGTTAGAAATCAAAAGATAACGAACTAAGTCGAAGACAAAGTTTCTAAGTAATGAGAGTAAATTATAGATTCCCTAGAACCACAACATGTAAATTTGTGTCAGTGACCAACAATGAAAGTTTAGGTTTTACAAACTCAAGAGGTATATTAGGTTAGTATCGTTAACAAATTATTGTTCAAAAACGAAAGTTGAAGATTAAAAAGTTTAGGTATTGTCACCAAAGTCTTCACAAATATAATTTGAAGTAAAAACCAAGAAAGCATCATCTACATAGAGTATACATCCTTATGGCTGCATAACGTCTAAAACGACCACGAAAACGGTCGATTTCGTTAACCGTTTCGTTTTAAAACGAAATTGATCACCCATTTGTGTTAACCGTTTCGTTTTGGACGAAACGGTCGAAATCACGAAAATACCACAAAAATACACATGGACGAAACTGTTATAAGCTTTCGTTAACCGTTTCGTTTATAAAACGCAACAAAAAATCTTAACCGTTTCGTTTCGTTTTGGACGAAACGAAACGAAAGGACGGTCGAAATGGTGACCGTTTTCACCCCTATACATCCTTCAGACGGGTGTATGGCTAACCCTGGGGGCTGGGGCCATCTGCAACCACATGGCAGGCCATAGGCCTGGTCTGGAGGGGGTATGAGTTAATTCCAACAACGAAAATCAACAGATTGGCACTCCATGACTTCATTAAAGTATTAAACTAATTCTCTAATACATTTATTTATCTGCATTATTAAGTCATTGAACCTCACAAATATATTTACTTCATTATTGTTTAATTAAAATTCAGTTATTTACTAATTGATATCCAAAACACACTTAAAAATTAAATTTTCTAGCTTTTGAGAACTAGATAGGGCTTGTACTCAGATTCCGTCCCTATGGATTGGACTCTTAGTTTTATTCAATGATCAGTTAGATAAAACGAGATTTTATTTGAAATTGACTTTTACCTCGATCAGTATATATACTAAGTACTAGGGCTGTACAACGGACGTGTTTGCAAATTTTTATCAATATTTCAATCCAACCCAATTATACCGGGTTAAATTTTTTCTTTAGTTGACCCACCCGTAACCTAACCCAACCCATATAAATTTTTATCTACAGGTTTCCGAGTTAAACGGGTTATGATTAATATGGTACATAAATAAAACTAACAATATTAATTAAACAAAAATGAAAAAAATTGAAATAAAACCAATATTTATAGGATATATAAATAAAATTGACATATATCAATTGATCATTGTTCAAACATTAGTAGTCTTGAAGAGGAAGAAGAGGAAAAATGAAGTAAAACTACAGTATACTTTTCTTTTATAATTTCTTGCCATGCACCTGTGTGAACCGTGCTTAAGAACAATTAAAAATAAAAATTGTTCACATGGTGAAAAATATTTTCCCGAAACTTAGTGCCAGGCTGCCAGCCAATGCAACACACATTGCAACACAGTAAAACCTCTCTAACTAGGCATCTCTGATAGTAGGATTAAGAAAAAAGTAAATGCATGTGGTCTAGTAGCTCAGGTGGTAAGAGCACTTGGCTCTCTTCTAAGAGGTCCAGGGTTCAAGCCCGCATGCTTGCGATAGGCTTGGCGAGCCAGCGTAAAAACTCAGCCATATATACAAGAAATGACCAAGGTCGAGGTGTCATTTCTAGCCTACCCCAACTTGTTTGGGATAAAAGGCTTAGACTTGAGATACATATTAGATAATATCAATAGAAATAAAACGGGTTGGGTCACTACGCGAAATTTCGACTTCTGTAACGGTTAATAAAAGGCATTTGTAACGGTACACGTAACGTTACAGTAGCCCCCGTTACAGAATGTCTAATAACCGTTACAGATCTATAACGGTTATTATCTAATAACCGTTACAGAAGAATGGCTTCTGTAACGGTTATTATCTAATAACCGTTATGGTATAGTGGACGGAAAATGTGGTTACGGTTTTATTGAGAACATTTGTAACGGTTAATAGATAACAACCGTTACAGAAGACTGGCTTCTATAACGGTTGTTATATAATAACCGTTATCCTATTATTGACGGAAATACATTTTTACTATTCTTTTAGATCCAGTGTAACGGTTATAATCTAATAACCGTTACAGAATCCAGTCTTTTGTAACGGTTATTAAGGAATAACCGTTACAGATATTGTTGATATAAAAGAAATGAAATTATGAATTCTGTAACGGTTATTCCTTAATAACCGTTACAAAAGACCTTCTTTTTTTTTTTGAATTTCGTCTGTTTTATTGGCTAGCCCAATTTTGCTAGCCGAATTGGTACCAAATTGGTACCCAATTTACATCATACAATCCAACATGCAGCAGACAAACATATATCATGCATATATCAGATGTCACATATATATACCAAGCACAAAACATATATCAATATGTAGCAAAAATTAACAAACTATACATAGAGTTAACACCAAATCAAGTCAAAATTTTCCTAAAATAATACCCCATACATGAAGTCCATAACCTTCGAAACGACTGCATCAACGTCTTCGTTTTTATATGGTTGTCCAACCGGCTCGATATACTGCAATTTGATCATTAACAATTGATAAAGTCAAATAATTTTGTAAACCCTAAGCCCTAAACCAATAAAAATATGAAATCCTAAAATAATAAATCGGCTTAACATTACCTCAGGGAATTCTCCGACCGTAGTCCAACTACTTAATATCGCCCTCATGTTGAGCATTGTGAAATATCCACACTCTATGCCGCCCCTTTGTATCGGTCCCTAATTAAGATTCCAACAAAAGAAACACAATCTTTTTTAGTTAATTTCAATTTCACAAACAAATAATATCTTAAACTGATAAGTTCTGTACCTTAATTCGGTACCAATCAAATCCTGTTCTACTCTTTTGGCTATATCTTCCGGCTTCCACTAAATACCGCTTGTATACCCTGCATGCAATATTATTTAAAACAACAAAATCTAATATTTTTTAATTTGAAAAATCTCATCATGTTTAACTTAATTCAGAAATGGAAACTTACGAAGATATGAATGGCTTAATATATAACTTTGGATTCTTGCGTTCCAGAGAATCAACAAAGTGAACGGTGCGCTTCTCGACATTAATAACAAGGACAACCCAATGAAACCTGTAATTAATAGAGATTTATTATTTTGGTGGAATTAAAGGAAACTAAAAAAATTCTTTCATTAGTAGCCATATTGGTTATATTTCTTACTGCTGATTATACGGCAAAACAAGATAGGAGGATGGATTATCCATGAATGCTCTCGTTAGGTAATTCACCGCACCGAGTTCTTCGTGTTTGAATTTCCACTCAGCCAATAACTCTGGATCCAGTACGGTGATGCTCTTGGAGAACTCATTCTCTTCTTGCCTTGTTGAAAGTTCTTCCATTCAAAACCTGCAAACATGGATATCAAAGTTCAACAATTTCAATTTTGAATGAATTGAATGAAGAAAAAAATAAACATTAAAGTTGAAAAATTCAAACCAGCAGTAAAATTTCACAATCGATTGAGATAGCTCCTCCCTTTTAAAACATTCGACAATATCCTCGACATTAACGTTGAACTTAACATCGCCATCGTGCGTACCCCAAGGATTGCAATTAGGCAGCTCAAAGTTCGTCTCTTCTTCTGGTTGGAGCATCAACAGTCTGTATACTGCTTGTTCGGATGGGCTCAGCCTGTCAATAATATCCTTAGGGAGGAGTGGATCACGAGTAACAAACGACCCCGCACTTGGGACCTTTGGACTCTCCTCCACATTCTTCGCCGCCTCCTTCGCCTTTGGCTTCTTTTTGGCCGGCTTCTTTTTGGTCAAACTCTGCATTCAATGACATCATATTAATAAGTCATTAGGAGAAATGTATGAAACAGATTGTCATAATTAAATAAAATGATACCTTGTGGCCTATGTCCACCAAAAATGACGGCCATGGGAATCGGCCCCCTATATTATTTCCCAATAGCTCATCTGACCTACCAGGGACTTGCCATTCACGAAATTCATCGCCTACTCGGAGAAGATGGACATACAATTGTTGATCAGTTAGAGGCACGCCGTGTACGATCTGACCAACAACACTCGGAATAATATTTCCTTCGGCCACCTTAATCCTCTGGTTGTTGTGATCAAGAGAAAAGAGATCGCACGGCATTTCTTCCTGAAATTCAGTTCAATCAGAAACTCTAATGCTGCCAAAAATAAATATAAAGAGAAAAGAGAAAAATGATCAATATGAACCTGAACAACGCTTCTCGGATCCGGAGGCATATAGCTTGAGGCAACCGTTCGGAATAACTCTTCGTTTGGCATTCCTGAGTCTACCTCAGCTTCAACGAATGGCTGATACGGCGTCACAAATTGCTGTGGTGCTTGAATCTGCAATCCGCTACTGGCCAACCATTGTTTCACGTCCTGAAAATTATGAAGCAACTGGATAATGAAGAATAGTTTTCATTCATTTTGATTACATTTTGATTGTCAAAAAGGATTACCTGAAAAGCTTGTTGTCTCGCCGCATTCATTATCTCCTCAGAGTGAATCAAGTCCCTTTTGGTTTTCTCAGCGGCTTCAGCTGCGACCCTGCTCATCAATTCTTCAATCTGGTCTGGTGCCATCCATCCTTCATGCGCATCCTTTCTAGATTTTCTTTTATACACATCTTCCTTCTTGGTCCATAAAGGATATCCCCTGATTCTTCCTGGATGTTCCGGCCTGTCAACCGCCCGATTTAAGACTTCTTGTTCCGGTATTGACCCGGAATTGATTTCACCAGACATGGCACTCAACCGACTGAATGCCTCAATAGTCGACGAATCAGAGCTATGGAACGTGTAAGTATCTAACAAGCAACAAACAAATCTTATTAATAATCACAAAACAGAATTTGAAGTTAGCATATATAACAAGTCTTTACATGTGTAAGTACCTTTATCCTTCGTAGCCACAGTCCTTCCCATGAAATACCTTTGACTTCTCGGTTCCAAATCGCCGATGGTAATGCTCGTGGAACCGGCCCCTTCAGAATCTCCGGGTATGACAATCTTGTCTGTAGGTTTCCATGAACCTTTTTTTCCTCTATAGCCAGTGGAACTCATCCTATGAGGCTCTTTCCATTTCTTTCTCAACTCCTTCGCTTTGTTGCTCTTTTGTACAAAATCTGCACCCGTCCTTTCTTGAAAAATTCTTCCCATTCCTTTTGTGAGATTGGGTGTTTATCGCATGGATTTTTTGGATTGTTTGGATCGGCATTTGTGATGTACTCCTCAGCAATCCTACTTCTATAAGCCCTGTGACTTATGCCCATCGCTTTGAGAGTATTGTTCATGGCTTTATCATCTTCGATGTTGAACATTTTCTGAAACATAACGAAACGTTAGTTAATTGGTAGCATAGAAATTTAAATTAGATGATTTAAGTGAAAATTTATTCACCTTGATGTCCAACCACAACTCAAGTCTGGTTTCCTTTGAAACGTCCTTCCGCCAATCATTAATTGTGATTGGCACTCTTGTTCTAGCCAGATACCCGCAATATGATGCAAATTTGTTCACCGCCTCTTCAGTACCAATTGGCACTCCTTCTTTGTCAAATTTAATCTCAAACTTTTCCCCAGCAGCTTTTTTCCTCCTAAACTCTTCCATTGTCGTTCTGCTCCTTTTCTTTATTTCGAACGTTGTGACCTCCTCATCGCTGGATTCTGTACCAGCCTGTTCACCCTGTAAATCTCTATCTTGGTCTCCAGACATATCTATTAACAAATAATTAACAACAATGAAAGCAATCAAATCAAGTTAACATAAACATAAACATAAACAAACATAAACATAAACATAAACAACATAAACAAAATATATTAACATAAACATAAACATTAAACGACAAGTTCAATCTCAAATAACAAAATACATTAACATAAACATAAACATTCAGTTGGATAAGAGAACCCTAATACTAAACCAAACATAAATCTAAATCCTAAAACTAGTCTTCATCATCCGACAAAACAATGACTTCATCATCATCATCCGACAAAACAATGACTTCATCATCATCATCCGACAAAACAATGACTTCTTCTCTCCATTCTGTGTACGGTGCCACAAGCTTGTCAATCAAAAGCTTGAAAAAAATTGCATGTTGTTCATATTTTGAGAGGCTCGGTTGCCCCTGGTTTTGAGAGGCTTGGTTTTGGTTCGTTTGATTTTGAGAGGATGGATTGGCACGAATTTTGCGCCTAACGTACACTCGTTCGATCGGCTTTTTTCCCTTTGAATTGCTTCCTTCACCTTTCTCCATTACTACCTAATTGAGATAATAAATTCTTACAAAATAATTGAGATAATAAATTCTTACAAAATAAATTCTTACCTAATTGAGATAATAAATTCTTACAACATAGATAAAACATCAATTCTTACACAAATTAAGGTTCACACATCATAGACAATAATTTAGATAAATAGATAATAGCCTAAGGTTCAAAAATTACACATTTAGCAATGTTCATACAAAATAGCATAGATAATTATTAAACCCTAATTTCACTCCTTCTCTTCCTCCACTATCTCCTCTGGCACCTCCTCTGGTACCTCCTCTGGTCCCTCCTCCCCATCTGCACTTGTTCGTCCGCAACCAACTGGATAGCGCCTCACAGCAGATACAGACCGCCTAGGTAGAGGGTTATCTCGCATCCACTGAGGCACATATCTCTGACGAGTGACATCGAACTCCGGCTTGGTATCCGGCTTTGTCTCCGTCTCCTTCTTGGTCACATCTGTATTTTTCTTGTCCTTTGTCACAGTTTTTCCCTTATTCACCTTAGGATTGCTACCTTCGGCTTTGTCCATTTATTCTAATAATTTGATTCAATTCTAATAATTAATTTAATCATAATTAATCAATTCTAATAATTTGATTCAATTCTAATAATTAATTTAATCATAATTAATCAATTCTAATAATCAATTCCATTAATCAATTCTATTAAACATTTCTAATAATAAATTCTAATAAACATTTCTGTCCCAATTAAGCATTTTGCATATTCACAATTATGTTCCTACTATTTGCAAAATAGTCCCTAAAACAGCCCCAAAAACAGTCCCAAATTAAGCATTTCAGTCCCAAATTAAGCAAAACAGCCCCAAAAACAGCCCCAAACTAAGCATTTCAGTCCCTAATTAAGCAAAACAGCCCCAAAAACAGCCCCAAATTAAGCATTTCAGTCCCAAATTAAGCAAAACAGCCCCAAATTAAGCAAAACAGCCCCAAATTAAAATTTCAGAGAAAGGGGGTTTACCTTCGAGAGAGTGCTGTCGGGGGCAGAGAGGGAAAGGTGGCTGTCGGAGTTGAGAGAGCAGAGATCTGTAAGGGAACAGAGAGGGAGAGGGGACAGAGAGGAAGAGGGGAGTCAGTGAGGGAGAGAGGAAGAGGGGACAGAGAGGGAGGGGGACAGAGAGGGAGAGGGAAGAGGGATTACCTGACAGGGAGAGGAAGAGACAGCGAGTGCTTGAGAGACAGCGAGTGCTTGAGATCTAGGGTTTGGAGAGACAGCGAGCTTGAGAGAGACAGCGAGTGCTTGAGAGAGACAGCGAGTGTTTGAGAGAGACAGCGAGTGCTTGAGAGAGACAGCGAGTGCTTGAGATCTAGGGTTTGGAGAGACAACGAGCTTGAGAGTGAGAGTGTTTTCGAGTTTGGAAAGAAGTGACGAAACAGCGGCTAGATGGTGTATATTAAAAAAACGTTTGATCTTCTGTAACGGTTATTAGCTAGTAACCGTTAGAGAAGATCAAACGTTTTTAATATATATGATCTTCTGTAACGGTTATTAGCTAATAACCGTTACAGAAGATCAAACGTTTTTAATATATATGACCGTCTGTAACGGTTATTAGCTAGTAACCGTTAGAGAAGATCAAACGTTTTTAATATATATGATCTTCTGTAACGGTTATTAGCTAATAACCGTTACAGAAGATCAAACGTTTTTAATATATATGACCGTCTGTAACGGTTATTAGCTAGTAACCGTTAGAGAAGATCAAACGTTTTTAATATATATGACCGTCTGTAACGGTTATTAGCTAGTAACCGTTACAGATTAGTTTAATTTTTTTTTTTTGCTTTTTGTTTGTTTTCGTAAGCCTTCTGTTCAACAATTTTAAACTTTAATTTAGAACAATTTTAAGTAGAACAAATAATAATTTTGAAATGTTAAATAATAAGTTAAACAATTTAGAATGTTAAACAAAAATTTAAAATAAATTTGCTCATAAATTAGCACATATATGTTAAATTTCACCAATTAATGACCTGCAAAAAAAAATAAAACTATTAATATATATAACAATTTAGCACATATATGTTAAGAATAATTTATATTAGTTTTTGTAACTCACATGTTATTATGTAGCTACTTTCTTTTTTTTCCTTCGTGTGTCGACCCACACGCCTTCGGTGTTATCTGTACGCCTACAACTGATCGATACTGGCTGTGATGTATCGTCGATACCGATAGAAAAAGGAGGTATTTCCTCGAAGTGGTCGTATGCTTCTTCATCTACGACATCACCAACGCCGACAATACGTCTTTTTCCTGAAAGTGGCAAGTAATAAATAAGATGAACATTTGTACTCAATAAGGTGAACATTGTACTCAATAAGGTGAACATTTGTACTTAAATAAGATTAACATTTACCATGAAGCACAACATGTCTTTTCTTATCCGCCGGATCTTGAATGTAAAAAACTTGCATTGCTTGCTTATTTGCAAGTATAAAGGGATCGTCTCGATAAGCCCTTTTATTGAAGTCAACAGTTATAAACCCCATCTTGTCTTTTTTAACTCCACCGTGACCGTTGTCGATCCATGCACACTTGAATAAGGGTATCTTAAATTTCAGGTAATCTAGTTCCCAAATCTCCTCGATCCACCCATAATAAGTAGCCGGCCTAACATTATCACTAGATAAAACTACAACAGTGACTCCACTATTTTGCACGGAACTTTTACCATCCTGTTTCCTTGTGTACCAGGTAAATCCATTCAAGTCATACCCTTGGTATGTCTCGACCACGGAATCAGGACGTCTTGATAACCATTTCACGGTTTCATCGATCTCTGTTCCTTCTTTCAACTGGGACTGTACTTTATCTTCTAGCCATTGGACAAATTTTATTTCATGCTCTATGGTAATCAAGTTTTCGGTGTAAGAAGGGTATTGTTCACGTAACTCGATTAGATGTTCATTGATGTAAGGCGCCACAATAGCAAGATGTTGGAGAACTTTCATATGTGCTTTGGTTCTCATTGCAAGATCCGGTATATGAGTACTAGCTCCAATTGTAATAAATAACCATGAATTAATGAAAAAATAACCATGAATTAATGAAAAAATCGAAATAAATAAGAAAAAAATGTAAAAATAAAAAATACGGTTCAAAATTAATTTTTTTTACCTTAAATCTGCTCTCCTTCTTATTCTCTTTCTAATTATTATTTTTTCAGAATTTTTAGAAAATTTTTGCTATTTTTTTGGAGTGAAGTAGGACACCACAAATCGCAATAAATGAGAAGATCAGAAAAGAGTTAAGTGCGGCGCTAGCTGTGAGTTTGTTGGGATGGGAAGAAGACCTAATTAAATACAGAACTTTTCTGTAACGGTTATTAAAAATAACCGTTACAGAATCAATAAAAAAAAAAAAAAAAACGTTAACCTACTGTAACGGTTATTTACTAATAACCGTTACAAAAGATGGTTGATATTTATATATTTCTTTTTTCTTTTCTGTAACGGTTGCTGGATAATAACCGTTACAGAATATAAGAAATCTGTAACGGTTATTATCCAACAACCGTTACAGAAGCTTGATGCATTTTTTTTCCTGACCATGACGGAAATATTATTACGGTTGTTTCATAATAACCGTTACAGATTTGTGGCGCCAATTTTCCCGCCTAATGCCTCACTATTCTGTAACGGTTATTTCAAAAACCGTTACAGAAGTGCCGTTACAAAAGGTCCTTTTTCCCGTAGTGGGTTTGTATCCGGATTATTCAAAAAAAAAAAAATATAATCCAACCCGATTGTACCGGGTTAGTAAAATTGAAACCGAACCAATCCGAATTATGCTTGAACCCGTTAAAATACGGGTTGAGTTGGACGGGTTGAACGGATCGACCAGATTTTTTATTTTTTTTGTACAGCCCTACTAAGTACGCTCCTCTCAGTCTCCGATGAGATCGCAGATGTTTCATCATAATGAAAGGAGAACGTCAGACAAGCTTTTGAGTGATTTCTATTTCAAAATCCAAGACTTCATAAACTTAATTATGTGTACTAACAAATCCATAGTGCACATGGCGTGTGCATTATTGTGCAGCAATATAGTCTTATATAGAACCTTTAAGCACTCAAAGTAATGTTCAGTGAGGACCCACATTTTCGTTGAGAAGGACACGGTCTCTGCCCCACATTTTAAAATGAATTTGTCATGAGGGTGGGAAAATATATCTCCGAAGCAATAGGAAAATTTTCAAATTGATCAAGGCAGCTGTCGGTGCCCGGGGTTTCTATCAGTTATATTCAATAATTGTAGATGTTTCTTACTTTCTTTCTTACTCCGTTTGGATGCAAGAAGAAGAAGAGGAAGAAGGAAGAAGGGAAGAAAAAAAATTATAAACAATCCAAACTCTTCACAAAGTTACACACTTCCCAATACTTCTTTCCACTTCTTCTCTTCTTCCCTTCTTCCCACACCTATCCAAACGGAGCCATAATAAAATTATGTGAGAAAGTATGTAGAAGTTTATGAAAAACATCAGAGAATACATCAACGTGCTAAAATGTTGCCTACATATGTTTTCTTGTAATGTAATTGTTTTTTCATCTTGGGGCATGTTTGGTAAGGAGGAATAAGCTTCTTTTAAGGAGGGATAGTTCAACAAACAATAGAGAAATAAACTTCTTTAAGGAGTAAGAAGTAAGAACTTATACCATCAAAATTAGTGGAATTGTTTCTTCCACGATGGGTCCCGTCGCGGACTAGTCTCGATTTTTGAATAATCATAATTAATTTTGATGATTAATGAGAATTAACATATTATCGTAATATTATAATATTTCTAGTTGCTATAAATATACAAATAAAATATATTAATTGAATATAATAAAATATTATTATTTTATTACTGTAATTATAATTATCATTAATATTATAATTACTACGATAAATAATTAATAATATCTTAATTCGCATGATATTATTATTATTATTATTATTATATTGTCCTTTATCATATAATTTTCATTATCATTAATTAAATTATTGGTATTAATAATAAAATTATTATTATTATTATTATTATTATTATTACAATCTTAATTAATATCATTAGTGAGAAGAATTCAGCATAAAGAATAACATTTATAATAATAATTATGATTATTATATTAATTATTATTAATATTGTAATAATAATTGATATATTGTGAGTTAAAATAATTCAAATAATAATAATTTTAATATTCATATTAATTACTACATATCTAATTTTATATTTTTATATTCTTATTTCTTTATTTTATATAACCAAACAACCATGACATAATTTTTTCCTCCTTTACTTCTTCCTCTTAAGTTATTTCTTTACCAAACGCCACCCAAATGCCTTATGATATATGCTAGAGGTGCATGTCATCTATGTACACTAGTGGGATTTCGCGTTTTGCGCGATCTATTTTTTATTTAATGATTTTTGTTAGATTTTACTATTATAGTGGCATTTCAACACATTGTGGAATCAGTTCTATATTTTTTTCTTAATGGTTTATCTTGAATCTTTACAACTATAAGGTATTTAGTAACCTTTCTTTTTTTTATGCTCATTGGTTTCTGTTGAACCCTTAGGGTGTGTTTGGATGAGCATGGAATAAAGAATAAAAATAAAAAATTTCGGTATGTGTGCTTATTTTTATTCTTGTGCAACCCAAACAACACAAGAATAAGAAATTTGGGTCCTTATTCATATACTAACAAAACTATGGTATAAGAATAAGTAATTTTGATAAGCACGCATATCGAAATTCCTTATTCTTATTCTTTATAGTGGGATTTATAAAGAATAGGGTCAGGAGAGGTCCAAGGTCAAGGATCCAGAAAATTAATAAACGAAATGCAAAGCTATATATGCCTAGCCTAATTAAACACTCATATATATATTTTTCTTTATCTTTCTTGCATATACAAAATCAAGACCGGGCAAAATTTGCCAACGTCAACAATGCAAAAATTGTATTTGAGGAGAGAACAGAGCAGTCGAGGCAATTTTTAGTGCTCAAAATCAAACTCCTTTCTTTGTATGTCGTCTACGATTTGGTAGCCAAATGAGGAATATCTAGATACATATGCATTGGACGTATGGTCTCAATAAGCAAAAATGTATCGATCTGCAGTTTCTGGTAGCCTCGCTAATTAAACAAAAGTAGTAAAATAATGAGGCAAGGAAAAGAGAAATTACACATATAACCTAGTAATGCTCTTCAATAACCATGTAGCTAAGCGATAAAAGCAGTAATTTTCCTATATCAGAAGAAAGAAGAATTAACAAAATTCTTTAAGCTGCTCCATATAATCCTTAAAGGAGTACCTATAAAAAAATTCTTTGACTGTTAGCCAACTGTTCCTGTACCAATATTCAACCAAACTTATGAAGACAGAATAGCAATCTTACATGTTTTTTTCTTAATGGTTTATCTTGAATCTTTACAACTATAGAGGTATTTAGTTAACCTTTTTTTATGCTCATTGATTTATTTATTGGATGGCCCGAGCATTGCCTCCCAAAAAAATGGAGGAAAAAAGGAAAAGAGATAGTGTGTGGGTAAAATGAATATACACTGGATATTTCACCTTTCAAAAGCGATGTCAGAAATTGGTACGTACCAATACTGCTGATCATTCTATTGACTTAAGCAGTGAGGATTACTACGAGTCTACGAGGACCTTGCCATAACTAATTGGAAACCTGATATAAAAGAAGTTGCATATACACTGCGTACATACTATATGCTGTTGAGGTGAATTGAAGATATTTTGGAGTATTTTTAAGCAACAAGGGTTTTGATACCTTTGAGTTTTTGAGTATTCAACCGTGTTCTTTCAATATAATTGTTTTTTGTTGCGAAACTGCTACCAGCTGGTCAGCGTTACAAGATGTTAGAAAGTGTGCTAATTTTCATTTTTATGCTAATTACTAACTAATTAAGCCAAGAAAACAAAGCACAAAACGGATCTAGTACAAAAGCCGATTTGACACAAGAGAAAGGAAGGATTTGTACCTCTCTTGGTATAGCAACCAAGAGGCTCGAATCCTTGGGTTTGGTATCGGTGGCGTGCTCTCCAAACACCTCCTATTCGTGGCGCCTCGAGTCCACTATGGTATTAACCAAGTCCTTCACAATTCGTGCTAGCGAAGAGAAGAACGAGTCTAATCCCAAGCGTTCTCTTTCTTCAACCAAAGAACCAATCGATTTGTGGGAGAAAGGGGTGCTCAACACATGAGCTAGAGTGGAGAGGAGAGGGGGGGCGGCGCACCACAAAGGGGGGGCCAAAGTGGCGGCTAGGTGGGAAGAGAGAGGAAGAGAGCCAAGGAGCCTCCAATAGGTGCCTTATATAGCCTCTTAACCTAGCTAGGAGTTCACACTATTTACAAGTGTGTCACTCCCACCTACCACCCTCATGGCCGGCCTACTAGTGGGCTTCCTTGGCCCACTAGTCCATCTCCTATTTGGTCCCTTAATTCTATTAATTAAAGGCTCACTCAAAGCTATTCAATTTGGACATTTAATTTACCAATAAATTAAAGCCCAAATAACTTAACTAAATTAAGTGTGTTATTTATAAATAATTATTAATAATTATTAACTTAATAATAATTATTTAGAGATTAGACAATGCATTAATTTATTTCTATATGATCTATTTGACTTAATTAATTATAACGGTCCATAAGCTATTTAATTAATTAATCAATCTATCATATTTTGCAATACACATTATTGCAAATAAATAAATAATGTACATATGATTAAATACCAATTTTGTGTGACCCTTTGAGGATTTATGCTATGTTGGATGGAATTAAATCGCTATTTAATTCCAATAATCATAAGCGGTATCTAGCAACACGTTATGATTCCCAATTCGCATAAATAGTGTACAGTTACAAAATTTCAATCCTGCATAAGAGAACAATTATATTTCTCTATTTTGATTCTTATGTCACACGATATCATCGTATAATCCAAGATAGGAACGTGTCATTCTTGCAGATTATACGTTTCTTGATCTAGAGATAATTGTATCAGTTGCTAGCAAACAATCTATCTCCATCAAGGGGCCCAAACAGATATCGTCACTCACTAAGTGAATTAATGAGGGACATACGGTTTTCTTGATAATTAGCTTTTCCCCACACAATTCAAGAATACTTAAATCAAGTCCGTATAGCAGCCTTTATCAGGAATCAGCGGTAGACATGATTTATAGCATCTATCCTCATGTGGAAAAGATAATCATCTCAAACTTAGAACCAAAATCATAACGAAATAAATAATGACACGTAACACAATCCATATATTTATTCCGTGGGGTCCAGTCCTGTACTATGTTCTATAACATATACATATGCAATTAAGTTGGTTACTCTTAACCTATGATTTATAGAACTTAATCATCGCTTAATTCGCATACTAATCTTATTGATAATTAATGCTCTCTGTTAATTATCAAGATTATGGACTTTTAGATTTATCGTTTGTCATTTACTACTAAATGAATAACAGTGATCTATAATTCAGATCCTCAACCTGAATGAACTGTCAACGATTAAATCAAAGAACAAATGATCTGAAATCACCAATAACATAAACTATAGAAGTAGCCTAATAAGATTGGCTTCTAGGACATACCTCTAACAATCTCCCACTTGGCCTAGAGTCAATCAATGGTGACTTCTAGCAAGTGCATAGTACTCAATGTAATATCCAAAATATACATGTCTCATACTAAAGCCTAGTAATAAAAGATACAACTCAAAGCCACTCAGGCATACGCCTAATCCCCATGGATGCAACATGCAACTCATGTGCGGCTTGAGATAAAGGCTTTGTCAGAGGGTCCGCTGTGTTCGCGGCACCGTCCACCTTCTTGACCTTGACCCATCCATCATTGATCAACTGACGGATGAGATGGAATCGTCGTAGAATGTGCCTAGTCTTTTGATGAGACCTAGGCTCCTTGGACTGAGCTATGGCTCCCGTGTTGTCGCAGTAGATATCCACTGGACTGGAGATGCTTGGAACCACCTCTAGCTCGGTCAAGAACTCCTTGATCCATACACCTTCTTTCGCTGCTTCACCAGCCGCTAAGTATTCTGCTTCGGTGATGGAATCGGCCGTAGTATCTTGCTTGGAACTCTTCCAACTTACGGCACCACCATTGAGCAGAAATACGAAGCCGGACTGTGATTTTGAGTCATCTCGATCGGTTTGGAAACTAGCATCGGTGTAACCACTTACAACGAGCTCTTGGTCTCCACCATATACGAGAATGCTATCTTTTGTTCTCTTGAGATATTTGAGGATATTCTTGACTGCAGTCCAATGTGTCATGCCAGGATTGGCTTGGAATCGACTAGTCACGCTAATCGGATGTGCCACATCGGGACGAGTGCATAGCATGGCATACATAATCGATCCGACCACAGATGGATACTGGAATTTCTTCATGTATTCACGATCTGTATCATTAGTCGAACTTTGAGACTTGCTCAAGAAAATGCCACGTGACATAGGCAAGAATCCCTTCTTGGAATTAGCCATGTTGTGTTTGTTCAACACTTTGTCAATATATGCATCTTGGCTCAAGCCTAACATCCTTCTCGATCTATCTCTATAGATCTTGATTCCTAGGATATAGGCGGCTTCGCCCAAATCTTTCATTGAGAACACCTTCTTCAATGAATCCTTAACTGCATTCAACTCGGGGATATCATTCCCGATCAAGAGGATATCATCAACATATAGAACAAGAAACACAACCACGCTCCCACTAATCCTCTTGTAAACACAAGGTTCCTTTTTGCTTTGGACGAAGTTCAATTTCTTGACTTCTTCATCAAAGCGTTTGTTCCAACTCCTTGATGCTTGCTTCAATCCATAAATGGACCTTTGAAGTTTGCATACCTTGTTAGCATTCTTTGGATCCACAAAACACTCGGGTTGTGTCATATACACATCCTCTTCCAAATTTCCATTTAGGAAGGCGGTTTTGACATCCATTTGCCATATTTCATAATCATAAAATGCGGCAATTGCTAACATGATCCGAATTGACTTGAACATGACGACGGGCGAGAATGTTTCTTCATAGTCAATACCATGAACTTGTTTGTAACCTTTCGCTACGAGTCGTGCTTTGTAAATGGTCAAGTTGCCATCCATGTCGACCTTTCTTTTAAAGATCCATTTGTTCTCAACGGGTTTTACTCCGTTGGGAAGATCAACCAAGGTCCATACCTTGTTGTCATACATGGATTGCATTTCGGATTCCATGGCCTTAAGCCATTCCTTGGAGTCGGGTTTTCTTTTCATGTCATCAATGGTCAAAGGCTCATCGTTCTCCAAGACGAGAACGTCGTGCAAACCTAAATATCTTATAGGTGGACGACTTGACCTTGCCGATCTTCGTAGGGTAGACGCTTGAGGTTCTTGAACTTGCTCCACAACTGTTGGTGGGCTTTGTTCTTGAACATCAAGTATAGGTGCGTCCTCAACATCATCGACTCGCGATATGTTTGTGTTTTCATTTGAGGGAGCTTGTTCTTGAACCTCTTCTTCCACAACAACTTGAGGAATAGGTTCGGCTACAATCTCATTCGGTGCAACCTCATTTGGCGCAACCTCATTTGGCACTATATTTGGAACAACCACATTACCTACTTGAGGTATGTTTTGTTGTTGTGGTTCTTGAATTTCTTCAATGACTACGTTGCTCCCACTACTTCTTCTTGAGATAAACTCCTTTTCCAAGAATTCCGCATGTCGTGCAACAACTATTTTGTTCTCGACACGGTTATAGAAGTAGTAACCCTTCGTTTCCTTAGGATATCCTACGAAATGACATTTGTCCGATTTGGGTCCAAACTTATCGCTCACTAGCCTTTTCACATAAGCTTCACAACCCCAAATCTTGAGAAACATCATGCTAGGTTTCGAACCAAACCATAGCTCATAGGTGTTTTCTCAACGGACTTTGATGGAACACGGTTCAAAGTAAAAGCTGCGGTTTCAATTGCATAACCCCAAAAAGACATAGGCAAATCAGTTTGGCTCATCATCGATCGAACCATGTCTAGCAAAGTTCGATTCCTCCTTTCGGACACAGCATTCCATTGTGGTCTTCCTGGTGGAGTGAGTTGTGGAATGATTCCACACTCCTTTAGATAATCGCCAAATTCATGGCTCAAGTACTCACCACCTCTATCGGATCGTAAGGCCTTGATCTTTCGATCAAGTTGGTTCTCAACTTCACTCTTAAACTCTTTGAACTTGTCAAAAGTTTCAGATTTGTGACGCATCAAGTAGATATAGCCGTATCTACTATAATCGTCAGTGAACGTGACGAAGTATGAGAAACCTCCACGTGCACAAATGCTCATAGGTCCACATACATCGGTATGTATGAGATCTAACAATCCATTTGCCCTTATCCCTTTGTTGGGAAAAGGCGCTTTGGTCATTTTACCCATCAAACAAGATTCGCAAGTGTCAATTGGCTCGAAAGCGAATTGATCCAAGAGACCAACGGATTGTAGTCTCTTGATGCGTTTCTCGTTGATATGACCTAAGCGGCAATGCCACATTAAAGTCGCATTCTCATGTGAAACCTTACGTTTCCTTTTGTCATTTTCAACACTCAAAATAAATCCATTCGAATCGAGCACATAAAGACCATTCAATAAATGTGCATCACAAAAACGAACTTCATCACGAAACAAAGTCAAACACTTGTTCTTTATTACAACATCAAATCCATCCAAATCCAAACAAGAAACGGACACAATGTTTCGAGTGATACATGGAACTACAAAAACATCCTTGAGTTCCAACACAAAATCGAAAGGCAAAGTTAGTTCCACGCTCCCAACGGCCATAGCGGAGACGCACGTGCCGTTACCGACGCGGAGTTGAACTTCGCCTTTCTCGAGCCGCCTTCTATTCTTTAGGACCTGCACATTTCGACAAATGTGAGCACACGAACCAGTATCGAATACCCAATCTGTGTGAGAAGTAGCGAGAAGGGTTTCGATAACAAATATACCTGAGGTAGAAGGTTGGACAGTTCCCGCCTTCTTGTCAGCTAGGTACCTTGGGCAGTTTCTCTTCCAATGACCCTTGTTGCTACAGTAGTAGCAAACGGTCTCGGAAGTGGCCGGATTCTTCTTCTTCTTAGAACCCACGGGAGCACCCTTGGCCGGACCTTGGGGCGTCACCGGGCCTTTGTCTTTTCCTTTGCGGCCACGCTTTCTTATCTTATTGCTCTTTTCACTCACCGCAAGAACATCCTTTGGGCCCTTCTCTTTCTTAAGACTCTCCTCCGTCTCAATGAGCATGTTTTGGATGTCATCCATGCTCTTGTCCATGCCGTTCATCTGGTAGTTCACAACGAAACCGGTGAAGCTTGGAGGGATAGAATTGAGAATGAAGTCTTGAATCGCCCCCGAGGGGAAGGGCGTATCAAGCTTCTCGAGCTGCCGAAACAACCCCGCCATCTTCATGACGTGTGGCCCGACTTCATGACCTTCGGCCAAACGAGTGTTGCCGACGGCCTTGATGAGACGGGCCCTTTCGGTGCGAGCCTTAGTTTGGAACATGTTGGATAGGCGAGTGATCATAGCGAACACTCCATAGCCACTATCCATGAACTCCTTTTGGAGTTCGGATTCCATGATTGCCACCATCACGACGGACATCTCCATGTCCTCGTTTTCTTGCTTCGCAAAGGCATCCTTTTCCTCTTGGGTAGCGGTTGCCT
This sequence comes from Rhynchospora pubera, assembly GCA_028095005.1. Lineage (NCBI taxonomy): Eukaryota > Viridiplantae > Streptophyta > Magnoliopsida > Poales > Cyperaceae > Rhynchospora > Rhynchospora pubera. The sequence goes on from CM051463.1 coordinate 76,989,497, forward strand.
TTGGAGCCGATGGCATGGGAGTGGTGAGGAGATACTCTCATTTCTCATACCTAAAGGCAAGCCTTAGGTTGCGATGCCAATCCAAGAAATTGGCACCGTTAAAAGCGAGTTTCTCTCTCTCAAGAAAAGAACGTAGCGTAAAAGATGAGGAAGACATCTACAACAATACATAAGTTTTAAGGTCAATTAGTTTATGCTTTAATATTTGTTTTAACTAAGTAAAACTTCCACTACATTAAATCATGTCCCAAAATGTAGTGAATTTCCAAGACTCCCATTATTTGTTAATGCAATGACGGCGTCGGCAGAACATTGCACCAACAAATGTGAAATAGGTTCTCCAACCAATCATACGTTCCTATGATTCTTGGTTCGATTAACGAACTTCACTCCAATGAACAATCCGATTTGATTCATTGTTAAGTCTACTTCTTTCTATTTGCTCCTAGTAAATCCGATTTACACCCCGACACGGATGATGGATCACGATGTCCTGCGTCGGCGAGAATACATCAATGAACGATCATACTACGTAAGAAGGGGATAGAAAGAAGGAGAGTGAATTTTGGTTTGAGTTAATCCTTTTATTAATTTGGGATAATTAACAATCATGACGCTTGTTTGGTGGTCGTGTAAACATACACCCATACCTAACCTATCACAAGCAATCATATAAGCATCTCATTATTGTGGGTTTGTATGGCTCCCGCTTGCATTAGTTTCGCCACATCCTCCATGAAGCAAAACTAATCTAATCCTTGTCCCTCCCACTAAATTCTATAAGGATCTAAATCTTATAAAATAAAGGAACAAAAATACATGTGAAAATATCTTATTCCCATCCTATCCTTAGGGGCATGCAAGCCTCACAAGTTACATCAAAAATTAATCAACAAATTAATTAATTAATGACACCAAAGGCCGCATTACAAACATTCACACATGCATTCATTTACAAACACAAGGCATTGAGTCTTGAGCCATACTAAACCCACTATCCACCTACAAAACAAAGTTAGCACATACAAGCACTTTGTTTCTAATTAACGATTTTCAAGCATCTTTGCGTATCGTTTGCTATAAGTAAATTCCGTGTACAAAATTCTCAATTTTAAACAACAAAACTTGTTTAAATTCATTTAGAAAGTTCTTTCAACATCCCATAACTGAAAGGAGATCAAACAAGGAGTTTTCTAATTAATTTCAACTAGTTTGAATACTTAGAAAAACAGTAATTTACCAAAAAACGTAACTAATGGAATCCAACAAAAACAAAAGTTTTCGGTCTCCAAAAATTCTCAAATAAATTACTTAAGCTCATTATCATAGTTGTGATTACCAGTAAAAAATTCAAGAAGAGATCTTAAACCATCTGGGAGAATCAAAAAAGACAAATCTCTTACAAGTGCACGAAACACCGTTATGAGATTTTCAGCTTATCCTCTCAACCATTTGGTCTGTTAGACCACCTTCTAACCAGTTTTTATATATACAATATACATAGAAAAACTTGTTTAGACTACATGCTATCCATTCATGAAAAGAAAACAACCAAGTTCAGTTCAATAATATTAAGTTACATGCTAAACAATCAACAAATTCTGTACTGGAACAGACTGTCGATCGAAATGTTTTAACCTAGTTGAAGGTCCAAACTTGCACGAAAAATTATGAAATTAATTTTCCTGGAATCCTAATCATAATAGAACAACTCCAGTTAAACAGAATTTTTAAAGGAGTTCTCAGTTGGTACAGTTTATTAGAACAATCGATTTACTCAACAAACTGGATCTGACGAGATCTTCCTTTTCATACTTGAAAACTCACAAATTAATCTGAGTCATGCAACAAAATATACATGCTCAGAAAGAGCTTCAAGTCCTCTTTATTTCTAGCCATAGAACACTGGTACTTATATTCAAAATATAAATCTTTCAAGCCATTCAAACAGGACAGTACGAGCAGAAACTGGTTCTGCGCACTGTCGCCATTTTATTCACAGTAAATCTATACTAATTCAGAAAAATGTGATTCCAACGCCAAAAGAATCACAATCCAAATATATACAACTTTTATGTAGATGAAAAGATCTTCCAGAGAACATATCACATCGAAAAACGCAAAACAACACAGAAAATACCATTTACAAACAGCAAACAAACGCATCATCTCTACTAATCCGTTAATTAGCCAATTTCTCTTAATTAAGTGTCAAAATAGTTTAAGTACGACCAAGTCTCTGATACCACTGTTAGAAAGTGTGCTAATTTTCATTTTTATGCTAATTACTAACTAATTAAGCCAAGAAAACAAAGCACAAAACGGATTTAGTACAAAAGCCGATTTGACACAAGAGAAAGGAAGGATTTGTACCTCTCTTGGTATAGCAACCAAGAGGCTCGAATCCTTGGGTTTGGTATCGGTGGCGTGCTCTCCAAACACCTCCTATTCGTGGCGCCTCGAGTCCACTATGGTATTAACCAAGTCCTTCTCAATTCGTGCTAGCGAAGAGAAGAACGAGTCTAATCCCAAGCGTTCCCTTTCTTCAACCAAAGAACCAATCGATTTGTGGGAGAAAGGGGTGCTCAACACATGAGCTAGAGTGGAGAGGAGAGGGGGGGCGGCGCACCACAAAGGGGGGGCCAAAGTGGCGGCTAGGTGGGAAGAGAGAGGAAGAGAGAGAAGAGAGCCAAGGAGCCTCCAATAGGTGCATTATATAGCCTCTTAACCCTAGCTAGGAGTTCACACTATTTACAAGTGTGCCACACCCACCTACCACCCTCATGGCCGGCCTACTAGTGGGCTTCCTTGGCCCACTAGTCCATCTCCTATTTGGTCCCTTAATTCTATTAATTAAAGGCCCACTCAAAGATATTCAATTTGGACATTTAATTTACCAATAAATTAAAGCCCAAATAACTTAACTAAATTAAGTGTGTTATTTATAAATAATTATTAACTTAATAATAATTATTTAGAGATTAGACAATGCATTAATTTATTTCTATATGATCTATTTGACTTAATTAATTATAACGGTCCATAACGCTATTTAATTAATTAATCAATCTATTATATTTTGCAATACACATTATTGCAAATAAATAAATAATGCACATATGATTAAATATCAATTTTGTGTGACCCTTTGAGAATTTATGCTATGTTGGATGGAATTAAATCGCTATTTAATTCTAATAATCATAAGCGGTATCTAGCAACACGTTATGATTCCCAATTCGCATAAATAGTGTACAGTTACAAAATTTCAATCCTGCATAAGAGAACAATTATATTTCTCTATTTTGATTCTTATGTCACACGATATCATCGTATAATCCAAGATAGGAACGTGTCATTCTTGCAGATTATACGTTTCTTGATCTAGAGATAATTGTATCAGTTGCTAGCAAACAATCTATCTCCATCAAGGGGCCCAAACAGATATCGTCACTCACTAAGTGAATTAATGAGGGACATACGATTTTCTTGATAATTAGCTTTTCCCCACACAATTCAAGAATACTTAAATCAAGTCCGTATAGCAGCCTTTATCAGGAATCAGCGGTAGACATGATTTATAGCATCTATCCTCATGTGGAAAAGATAATCATCTCAAACTTAGAACCAAAATCATAACGAAATAAATAATGACACGTAACACAATCCATATATTTATTTCGTGGGGTCCAGTCCTGTACTATGTTCTATAACATATACATATGCAATTAAGTTGGTTACTCTTAACCTATGATTTATAGAACTTAATCATCACTTAATTCGCATACTAATCTTATTGATAATTAATGCTCTCTGTTAATTATCAAGATTATGGACTTTTAGATTTATCGTTTGTCATTTACTACTAAATAAATAACAGTGATCTATAATTCAGATCCTCAACCTGAATGAACTGTCAACGATTAAATCAAAGAACAAATGATCTGAAATCACCAATAACATAAACTATAGAAGTAGCCTAATAAGATTGGCTTTTAGGACATATCTCTAACACAAGATACTGGTAAACGTATCAGTCGAAACAAGAACAAGACGATGTAAAACCGCAATGACTGTCACCAACATGTCTCGATTAAACAAAAGAATTATTTATTGTCTTCTATGGTAAATTATTGAAATAATTTAGAACGCTGATACATGAGGAGTATTGCTTGAGGATCAATAATCCAAATCAATACCAATATAATATAATATAATATATATCCTCAAGCTATCACACAGAACTGCACGAATAGTATCCACTAAGGTGCATCCAACTATGTAGACTGTCTATTCCCTTTCTACTTTCCAAGCTCTTCCGCGAGCTTCTGCAAGTAAGCATATGACACACCTCCAACCTCAACCGCCTTTCTGCACGCGAATTTAATCTCCTCTGTTTTTTCCCTGACTCTTCTCATGTCCTCAGAGCCTTCATCCATCAAGCACTTTAGAGCTCTTTCCAGCTCTGTTGCACTGACAAACCCTTCATTCTTTCTATCAATTTCCATCGTAATCGAGACCTGCAACTCTTTCATTATATGAAATGCAGTCAAGTGTTGTTCAGCACCGTGCGGCCATGGGATAACTGGGACACCAAACCAGAGGCTCTCCATGCTGGAGTTCCAGCCACAATGTGTAACGAATCCTCCAATTGCCTTGTGCGAGAGTATTTCAATTTGTGGTACCAAACTAGGCCAAACCAATCCCCTTTCTTTTGTCTTCTCTGTAAAGCCCCTGGGTAGCACCTCATCCAAGTTTGCATTGGTTAGGTCCCTGTAATGAAATTAACCTTAGCAATTAGCTTTCACAATGACAAATTTTTTCTTCGAGAGTGGTCTTTCACAAGTGGCGTGAGTAAGCAGTTGAGCTTGCATTCCTTCGAGAGTGGCTCGTAGGTGCTGGGCAAGGGTGCGAGAGTGGCTCGTAGGTGCTGGGCAAGGAAGTAAGGTGAAGGTAAGTGGTAGCTATGACACCGTGGGTATGCACGTCTGGGCTGCGCGGCCGTGAAGATGCCTCATAGATACCGGTTAAGGTTGGGGCAAGTTTGGAAACTGGTACAAGTACCGATCGATACTACTATGAGCTTGGTACTAGTACAAGTGGCGGTTGCCATGATTGGATTTTTCTTTTACTTTTCCAGTTGGTACTAGTAGAGTTTAGTGTTGGTACAAGCGGTAATTGTATGGATTTTTTCCTCTTGTATTAGGAGAAGTTCGTAAACTTTGATAGAAGTTTACCATTTATATTTGGTTCGAGTTTTATTAGGATTATTTGTAAACTTTTTTTCCTTATTAATGAAAATTGCCAGTGTTTTGTTGGCCCTCAAAAAAAAAGCTTTCACAATGACAAATTTTTCAGAGCTAATTATGTCAGGTACAGCTTGATTCGGTTGATAATTATAGTAGATGCAAAGATTGACTTAATTAATCTATATATCTTAGTTGCTGGATGGTATTTTTTAAAAACTCGGGTTAAAGTATACTTAAATTGTGATTGTAATGTCTGTCTTTTTTTTTGTGTATTGAGACTTTGGAATCTTCTTTTATTATTTATGAAATTTTCTGGTATTAGCCTTCAGGAAAACTAAACATTACATTAAAGTATTAAAGCTGATATGAAGCAAAAAAAAAATGATGGTTCTTAATTACTTGATTTCATAGTATCTGAGAGAAGTGAAAAATAACATTGAAAATAATTCAATAAATAGGAAAGATTTCTTGGAGGTGTTCATGAGAAAATGAAGGAACCTTCAGATACGGAATATGGAAAGAGCAAGCACGTAGATGGAGATGATGATAGTGTGAAGAAAATAAGAAATATAGACACTTCCAAACTTTAAGGGTCGGACACAGATGTATACGAGCCAAATACAAAGCATTGGATGGAAGAAAAACAAGGTACACACAGATCATGTGCGCGTGCATATTGATCGTCTTTTGTGTGCAAACAGATTGAAAAAGGAATACCGTGGTTGTTGATTTCATATCCAAATTTGATTGCTTTAACAAAATATGTGTATCAAGTATATATGATATAGAAAAAAAGATGAGGCAGAGATGTATAGTCTTGCCTTTATTATCCTATGATGGTTTGGGATTATTTATTTCATTTTTTTTTTTTGTATTCTATCAAGTCAGTTTGTAAGAAGTAAATAAAAAAATAGTTTGCATGTGTGGGTGAGAATGTAGGCACCATATTAGTGTTGAATGGTGTAGAATTTTTTTTTTTAAGGTCGGCAAAAACCAACAATTTTTGTTAATAATGAAAAAAAAATATTATAAGGTAACACAACCATTTCGTAGGGTATTTATACTGTTAAGTCGATATATGATTTTCTTAACTTTGGTGGAGTTAAGTTTCCTATTAGTCAATCGGTTTGGCCATTGAAAGTTCCACTCAAAATCAAATTTGTTTTTTTGGATGGCTTTGCATAATAAAATTCTGACACAGGACAATTTAGCAAAGAGAGGCTGGATAGTATCTGAGAGAAGTGAAAAACAACATTGAAAATAATTCAATAAATAGGAAAGATTTCTTGGAGGTGTTCATGAGAAAATGAAGGAACCTTCAGATACGGAATATGGAAAGAGCAAGCACGTAGATGGAGATGATGATAGTGTGAAGAAAATAAGAAATATAGACACTTCCAAACTTTAAGGGTCGGACACAGATGTATACGAGCCAAATACAAAGCATTGGATGGAAGAAAAACAAGGTACACACAGATCATGTGCGCGTGCATATTGATCGTCTTTTGTGTGCAAACAGATTGAAAAAGGAATACCGTGGTTGTTGATTTCATATCCAAATTTGATTGCTTTAACAAAATATGTGTATCAAGTATATATGATATAGAAAAAAAGATGAGGCAGAGATGTATAGTCTTGCCTTTATTATCCTATGATGGTTTGGGATTATTTATTTCATTTTTTTTTTTTTTTGTATTCTATCAAGTCAGTTTGTAAGAAGTAAATAAAAAAATAGTTTGCATGTGTGGGTGAGAATGTAGGCATCATATTAGTGTTGAATGATGTAGAATTTTTTTTTTTAAGGTCGGCAAAAACCAACAATTTTTGTTAATAATGAAAAAAAAATATTATAAGGTAACACAACCATTTCGTAGGATATTTATACTGTTAAGTCGGTATATGATTTTCTTAACTTTGGTGGAGTTAAGTTTCCTATTAGTCAATCGGTTTGGCCATTGAAAGTTCCACTCAAAATCAAATTTGTTTTTTTGGATGGCTTTGCATAATAAAATTCTGACACAGGACAATTTAGCAAAGAGAGGCTGGATAGGTCCTAATAAATATCATTTCTGTAATAATGCAGAAAGTGTTGATCTCTTTTTACATTGTCCTTTTGTGCAGAATTCTTGGAATGTTTTTGATAGGGTCAGTCCGGTTAATTTTGTGATAAGTAGGCAAGATTTGAGTTACTGTTGGCGGCGTATTCAAAACTTAAATAAACATGATAGAATTTTTGTAGGTAATTTGTTAGCTACTGTTTGTTGGGTAGTCTAGACTACTAGAAACAACATTGCTTTTAATGATAGTACAGACTATTCTGTACATAAATTGATTTATACTGTTGCAACTTTATTCTTCTTGGACAGGTTTTAATACAGGAATGGAAGCAAGTGTGACTCAACAGTTGAGGGGGTCGAGTCAGGTGATCTCTCTTGTCGATAGGGGGTTGATTCAGGTGATTCCTCTTGCCACTAGGGGGTCGAGTCAGGTGGTTCCTCCTACCACTAGGTTTTACATCCAGCCAGGCCCAGAAGAAGACGGCCACATAACAGACAATACAGATGGGACTTCTGATTAGGGCTGTCAATATACCGCCGTTTCGAACGTTTCCGTTTCGTTCCGTCTGAAAGGAAAAGTAGTTTCGTTTTCAAAAACGGAATGGAAATGGAACGTTGAAATGAGAAATTTCAATGTAAAATGAATGTGGAAGTGAAATTTCCGTTCCATTTAACGAAATGGAACGGAAATGGAATAGTTTTCTGTTTCGTATTTTGAAGTGGAATGGAAACGGAATGATGGATTTCCGTTCCATCTCACACGTTTGACAGCCCTGCTTCTGATGTTTAGGTTTAGTTTTAGTAGTCAAAACTTATGATTTTGTTGTGATGGTTCTGTCTCTTCTTAGAATGTAAGACTCAGGTTTTCTTATTTTTGTTGTTTGATTTTGTAAACTCTAGAAGTCAAGCCTTATGACTGCTACTTTTACTTTTGTTTAATGATATTGTATGCCCCTTCTTGGGGCTTTTCCTTTAAAAAAAAAAACACAACTATTTCGTACCAATATCAATTGGTACATTAGATTAAAAAAAATAAAAAATCAAAACTCAAACACGAACTGTTGTTGTACCCATATGTGACTCTTACAAACCTCGAACTATCTAGCACAAAAGATACCACTTCAAATCAATCGGTGAACATCGGCCGTAGAAGCATTCTCTCGAAAACCACCGAAGTCATCATCCTCCACTGTTCCTACATTGAGACGCACCTAACCGGCCACTAACCATGAATCACCGTCTCGCAAGACACCCATGGCACAAGGATGACAGCTAAGAACCGGTGATGAACTCCTCGTCTCGATCTGAAGTGCCGACCAACCAAAAAAAACCATACCATAGCATCATTTCTGGTTGCGTTGCTAACAGCCCTGACCAAACCCGGTACCTATGGGCAGCGCTCTCAAACGTGCATAATGGAATGGAAATTAACCGTTCCGTTTTCGTTCTGTTCCAAATAATTAAACAGAAAAGTCATTCTGTTAAACGGAACGGAAATTCCGTTATATTTCATTTCCACCTCCATTTTCTTTTGAAATTTCTCATTTCGGCTCTGCGGATGAAAAAGGGATTTCCATTTCTGTTCAGTTTCCGACAGAAAGGAACGGAAACGTGTAGCCTATGGTTCCCTTTCCGAACCATGTAGAAAACATTGGTAAATGGTCAAACTCCCTGCATCCAACAAAGTTATCGACTTACCATTGCTGCAACAACGTCCGAGGACACCGACCGTAACCATCACCATGTCATGTCGCCATGCATATATACAATTTAAAGGCCGTCCCTCAAAACAGATGGAACTCTGCTGTGAGATCTGGTGTTGGATCCCCACAAGGGCATTGAAATCCGGTGTTGTATCAAGCGACTCATAAGGCCTTAATACGACTCTTCAATCTTCATCCCTGGTTAAGCATCGTGTCATAGAGCGAAGGTCCACACAACTCACCCAAGTGCCTATAGACCGCGCCAAAGTAGAGGTCTATGTTGCCCGAATCTCCACTCACCTCTGTCGACGTTCGATCATGGCTTAAAGCCAGCAAAAGGAGCAAAGGAGAAGAAAATGTCAAAATGACAGGAAAAGCAAAGAAAAAAAGGGGAGGGGTGAGGAAGGTAGGAGCAGTGGGTCGGAGGAGGCGGCACCGCCGGCCTTCCTCACTAGGGTTTTTTGAAATGAAAGGGCGCCTCTGAATGTGTGCCAACAAAACAAGGGGAGGTACGTGTTGAATCTTCTTCAATCTCTATATTCACATTATTGTGTATTTGTTGAATGTCTAGTTAGATCGCTGTGCTAAAATCCTAAGGTGCACGAGCAGTGTGATGTGGCATTCGACCCATGCAGCACAAAACTTGACAAGAATCTGCTTCGTTTATTGTTAGTGTGTTTCGGCTAGAAGAAGTTCTTGGCCCACGCAGTGGCACTCTTGCCCAAAAGTTGAATAAAAATATGGGACCAAAACTATACCAATTAATTTTGATTAATTCATAATAGATAATACCTCAGTAAGTGTTTGCTAGCTGCACGGACCGCCCACAAGAAACGATGTCCGCTTTGTTCAAGTGCTCTGGCTATCTCCCTATTCTGCGACACATCAAAGGCCCCTCTGCTTCCAAAACACAAGAACACAACTGATTTAATTGGCTGCCTATCAAGCCACTTCAAGCACTCGTGGTCTTTTGACTTGCTTTCAGGCAACGAGAGAACTGGTCCAATCGGGTATATGTCTGGAAGCTTCTGGCCTGGGACATGCTGAGTACCATCACTCAATGCCTCCACTGCTGCCTTCTCGAGGTAAATGTTGGAATTCACAACTACAGCCTTGGCCTTAGTACAAAGCCGTGTAAAGTTCATTAAGCTTTTGTAAGATCCAGATTTCCTATTCCAGAAAACATCTGGCCAGCATGTCGATGGTATGGGTACGAGGCCTGGAACGCATATCTCCTCCACCTCTGAAAAATCTTTTGGATCATTTTCCCTTTCCTGATGCGAGAGGTGAGAAAAGAGGGCAAGTGAAGTGGCAGGAGAAGTATAGTATACATAAGATGGTATGTTGAGCTCATTTGCCACATCAATAACATTATTAGCAAAAAAATCGACAACAAGGCCCGAAACAGGTGAAGGGGAGGCCAAGAGTTCCGCCTTGACATGCGGCATATAGGATCTTGCTCGAAGGCTGAGAAACTCTTCAACGCCGTCAAAAGAGGTTGGTGGTTCAACAAAAGGGAGAGGGTGGAACTGAAATGGGGTGTTTTGGGCTTGAAGAGATTGGAGGTAGGAAGAGCACAGTGGAGAGCCCTGGTTGGGGTTCTCAGGTAGAATGAGAAGGAAGTGGATGGAAAATGAGTTACCAAAAGTGGAGAGCCGTTTGGCGAGCTCTATCATGGCGATGAGGTGGCCTGCTGCGTAGACGGGGAAGAAGTACACGCATGGTTTGTTAGCCATGACCTTCTTAATTAATTTCCTTGTTTTGCTTCTGTGGGTTATGATCGATATGCATTAGTTCCCCAAGTTAATTTATAGTTGGGTCTAGGCGTCTAGCTAGCTATGTTTTTAGGAGATATCTTTTATATTCTTGATGTAGTACAAGAACAGTAGGGTTAAAGTTATATACTGGATGTTATTCCTAGGTGCGGGCGAAACAAACAACGAAAACGCATTAAAACATCATATGATATAATTATTGTTATACTTATGTATACATAAAAAAAAGCATGAAAATAGTTAATAAGTTTAAGCTAAAAAAACAAAAAGAGAGCTATTTTGGGAACTATTAAAATTGTACTGAGAGACAGGGATCAAGGCGCATATAATGGTAAACTTTAGTTGGGATATGAATATGTTATGCTTACTCGGATTTTATGTCATATTTGTTGCGAGAAGAGTCTATTAAAGTATGCATGTATTGCATGTGGTTTGTGCAGCTAACATTGCGTAGACCACGCAGCGTAGTTAAGCTTCATAAAACAGAAATGCCTGGTGCTCGAGAGTCGAGCTAGAGGCCACATTTTCTTTTCTTGGCTCCGTTTCCATGAATTCAGATCTGGTGCCGCGCGGCACACCGTGTAGCGCGGCATCAGAGCCGTCTGATCAAGATCCAATGGACAAGGGAGCCCCGTGCATGTAACCTAGATTGATAGGCCCGTAAAAAATGAACCGTCCGATCAAGATCAGACGGCTCGTACGCGCGCTACACGGTGTCCCGCGCTACACGGGATTCGGGTCCCCGTTTCCATAGGTGTGGGAAAAAGGAAGGAAAGAAGTCGAAAGAAGTATTGAAAAATGTATAATTTTATGAAGAATTTGAATTGTTTATAATTTATTTATTTCCTCTTTCTTTTTCCTCTTTCTTCTCAACACATCCAAACGCACCCAAAGAGAGACATTAAGAAAAGATTACTGCTCATCATTGCAATCTCATGGGCTCTATTTGGATGGGACGATGGGTGCAGGAATAGGAGAATAACTTTTTCCTATTTTCAAATTTATTATAAACAATCTAAATTCTTCACAAATTTACATACTTTCTAATACTTTTTTTTCTTATTCCTCTTATTCTCACATCATCCAATCGAAGCCATGAATAATTAATTTAATTCATAGTAATGTGTCAAAATCAGAACATAATTGTAGGGGACAAGGTCACAGTTCACATTATTGTAATTTTATTTCTTTATAGTTGTGAGTTCACATCAAATACAGTGACTTGTAATTAAGAAACAATTGTGCCACTTACGTATACAATTTTGTGCGTTCCACGATGTTTTTAGTTGCCGCACCTTAAACTGCAGTTAAACATTTTCTATATAATTAGTATATTGCGTGGTCTATTGTTCTTATTATTTTAATAATTTTAACATCTTTTTAGTCACAAAATATTTCTTTAGTAACCGCAATTGATCATTATATAGATGTTTCTATCCATAAGCAAAAATAATATCCATAAAAATATAATCAATATCTATCTAAAAAATATTTATGTAAAAAAAAACTGATAGAATCATAAAATCAATTATATAATTTTATGTCTCGACAAAATATAAAATTATAAACCATTACACGAGTTTTATATAATTTTCTTACTTGTGACACGACACAATACATGACACGAGTTGACACGACAAAAATTAATATTATTTACAATGAGTTTATATTATAAATTTAATAACTTTGATTGAATTATATTGAGTTTATATCATAAATTTAATAATTTTTGTTTCATAATTTTTTTATTTAATTCATTAAGTTTTATTTTAATATTTCAAATTTTAACAATTTATTGTATTTTTCCATATTAAAAATTATATATAAATTTAAATGAATTTTTAGGGGAAATTTAAAATAAATTATAATATGAATTAACAAGAGTTTGATACGTCGTGTCACAATGTGTGTCGTATTAACTACTCCCTTCATTTAACATGAGACAACACAACATGTTAAAAATATTAATTTGTGTCAATACGACACGACACGAGCCCTAACACGCACATATTTAACACGATACGACACGTTTATCATACCTTTACTTGCATCCTTCGAATAAAAGTAGATTGACAGTGATTTACTGAACCTAAACTTCTGCAGTTTTTTGGTTATGTGCAGAAAATAGCTGCAAATATATTGCGCATATAAATAAAGAGATGCTATAGAAAATTACGCTGGAAATAATTTTGAAGAGGGCCTGATAGATGATTAATTACCTGCCTCATATGATGATGATGGTTTGTGCATATATCGTTGCACTAATAAGCCCATAAAATAAATGCATGGTGCTTGAGGGGCCACATTTCTTTTCCTTTGTGTAGGGGCAATCAAAGGTCTCTGCACCGTGCTTCAATTTGATCATAAATAATTATTTTATTGTCATTATTGTATGTCACGGTTTGCATACAGCGACTTGTGAAAAGAAGGTTTGTCAGGACTTTAGATTTTATAAAGATTACAATCATTTTTAAAAAATTCGACCAGTAATAATCAATTTTTATGTGCTTTTTACAATAAAGTTACGTTAGAAAATATGTGGCAATGGCATCATTAAATTTCTGAGACCCTATAATGTTAGTTTTTTTTTTTTTTTCATTGAGCAATGCCGTACTGTTAAGCGGGCTACATGTGTTCTTTTCAACGCAAATTTATGATAGTTTTCTAAAAGGCTAATATAAAAAAATTTGCATAAATATTAATGGTCTTCTTTTGGTTTCCAAATGTTAATTTATTTATACACGCACTACACTAAAATAAGCTTTAGTACCAGACTATTAGTACCGTTTTTTAAGAAAACTGGTATAAATATTAGTAGGTGGCAATTATATAATTGTCAGTCTATATCTTTAGTACCGATTTTTTAAAAAAACCGATACTAAATGTTGCTGGAAAAAATTTTAAAAAAATGGTTACAATTAGCACCAGTTTTTTCTAAAAAACCGGTACTAATAATTGAATCTTTAGTATCAATTTTTTAGGAAAACCTTTTCTAATTATAACCATTTTTCTGCCAACTATTAGTACTGGTTTATTATAAAAAAACGGTACTAATAATCCACAGATATTTTCAGTTCGAGTAGTATGTCTCCTTCTTTCTTCACACTTTCTATTGTAAACTCATTTTCACTATTTATGGCCGTTATTTTCCCTCTAAACCGAAACTTTTTTTCTCTCCATAAACCTCATAAAATAATAGCTAAAAATTATAAAAACTTCCAAAAAATTGAAAAATCACGTGCGTTTCAAAGAAAGCTTGGGTTCGTAACATCAATGAAGCACAGTACAGTGCGTTTCAGAGGAGACAGAGAGGCGTGCAGTCACGTGCTAACTTTGGAAGCGCCCCTCTCTCTCTTCTCTCTCGATTGTGGCGGAAAGCTGTTTATGATGCAATAACCCTCCATATAAATTGATAAATATCCCCTTGTACCGATCGCGAGATGCTGACAAATTATTACAATTATAATCTTTATTTCTTTATGGAATTTCAATAGAAATTGGTAAAAATATAACGCTACTTGTTTAAAAAAAAAAATACTGCAATTATGGTTGCATAATAGAAAGCCAGCTAGAAAGGATGACAACTATTTTATGGGGCACGATTTGGTTGCGGGATTAAAGATTTTATGTAAGACGAGAAATAATAATAATAATAATAATAATAATAAAATATGCTCATTTTGAAAATCCCTCTCTTCCCACAATTAATTTTGACCCATGAAGATGAAACAAACTCTGATAAGCTTTGGCGTTTTGTAGTTCTCAGGTCTTTATTTCCTTAGTAGCTAGTGATTTCAATTTGACAGATTGTAATTTTTTTAATTATTTTTTCTCATTCTAGTTAATTCAATGGACTGTTTGGCTGTCGTCAAACTGCCATTAAAAAGGAGCATTTAATTATTTACATGATTACTTCACCCAACTAATAATAATCTCATTATGCTGTAGAATCCAAAATTATGACACTCAATTCAACATGATACAAAACAGTTAACAATTAATCACTCAAAAATATAAATTAAAACTTCAATGATGCAAGTTTGATCTGGGAGATGTGGGACATGAAAAGGGAGCAGGTCTTGCAAATTCAGTGTCATGAGGTAATTTATTTTTGAGCTGAAGAGATTTAGTTTGAGCCAACAGTAATGCACTTTTTGTTTCCATTGTGTTCTTCGCATCGCAACTGAAAACAAAAGCCGTATTTACGGGTAATTTTGCATCAATGCTTCTACCTCTGATTAACTCTACTGGCAAGTCGAAAAATGGTGATTTCCATCCCTCTTCATCTGCCATCAAATTGAAGATTATGCCTGTACGTAATTGATCATCTCAGTTTAACCTTGTTTTTATTCAGTTGATTTATTGATTACTTATAGATAGGCTAGATTTGATTGACTATATTAAATTGCTCAAATTAGAGTACATTTCTGAAATACATCTAACAGCAATTAATTAAATAAACCTTCTTAAAGTACAGAAATATACTGAGAAAGTAATCTAAGAATGATCCACTGAGAAATCCTGAGATTTTAATGTGAAAACACATGTGAATTTATTTTTATGACGTTGTTGTACCTGAATTGCATGAGCCACGTGTTAATCGGTCGAAGGAGAATGCCTTTGAAACCTCATCATTAGTACCACAAATTATTGTGCTGCTCTCAGGCTCATGCTGCAAATCTATGTTGAAATCTTGAGGCATCTCTTTTGTACCACCATTTTCGCTTGGTACATGTTCCATTGTTTTTCTTTTGGAAAAACGCGGCAAATATAAGCATGGTGCAATGCACTTGAAGCTCTCTCGTTCTATCGACTTGAATCTCAACTCCTGTGGTTGCTTCCTATTGGAAGAACTCATTTTTTTTCATCAGCTATTTTTGCCAATAATGGTAATATTGATAGTGTAATTGGGGTTTTGGGTAGGGAACAAGGGTTTTGATTGGTTAGTGCCTTGCATGGAGATCTAGTGATAGTACTTGTATGTATTTAACGTTGATTTGAGCTGACTCCAGGATAATTGGCAATAATGTTATGCACCTATCGCATTCTTTTAAGAGAAAAAACTTAAAAAAACTCTTTTTTGCTTGATTGTGGGCCCGCTTGATCGTTTAGTTCTGCATTACATACGATTGTCATCTTGATTAAATATATGTGTATGAATCTCAAGTGCAAGGTGGGGGCATAGTGTCCCTCATGTTGCCATTTCTTTATGAACAGTGCCAACCTAGTTATATAGTTATTTGGCAGTACCTGATTCGTTAAATTTGGGGCCCATATTAAATAATAAGAAGAGAAGCCCCATAAACACTTTTTTTCCTGAAGAGTTGAACCATTCGATTGAGTTATCAATTGTCTTAAATAAATTTTAATTAAACTTGTAGATAGATTGATAATCAAATTTTATGCGATTTGGATATTGTCTGATGATGCCTCAACGATTATTTATTCGGACAGTTGAAAATTTTTAATTGCTTACTAAATAGTAAACAATAAACTAATTTTCTCATTTTTTTTTGTTATAAGAATAATATATAATTCGAATATTTAGATTTCGATTATAAACCTAATACTTAAAAGACTATTGTGAAGTAATATTTTTCTCATATCTGTATGCCCACCTACTTGTCCCAAAACATACGTTTCCAACTTATCAGTATTATGGAATAAAGTTTTGAACATGCTGTCAATAGGCCTAAACCTTGAATACACCTGATAGAGCATCAAGATCCAATATTTACCCATAATTAAATTTTACAAACTCAAAACTAAAAAAAAATAAGAAAGTAACTGGTCGAGAGGCATGAATAGTTCACAAACTAGACGAACAACCCATAACCAAATAACTCATGAACAAGGAGAACAAGCAATTCAAAACTCTAGTTCTGTTCCAACAAAACCATTGAACTAGAACAAGAACAAGACTTGCTAGTTCTTGTTCTAGTTTGTGATCATTGCCAAACACACAGTCCATCAACACTCATGTTTCAACAAAAAAAAAAAAGGAATAAAAAAAAGACTTGTCATATTGTGGAGTGTTGTTTTGCATCAGACACTTGTGTCCATATCTGTACTTAGCCCATGACTAACTACAATGCACATCTATCCAACCAAATAATAAACCTAAATTTTCTTTTACACCTTGTGGTAAAGCTAATTTCATACAATTTTGTCTACATTTTTACAAGAGATACAGAAATCTAAAAAAAGCTACCAAACAACAAAAACAAAATTTCAGCACATGTAACCTTCTGAAATGTTGAAACTTTCATTCCTAAAAAAAAAAAAAAAAAAAACATATTATTATTATTTTGATGAAACTTTCATTCACAATAAATGTTGGAACTTTGACTCTTCCAAACATTAATTAAATAATTATAGGGCCGTTTGGATCAAGTGGAAATTTGGGGAATTTCCTATTCCTAGGCATAAATTTATTATAAACAATCCAAACTCTTTGCAAAATTACACACTTCCCAATACTTTATGCCTAGGAATAGGAAATTCCTCCTATTCCTAAGCGATCCAAATGGCCCCATATGATGATAAAAGAACTTCCTCTTGGAACTACGACCATTGTATTTGTGACAAATCTTAATGTTTTAAGAAACAAACACCTAAAAGAGTTAACAATTACATACCTTACATCCAAAAAAGGTATCTTGACAACTTTGATGCTATGAATTTACAGAAGAATTACAAATATCTCCATTATCCTGGAAAAAGGCAAAGAAAAAGCATGTCCTATGAAAACTCGTACAAACTGAAAGTTTCAGCTCGTATCCAAGCAAAATGAAAATATCATCTATACACCCATCAAAATGAGATTGTCCTATATCTGCCATTTAATATATTAACTCCATATCTGAGTCTCCTTATGCATATTATTTTTCCCAAAACTGCATGAGCACTGTGCTGCTTTGATTTATAAAGAGAGCATTTCTTAGCAGCTTTTCCAAATATTTCTGTGATGGTATTTTGAATGTACTTAAAATATTTTTTTAATGAAACAGGAATTTATATTGTAACCTGTGTTAGGATCAATTGACAACAGGTTTATCTGACCAGCTCCACAATTGCAATTAGTTTAAACTTAAAATCCTATATTATGAATGTCATCTTTGACATTAACATTAAGAACAAAAATGATAGAATTCCATGGATGTGCTAGAATTCACAAGTTTGAAAGGATTTCTTTTAACCACCTCTGATATATATCAAATTACACAGGAAATCTACAAGACTAAAGGTGTACTTACAAGCTTACATTAGTAATTGAGATACTTCTGTAACTGATTTTCAAAGTATTTTCAAGATTGTCAAACTTTTCCATTGTCAGTAGTCGCTCTTTGTATTTATTGAGTACTTTTAACTTGAACAAAATAAATAAGTTTCTCTCCTATGCCCATAATACAAAATGATAAGAGATTATTTGCAAATATAAGAGAGATTCTGGATACCATTTTTCCATGAAATAACAATTCAGATGAAATATTACAATACAAAAAAATATACCATTTTGGCTCCAGCTTGAAGCCCTCGAGCTTCTTCTGTGTTGCCAATTAAATTTGACTCACACCGGCTGCTAGGAGATTCTATTGTTATTGATTTCTGTAAAGAAATTAATGTTAGGGAGTTTTGACATGATGACACGGAGTAAAGCCAGATGTCCATATCTCTTTGATAAATTTTCTACAAGGAAACTTCAGTGCATTGCAGCAAAACCTCAATATCATGTGCAAATTCTTTGTTAACCCTGATGATAGAATACTATAACATATAACAATATCCTAGATGTCTATTATTTCTCCACATCTTCAGAAGAGGTACAAACTCTGTAAGATATAAATACAGAATTTGCATTGTAATTTATAAATTGTGGGTACTTTTGAAGAAATTGTAAGAGGAGGAACTTCTATGTTGTTATGTTCTGTATTACATAAAAGCATATAAGATACTTCAGTTAATTGGTTAACCAAAAGAGTTTTTCTACATGAATTGGGCACACATACTAGTCTGGCATGAACTGGTGACAGCACCTGATACTAGGGTCAGGTATAGATCAACCTATTTACTTGCAAATGCATGGTCTCCATTGAGCCTATACACTGAAACAATTTTCTTGTAGTTCCCCACGAATTTTTTGTGGTGGCATCCAAAACATATAAAAAAGATAATAATAGCAGCTAACTTGTTGCGCTACTTTTTACATAAAAAGATGAGATTGCCCTGCAGTAAAATAATAAGTTACCATTTCAGTAGTGCCGTTATTGCTTTTCTCGGTGCATACAGGACCTTTCCTACTGCCTGGTCCCTTTCTTCGGAGAGACCCAAATCCATGAAGAGATTCAATCATTGATTTCTCTGGCAATTTTCCGCTCTTGTCAGTCGGGTCCAGGTTACTTGGGCCCCATGTGTACATGACGAATTTTCTCACCTTCACAAAAACAATAATCTAAGCAAACAATTAATGTAAGAGATTTCACTACCGCTTACCCCAGAAGCTGTGCATTAGATCAGTAAATTACACCCCACCCACCCCCCCCCCCCCCCCAAAAAAAATAATAATAATAATAATAATAATAATAACTGATTGATCCCAGTTTTTCCTCCATTATCCATGAAAACATTGTATTGCACATCATTTTGACCCTGAATTACCCAAACTAGAGTCAACAAAGCCTTGGTCATTAAATTGAACAGCAGAAATAAAAATAAAAAAAATAGAAAGTAATTAAAACCAGTTGCGCTGGATACCTTTTGCTGGTAACTACATATCAGTCAGTTAGCCAGCTTACAGAAGTCGGTCCTTATTTAGGCTACTCTTTTCTTACAAGGACAATTTTTTGGCCTCACTAAACTGACATTTGCAAGAGGAGAAAAGGGAAAATCCAGGGACATATATGCAAATTTCAGAGAAAAATAGAGCTGAGATTACCTTGTCCCAATTTTTATGAGCACGTCTTCGAGATATAATAGTTCGCATCATGCTATCTTCATTACGCAATTTCAGTATTCTGGTCTCACACTGGCACGAAAATAGTATATTGTTAAGTTTCCGACAACTATCACATTTACAGCAGTTCCAGGGTGGGCTGCCCTACCCTTGATTAAAAACAAAGCAAACTTTTTTTGTTTTCACTATGATAATTCAAAAATCAAAAGATAAAAATGCTTGTAATTAGAATTTAATGCAAAGCTATGCCCTGCCAAAATTCATAGATTTTCATATGAATAGAATATAGTAAGAAGGATGAAGTATTAATTTTCTATTTTGCCCACTCATAAAATGTTTCTAATTCCTCCCCTGAAGTTTCATGATTTAGCTGGTGAAGTAAGCGGTAAAGAGTACCAATCACAGGCTTTTGACATATTTCCATTTTTCTGTCTCTTGTTGTTACTGCTTTCCTATATGATTATTTACGAGAATTTGTAACCATAAATATATTAAAGGCTGACAGCTGATTGTATCCTGTATTTCTACTGGGACCTAATTTGCTATATTTTGATTGCATACATACTGGCTCTAATTGTCAAGTAAAAGATAAGTGTGCATCAGAAAGAGGGGCAAAATTGTGAAAAATGGGATGGTACTTCTCTCCATTATAGCATCAAATGGTTTAACAGTTGATTGGCAGATATACCACACATACAGTGCTATTTACACAAATAACAAGTAAATAACCTGGGTTTTCAGTGAATACTGTTTGACATTCATTACTTAGTGTAATTTGCAGAAAACAAAAGAAAAAAGATATAGAGTATTTATTTAACAACAGAACTTACTTGAGTTAGCAAATACAAAAAGATAGCCACAGAAATTGCGTAAAGACCACCAATATTAGCCATTATACTCACTGCATGTTCACATGACTCCGTGTTAGAACTAAAGAATTTAAACTTAAAATCAACAAATTACACCCAAAAAAAAAAAAATCCAGTCTTCTTATCTGCCGAAATTGCAAACGTGACCTATGATTTTATTTATAACCCAATTTTGCATCAGTAATATAATTTAGTATGCTTTCGTTAAGATTTACAATTAACTTTAGTTTCTGGTTAGTGGTCACCCTTTAAAGACAAAAGATTAAAGAGCTGTCTTCTGGTGCAAGACAGTCCCACTTTGGTACCAGTTCTCTCTCTTGTTACATGTTCTCTACTTTAATCGTGTTTCTTCCTCCTTTTATCTATGATATTAGTTCAGTTGTCCTTACGGATTTGCTCTAGTTAGAACCATTCAACAATGTATCATCATTTTACTACAGTTAAGAACATAAATGAAGAAATAAATTAAATCTTACCAGGTCCTAGAACGCTTTCTTTATCAATCTGCACTATATAATCAGACTGGTAGCTAATAAACAATGTTGTATTGACCAATCCAGCCCTGCTATTCTCAAGCGATGCTTTCAGCCCTCCCATATCTGTGAAGTATGACCCCGGCACAAAATCATTAAACAAAGGCCGCAATAGTTTCAAACCCTTTGAATTAATATACTCCTCAGGAAACAGCTGTATCTTTAAGACATTCGTCTCGGACCCTCTAAATGTCTTCATACCATTTGTACTGGCATCCATGACCCCATCAGTGTTCGCTGTACCACTGACATAGGTCACGTGCTTTTTTTCATAATGGTCCCTGGCAGTAAGGTTGAACTCAAATCCAACAGCAGTCGCTGGGTTATTAGGTAAATCGACAAAATGCCAGGAGATGAAATGACTCCTCCTTGGAATTTTACAGTTGTCGCACCTCAGAGAGACAGTGGGTCCTGAGGAACTGTTGTGGCAGGTGTACCTGACATAATCTGACAAGGGGACAGAACGGAAATCAATGAACCCAGGCATGCCAGTAATCAGCGAAGTGGGCCCAACTAGGTTGGCACAGGACATGCTTGAGACAGCGGTGATGTTGAATTCAAGGTCATTGAGGAAAGAAAGGAGATCTGGGGTGTTGGCTGGTTTCACTCGGTGTACTTCTATAGTGCGTTTATTGAACACCTGGTACAGTAACCTGTCATAGATTGGGACCTAGATTGGTAAATTGTTGATGCAGTAAAACTCCAAAATTCAAAATTAACCCAGATTAATTGTCAGTAAACATATAAAATGTCAGAGCATCAATTTTGTTTTGACGATAGACACCTGAACTAGAAAGTACAGTTTGCCCGGTACAAGACTGACTGATTCATGACAGGGACTGGTATAATATTATAGCTTTTCTGCAGAAAAGATACGAGGAATTGAGGAGCAATTATCCAACAAAAAGGTAAAGACAAAATCACAAAATAAAAGTAAAACAACAAAAAAAAATCTTGCATAATGCAAAGCAGTCAAAGACTCAAAGGCATATAAGTAAATAAGCAAATTAGATCAAACACATACGCAGTTAATAAACCAATAAAAAGAATCCAGCTGGCCACGGAAAATGTCCCCCCCAGTTCAGTTTTTCTTCTCACAACTGCCTTCTGCTCATCCTATACTACATCAAAAAATAATAAACAAAATAGGCATATAAGTAAATAAGCAAAACAAAAGTTCAATAGGTAGATTGCATGGCAAGCAGTAAGTTCGAAAAATGTCCATACAGGGAGATACAATTCAAAACTTTACAGAGACCTAATTCTAGGGAGATTATAAAAAAAAAAATTGAACACCAATGCTTGAATAAAAACCAATGTAAGATTTTTTTTCGTCTGATTAATATTAATGAAACAACTAAAAAATCGCAAACATTACTTAATTTTTACACGGAATCACCTCTGTTTTCAATATATATATATAAAGCAATCAATGCGGCATCCATACTACAAACATAAATAATATTTGTAACCTCAAGTCTGATTATCTGATATGATCTAACCAAAAAACTCAGCTCCAAATTTTGCACCAGAATGGTTTACTTAAGTTCAATTTAAGCAGTAAATAAACAAACAAATATAGGATTAAGTAAATGGGATATATGTAACAAGAAAACCAAACCAAGGTACCAAATCTAAAATTTAGAACTTACCGTCCAATGTCTGGTATCAAACAAGAAATCAAGCTGGCCAATCCACCACCTAACCTTAAACACCTTGCTCTTTCCACTTTGATCAATCTTCCGAATTCTCAGACAAAAGCAAAATATTAACCACGCAACCAATACAATCAGTGTAGTCTCAAGTAAGACAGCCTGAGACTGTGTAAGTCGCCGTATACTACTATCAATGGAGAAGAATGTGGTCAGAAAAAAGGCTTGTTGGCCAGAACTCACCCCCGACCCCACCGACCAGTTCCCGGCTCCAAGTTGAGTGCAACTAGTGGTACTTTGGTTAGGAAAATAGAACCCAGGATTGCATGCACAGAGAGAGGTATTGTAAGAGAAAGAATTGGAAGGGCAGGGTGAGGTGGTGTTGCTCATGGTCTATAGAAACTAAATATGGATTTTCTGAGGGTTGTGTGTGCAAAATGTAGCTACTAGAGCAGGTAAGCTAGCTTTGTATGCAAAACAATGGTAGCCTAGAAGAAAGGAAAGGTCTTTGAGTAACTCATGGTGAAAGGAAAGAGAGAAGGATCACCTAATAGGCTATGCGCTTAGCAATTCCAAAAAGGAAGGATTAAATTTGGGTTTGATTTGGGGGCACACAAAAAGCTAATAAATAAGGAAGGAAAGTTATGAAGAAAGCTTAGCTGAGCCTGAGAAAAGAAAAGGAGGGGCCTTTACGCGAAAGAATAACCTAGAAGGGTATAAAAGCAAAATACGCTTAGCTGCGCCAGTCGGAGGAAATCTGGATTAAAATGGAGGGGGAATTGGTGGTCTGTTTATAATTGTGAAAAGTTCAGGGGCCTTTCTGAAGTGAAAAGTGGAATTTTGCAAAGGAGGGAATTTCCAGGTCAGGTAGAATCGGAAAAGAGAAGAAGAAACGAGAGAGAGAGAGAGAATGTGTCGGAAGTGGGAAGGTTTTCTCAGAGTGTGAGGTGGCGTTGTACCTTTCTTTCGAGCTAAGAGAGAGAAAAAATAGAAGTGCGCAAGGGTTTTGGCTTTTTGTGGCATGAATGGAGTGTTGAATGGTGTGGCGGGTCATATAATGTGATGACCAAAATGGCAGTTACCCGACATACACTTTCTCTTAAATTTATTTTGGGGACTCGTCTCGGTGGTTCTGAGGTGATCCTCTACGGCGTGTTGAACTCTGAGAAACCAAAGTTATGGGCTGCTTTATCAGAACAAAAAAAAAAAAAAAGAGTTATGGGTTGAGTTTCTCTCTTTTTGCTTTTTTTGGAAAGGAAAGAGTATGGAAATTTTTCTTTTAAATGTTTTAAAAGAGAACTTTTTTAAAGGTCAGAAGTTTGCAACGTGAACAATACATTTGAATTTGAAACAACTGGAATATTTTTCAACATAAGATGGTTGTGTTTTAAATTTATAGAATGTGAATTTGAAAGGGGGCAAAAAAAATACTCAGCAATTAAGCAAGAATTCTGATACATTTTTTTGTTGTCATATGAACGTTAAAATTTTCACTCTCAAAACTTACACGGAATAACAGTTGAATAATGTTGTTTTGTTGATCCGTTCTAAAAATAATTTCGCACTATAACAAGTAAGCAGTGCTTTCATTATTTCAACTATATATTCAGTTGGAAGTTGAAAGAAGAAATGGTTTTTAACTTTTAAATCAATGAATACAAATTAGCACTTTTGGTGCACAAGCATCACTTTCATACACAGAGCATGTAGTTGTCAAGACAGCAGATTGCAGCTCATGGTATTATCCTATATCAAGACATGATAACGCACAGAGTCAAGTGACATTAATTATATATCGTTTGGTGGTTGAGTGCTTCTCTTTGTATACTCTCAATTCCTCGTACTATTAGGCTGTATAAGAACCAAAAAAATCGCATTGGATTATGAATGATTTGACAGGTACTGGATTCCACCAAGCAATTACAAGTTACAACGGGCCGTTTGGATAAGTTGGAATTTGAGAAATTTTCTATTTCTAGACATAAATTTATTACAAACAATCTAAATTCTTCACAAAGTTACACACTTCCTAATAAATTTATATCTAGAAATTAAAAATTTCTCAAATTCCTAAGTGATCCAAACGACCCAACATGTCCTTGGTCTAAGCCTCTAAGGGAAAGAATTAAGTATCATACTTATTCAGCGACGCACCAAGTTTCACAAGCACTAATTAATTTTTGTATTTGTTTATTACGATTTTAATTTAAAAAAGAGAAATTGTTACTAATATATATCTTCCATACAAGATAGACTCCGGGAGATTGAATTAAGCTGAACAGCTATGTCATCGAGGTCATTAGGCCGTTGAATCCTCAATAAGTATCTTCAATTTATTTTCAATTTAAAATTTTAATAAAATAATTGTCTTATTTTTCGAACACATGCATGCGTTCAATGCATTTGAAAAAAAAAATATTAGGATAAGATAAGAATAAGATTTGAACTTAGATACATCAAAAACTATTAACATGTATATGTTCATTTGTCCCATATTATGAAGGGTATTTTTCTTTTTCTTTTTTTTTGCAACAATTGTATAATTAATTCTTACTGCATGCTTTAGTAAGGGAAATGGTCCGGTGGTCGCAGCTCCTTGCATGGATAAAAGCCACTTTTGAGGAAATATTTTTCTTTGTTTTATAATCATAAGTTGGCTCTAATGGAAAGTATGAGTTTAATTTGTGGTTCTCACTTAATTTCCGATGCCAGATGCTAATGAACTATAGTCTTTTTTTTCTATTAAAAAAAAAAAGACACAACTAACATGGAAATTGGATGCTAAATTTGTAGGTCGTCATCACATCTGATGTGGAGTTGGACGTTAAATTAACATATATTTTCAAATAATCGTACAAATTAATAAAATCCTCCAGAAATTTTACAACTTTTATATTAGAAAGAAAAGATAGTACATTAGGGACCGCACCCTACTATTCATACTACATCATCTGTTAGAAAAACTAAAGGTTTGCATGGTGATCAATCATACAGCCTGTCAGCCTTACAACTATAAAAACTATACACATTTCGGATATCTGACGTGCGAATATTAATTGATACTACTAAATACTACATATATATTACGTCACCACAACATATATAACTTAATTGTAAAATTTGTATGTCTTTGCATCCAAGATGATCTGGCGGAGTCCTCCAATCGGTGACAATACCATTATAAGAGTACCAATGATGATGCAAATCTGATAGTAAAAAAGAAAATAAATGATCAATATTTTGTCTCAAAATATCACATTTTTGTGTCATGGTGAATCATGATATATAGATCCTTTTGTGCATCATGATCTTATTTGTCAGTATTTTTATAAAGTTGATTTATCTATTTAAAATAAACCCGACAAATAAGATTATGATGTACAAAATGATCTATCCTTTATGATGCACCATAAACTTTCTATATATATAAATATTGGTCATGCATCCAGCAATCTAATCAAGATTTAAGTGTTGTTCCAAGGAAATAAAAGGGAAAATAGCCGACTTACCCAATTGGTGATCCAAGATGGGCTAAAGCGCTTCGGTTTGTGGATCTTAAGCCACATGACACAAGGAATCTGAATAAAAATTGTTCATACGCAAGCAAATGCATCAATAATTAACTAATAGATAAAAAGTAGAAATCATAAAATTTACAAGAAAAAAAAAACGAAGTCCATCTAATTAAGTTGACCTGTTTCTAATTTTGCTTTAAGGTAGAGGGCTTAAAACTATGCATTAAATATAATTTTCAAGTAATAATGTTTCATATCATGAGGAGGTGCTTACAAAATATGTTGTCGGTGCGAAGAAAAATCCTCCGAAGAACCCAACCAATCCACCAAAAAATGGAAAAGTCATGCCAATAAACATTGTAACAGCTGCAAAAAAATAAAAATTAAAAATTAAAAATGAAAGTAATGTTCTTAATTAAGGCCAAAATGTACTACGAATTAAATGGAACTAGGAAGAACATATATTGATTTAAATAATGACAAATTAAAATCTCAACATTACCAACATAAATGGTGCGGACGACCAAACGAAGAAGGAATCCAGGTTGGAATTTACGCTTCTTCACCAAATAAGATTCCATCATGTCAAACACAGGCATTGCATAGACCTATTCAAGGATCATTGATTCAATATCAGTACTATTTGCAAATATGAATGGGCATATAGTTCTCGCTTGGTCAAATGAAATCAGTATTAAAAAAAATAATAAGAAAAGGAAAGATAGAACAGAAGCACTTTTATTGAAAGATGGGAGCTTGATCTTCATTTTTGTTTCAAAAAAAAAAAAAAAAAAAAAGAAAGAACAGAAGCATATCCTCATTTAAAGAACACATCTTATATAATGATGGAAACTAACATATGTCAATTCTATTAATTACCTGATAACTTCCAAGGACATGACAGACCACAAAAAAGTTGGCGATAGCAATAAGCCAGCGAGGTTTTTGCAGTGTGATGAGAATGTCGTCGTCAACCGCATTTCCGAATGCCCAATAACCAAGGATTGCCACCGGAAAATAGCATAAAGCCACAACAATGTAAGCTGCCATAACCCCACGCCACATTGGCTTCTTGGACGGCACCTCTGGCGTGGAAGGGATAGCGGCCTGGATCTCAAGTACAACATTGTGGCCTGCGTATGCAAACGCTACTGTCCCCAGTGCATTGAAGAAGTCGAATACTCCCCCAGCAGTACTCCCTGCCTTGTAACTATAGTCCACATCAACTTGTCTCCCTTTGTGTACTGAGGTTGTCCATGCAATGGTGGAGTAGCTGAGAAAGTTCCAGCCAAAAAAATAAACAAATAACTCAACTTGACACCTCATTCTAATTTAATTAAAATTGTGATTAGCATTTAGCAATTTGCATACAAAAATTTAGCATCTAAAAGAACGAAGGGTCAACGTAAGCTAATAAAATATGAGAGGTAATTTAATTACATACCAAAGAGACATAACCGCTGCTGCGAATGAGACGAGGGAGATGGAGTTCAAGTTTGGAAGTTGCGACAGAAAGAATTGCGCACAAGCAAAAAAAAAGATGTAATATGTTTCCTTCAAATTCTTGCCGTTGGGATGAATTAATTCAATAGCTTTCTTCAGCGACTTGCCACCGGTGACCATGTACACAATGTCTGTGCTAACCTCCACGACCAGCTGTTGTGGCACCAGGATCCACAGACCAAGCTCTTCTCCAAAAGCATGTTGTGCTAGCTCATGGTATCTATCGAACCGTTTACCAGCGACACATTCGTGCATCTCAACCATTTGCCACAGAGTGTAGAGTGTGAGCACCCATGATAATATTAGAATTGCTATTCCGGGTCCCCTGTTTTAATGGCAAACAATTTAGGAGACTATAGAAGCTTTATTTGGAATCATAACCTAACCATACGGTCATCTGTTTCTTAATATATATATATATATATATACTTGTTTTATTAATTGTGGATGCCAATATAGAAAGTTACTTAATGCTAATTAAATTAAGCAGTTCCTCATAATAATGAAATTTAACAATATTATTACAATTTTTTTGTTGGATGACAAATGTTGCTAATTGCTCAAGTATGGATAAAATATTTGATGGCTTGAAATGAAAAGAAAAAAAATTAAATATATACCAGCCCAGCTGAGACATTGCAAAAGGCAATCCGAGGACACCAGCTCCAACCATGGCTGTAACATTGTGAAATGCAGAGTAATACCATTTTGCTTTACGAGAAGATGTGAGTGCTGAATAATCATCACTTGGCGGGTCCACTCCCTCTCCCTGTAAACCACAGTCATGTCAGTTGTACTCACCAAAAAAAAAAAAAAAAAACTCAATCTTATTCATACGTCTTACACATCTTTTTACATGCCAAAGTAATTTGTCGGATTTTTGTCCAAAAAAAATTTCAGTTGGGCTAATTTTGCTAGTCATGTTTAGTTATTATAATTTTTCTACTCTGCCCTTCTTTAATTTTGAAAGTTCTACAATGTAAAAGACATTGAAAAAAAAAAAAAACCATTGTAAGGGATCATAAGGGTGTGTATAGCCGACTTTTGTTATATAATGAGGCTAAGGTTCAAAACACAAAGTTGATTTGGGATTAATTAATTTTTCAAAGCAACCTCTTAAGCATATTTATTTGCTACTGAACTTAAAATAAGACGATGCTTTATGCCCATATTGTAGGTTTGTGTTGTAAATTGTATTGTAACCATTCACACCAACATTTCCTAGTTGAGCAGTAGAGATAAAAACACATTAATCAACCATATACCAGTTAGAAAAACGGTTTTCTGATGAGGCAGTATTGAAAATTTCAGTTTGATGTACATTTGAGATTGTGCTGTTTTGTAGCGGACTCTGTGCTTAGGTTTGCTTTTAGCTTTTGTTTCAGTATTTCTCATGCTGGAAGCTGGATTGTGATGCAAGGGTTTTATTTGTTGGTTGTTTTTCTAATTGCAGGCTGCATGCTTTTTAGAACTCAGTTCGGCACTACTGTAGATGTAATTTTTATTTCTAATGACAGATATCGGAAATAACTAATTTCAAAAATAATAACATTAAAAGAAACATTTTGATCATATACCATTAAGTCATGGATAGTTCATGTCAACTCGAAAACCTTGGTTGCATAATTAACCGTGGTTTCCAAGAAGTACTTTAGATTCTTGCCAGTTTATTTTGCATATAATTAACTTCTAATTGTTTCGTTAGTAGCACAGAAAAACTTTAGAAAGTAGGGTTAGTTGATATAAGAACAAAAAGAACTAATTGCATTGTATCGATCGAGTTCCCTTTTTTGTTTGCCAATATTCCAACTGTTTTCATGCTATGTGTGATATTACTGATAATCCAACAAGACTATTTCTCGTTCCTGCTTTTGGTGAAGTTAACTATACTACCAAGCCAATTTTATTGGCTAATTTAACAAAATTGTATCATTAATGGACTGATATGTTATTGACGCTTACAAGTAAACATCTAGATGACCATGCACAAATGCATTTCTTGTAATGAATGAAACTTATATAACATGCTTACAAGTTGCAACATATTTCACGCACATTGCCTCACCAAGCAGGAAAAGAAGTAAAAAAAAAAAAAACTTTTCCCTGTACGCAATAAATATAATCAAAATTAAGCTATTGGAAATACCTTGGGTTTGGAAGACATCTCTAGATCTTGATTTTCCATTGCTCTGGCTTGAAGTTAACTTGGACAGAGCACCTGATTTTGGTTTTTATCAGAGGGGGAATAAGTGAATATATAAGGGAGATGCTAGGCTAATTCCTGACGGACTAACAAAAGCCACATCAGAATATAGTACTGTTCTATATATAATTCAAGAAACGGTGTATATATGGTGTGGTTTAAATAGCGTCCTGTTTAAATTTCAAAGTCCAAAAGTAAGAAAATTTTTTTGAGGAAAATAAAAATAACTTGATCCCATGACAAACGAGAAATTTATTTACTAGTGTTAAATTTTGGATGCCAAGTTCTGAATGCCTAAAAGCATTATTCCAAGATATAGCTGAAAAACAAAAGAAAAAATAACACTAACATCTTGACATCAATTCTGTTTAAAAGTACCGAGAATAATACATTCTAAGAACGGAACTTTATTTTGGAGTTTCAGAAAACCTTTTTTTTAACTTGTCATTCATCTGCATCTATTTGCGTTTATTTATTTATCTGCATCAATTCTGTTTAAAAGTACCGAGAATAATACATTCTAAG
The DNA here is from genome assembly GCA_028095005.1 of Rhynchospora pubera. Lineage (NCBI taxonomy): Eukaryota > Viridiplantae > Streptophyta > Magnoliopsida > Poales > Cyperaceae > Rhynchospora > Rhynchospora pubera. The sequence goes on from CM051463.1 coordinate 77,020,034, forward strand.
AACGGAACTTTATTTTGGAGTTTCAGAAAACCTTTTTTTTTAACTTGTCATTCATCTGCATCTATTTGCGTTTATTTATTTTTCAGTTTTTTTTTTTACGAAGTATCTATTTTTTAATACTATCGTATACATGAATACATCTGATCCAAAGCACATGTACACTGTTTTCATTTCGACTTCTGGGGTAGAGAATAACACCAAAAAAAAAAAAACCCATGTCCGAATTATCAACTGGTAATGTTGTAATATAAATCAATGCTGTTGAAGTTGTGAGTTGAGACCTTAATGGGCTAGACTGAAGATCATACACCGGTGCTATTGTGATAGTAAAAATAAGGAACAAAATCAATGACTGAGAATATAGATTTTTTTTCACTTATTTATTGATTTCAATATTTGAAGTTCAAACTTATTAAATTAATTAGTTGAAAATAAGTTCCTACTCTTGAGTCCAGAAATATACTATATCATTTTTTTAACACTCTTTTCTATTTTTCCCTTTCTTTCTTTCCTTCTTCCAGAGCTTGCCGCTAGATATGAGTATACGATGTATATATGACTACATCAAAATTACAGGATTGAAATTGAATATAGGAGATTGAGTTGAACATATATCCTTGACACATCTTTTCTTATGACAGAAAAAAAAGGAAAGCAAAATCCTCTTCATGCCCCTCTAAATAACAAAGTTTTCTTGATTTTAAAAAATAACATTTAGAGGAAAATTAATACTTATCATGCAGAATGCCACATACAAATAATAGTTATATATATTATGTATTTATTTTTCATTTCCTTTTTATAGTTAATTTATTCCTAATTGGAAGAAAATAAAATGCTATTAATGATATAATTGTGGAGATTTGGGAGTATTTTTATCACAAATCACAACAAAGCTCAGACAGTTAAAGCGGAATTTGTGGTAAAAAAAAAAAAGGTATAAAATCACCCAGAGATTATAGAGTCTAAAATAAAAATTGTCACACATGTGATAGAGATTGCAGCGGTATTATCGTTTACTTTTTTTTGTCATGTGATATCATAATTTCGTTTCTGCAGTAATAATATTTAAATTCAGAATTAAATTTCATAAACTCCAACTATTACTTGTTAAGTCGGAAAAAAAAACTATCAGGAGAAATGTAATGATTGAACATTAACGAACTTCTAACTAATCAAAATTAATAAGTTTTATTTAATGTTATACTAATCAAATTAATATTGAAATAAAAAAAGTCGTGATTAAGAATTTAAGTTTGAATAAAAATTAAAAATTAAAGTCTCATTTGACAGTCACCGTCAAGCTTTTTAAAAAGAATTATTAAAAATTAAGGGACTAAATCGAATATAGGATTTGGAGACCTTTGGTCTGGGGAATTGCTTGCTCAGGGCACGCCTGAGTTACTCATCCACTCCCAATTTTTTAAAATGGACCAAAATACTCTCCTCTTCCATTTTGTTTTTCTCAGATTTTATAGCTGGAGGGAGGGTATTTTGGTCGTTTTCAGAATTAAATGGGAGTGAATGAGTAACCCAGGCGTGACCTGAGCAATTCCTGGAGTTGAGTGGCCTTCCATGAAATTTACCCTTCTCTTTTTTCCGATAGAAAAGAGGAGAGAAAACACAAACCCTCTCTCTCTCTCTCTCTGACTAGTCATCTACCCACCTCCGCGTTGCCATGAACCAATTCGCTATGGTACGACTCTCTCTCTCTCTCTCTTTCTATCTTTCACAGTGTTGCCCTTTTTTATTGAGAAATTGCAGGTGATGGTGCAAAATTGCTAGTGTGCTACTAGTTCATAATTAGATCAATCAGAATTTCATGATGTCTTTTTTCAATATTTATTCTGCTTGGCAAATGGCAATGTTTCTCCAGTACTTTTGAATAGCAATTATAACTGATTTGGGTGTTAAACGTGTAAAACTAATTTACTCAAATTAGGGGGCATAAGTGTATAACCGTCCTTTTACTTGTGTATATATATAGTTTTTGCTTCTCTTGGGGAGTAGTGTCAGCATCAAAGTTATTTATTTTTTATCCATTTATATTCAACTGTGCATGGGTTAAATTACGAAATAAATAAGCATCATGGCCCCTTTTCTTTTAGAAAAGAATAATAAATAAATATAATAAATATAAGAGTTTATAGGCACTTATTAGACCAATTAATTTGTATAATTTTTTTGAAGAATTGGTTATTAACTTCTTGTAGGTGGAGGAGTTGGCTTCCCTTGTGAAAGATAATTTGTATAGCAAGCATCTAATCCTTTCCACAGAGGAAGCTTTAGTTACATTTCTACAACAGGATACAAGGTATACAACTAAGTAAAAAAACATAAAAAATTATGTCTTAGAGTATTGTTGCATTTTGGTACCATTTTGTTGAATACTGTCACAAGTACGTGTGCTCTCCTAAATTTAGTAGGTACAACTTGGTGCAGCTGTTTCCATTAATATAATTAGTTTTTCTTTTCTTTTGCTAATTTTATGTTTTATTGCTCAATTTATGTAATTGAGAGCTGATCTTCTTTCACATGGACCAGAACTATACTATTCCTACAGTGTGGTGTGGCAACAACAATTTTTTTAAGTTTATTTAAGTGAACCATAGGGACATCAAAAGAAACCCTAGTCTGATCTTCCCATATCTAGGTCTATCTATTTTTGTTATTTCTCTGTATATCAACTACAGACATTTATTAGCATGTTAGCTTTTTTCTTCTTTTCCTTCTTTTAGTTAAATGCAACATGCTTAACTTAAATGCAGTAGCGACGGAATTTTGGAACTTCAGCCTGTGGGATCCTACCATCGCCTACTGCTACACCGGCTTGCTGAAATTTATGGGTATCTTTTCACTCTTATTTCAATTAATTTTTACTTTTTTAGTATTTTCTTACTTGAGGTAATTATTTTCTGATGCTTTCTTTTGATCTGAGAATTGGGTGTATTTTTTAAATATCTTATGAGAGAGTTTCAATCATTGGCAAAGGAACATAAGCATTATTAAGGAACATAGAAGAATACACATGATTTACCACTGTCATGTGTATTTCTGTGATGCGTAGAGACTTATGAGTCTCTAGCAACATTATCAATCAAAAGTATTAATTCTTTTGCCCTTACTGTAAACCCCTTATATGGTAGGAAAAGATATTTTCAAGAAGATTTCCTTATTGTTGATTTTTGCTCCATAAAGGAAGAAACCACAAGGCAGATCATTTTCTGATCTTCTTCAGATTAATGGGATGTAATAAAAAATCGCTATAATATGGGTTTCTTGCAAAAAAAAAAATTCTATTTTTCTGAACATCTCCCATTAATTGGCCCATTCTATCAAAGCAGTGTTGTGATTGTCATTTTAAAAGAAGTGTTGTGATTGTTACTTTTTTTTCCTTTTGAAACTGTAGCTTTGTGCATGAATCTGTCGGAGAAGGTGAAGCTCGTCATTTAGTGCTTGAGCGATGTCATGAAACAGCTATGTATGTTCTATTACACTCTGAATATAATTTTTTGCTGTACCTGTTAGTTCTGGTGTACTTCTATATGGAATCATTCAATAAGTTCTAAAGCAATTGAATATGTACTGCACCTCATTCCTAAGTTCCTTTTTTTATTTGTTTTGTGTTTTTATTGGTTGATGCTTAAGTACTGTGTGCCAGTTATACTGTTCAACCAGTGGGTCTAGCATTGATGCGTGATAGCATGAAGCCCCAAGTACATAAAAGTTTGACAATAGGAAACAGCAAATCACTGAACTAGCTTATTCTAATGTGGATCGGTGCAGACAAGAGGATATGCATATACTGGGCTTAGGCTATTAACAATGATCCTTTCTGTTATTTAGATCCAAAATGATATGTGCATTTATAGTGTTTTCAATTGTCTCTCTTTGTCTAATTCTCTTTACTAAAAATCATTATATTTATGTGTTTATTTTACTGGGTATTTGTATTTCAGCCCATCAGTACTTGTCAGTGACATATTGTGGGATCATGCAGACAGCTACACTTCTACCTCCTCTCAGCATATTTTAAAAAGAGAAAGTCCAGAGATATTAGGTTCCCCTTTTTTTTTTCCAGTGAATCATTTTCTTCTGATTTATGCATGCATATTGATGAAGTTTTCCAAATTTACAATTTTCAGCCTCTAAACTTGAGCAATCCTTGTCAGTTGCTACCACACCAGCACCTCTGGAGGAGAGACAAGCTGCATACCGAGCTGCCCGAAACCGCATCTTTGGCCCGAATGGTACTGAAGAAGTGGGCTCCACTAGTCCAAAATTGAGGACAGACCCTACAGTGGCTCGCCGCATGATTGCGCATGCACTTGGACGTAAAGTGGAAACCAAATCAAATCCTGATATATGTGACAATGAACCAAACACTGGAAGCAGAAATAATGGCACACAAAATAGTGGAGAAAGAAGAGGCAATAGCTATAGGGCTTCGAGTGCTGAGAATTTGAAGAAGGAACAAATTGGGGCAGCTAAGAGGATGTTTGCAAATGCATTGGGCCGGCCTTCAACCAGAGAAAAATGAATGACCGAGTGAAGAAATCATACTGACAGGTGGGGCCAGTTCAAGATGTGAGCCAGTGTTGAAATGGTGCTGAGTTTGCTTTATGTTGTTCATTGAAGAACTACTTGGTGTTCCATGTGCATGTGCTAGGAGTTCCACTGGCTACAGCATCCAGTAGATGGTGAGACAGTATTGTCGCATTTTTTTTTGTGACAGAATTGATTCGGTTTGTAGGTTTGTTGCTGTTCCATAAATGTCACTTCAGTTCTCATGTCTTAACTTATTGTTGTTTCTTGAGTTTAACTGAAACCATGAGAATACTACTTATTGCGAGTTCATGTAATAGGGTATATTTAAGCTCCCAAATTTTCGCTAAGCAAGGAGACTTGTACAAGCTCTCAGGACTTATTATACTTCAGTTCTTTTTAAGTTCTACATTTAGTTTTACTTTCCTATTAGTTCAGGAGCACTATAAGAAAGAGTTTAGATACCGGTTGCAACATTAGTTTTGATTCAAAATATTATTTTCTATTTGAAACTAAAATTAAACATGAAGTCGAAACTAGTTGGTATTTGATTCCAATTATTAGAGACGATTTTTAAAATTCATGTCGAGTATCAAAAATATAAATGTGGCATAGGGACACGCCACATAGCCATAGGGACACTTCCCTTTTTTTTATTTTTCATAATTTTTCTATGATTTTATGTTACTGGTCGTACAAAATAAAAAAATTCAGAAAACGTTATCAAATGACTAACAAAAACCATTAGTGAAGAAAATTAATTTATGTATGTATGTCTCTTTGGATCGAGCAAAGCACGAGTTCCGACCTTAAGTACATGTAAACTTTGATTGGTATCTCGTAAGTTGTAACTTGTAAGTACGAAGCATGCAAGGTTTAATTATCTCTAAATATTATAATTTCACAATCGTTTAGTCATCTGAGAATTAGTCTCCTCTCTTTTTTCTTTTTTTTCCTTGTAGTACCCCAAACTGAGATAATGGAGGAAGTCCAATGCATCTTAACAATTTTCCTATTTTGTATGATTAATGTATCACATTACATGATATTAGTTCACTACTGCTGACTCCACATGCACAAGATATCTATGCCAAATCAAAATTATACGTCAAATATTATGTATGAAATTTGTTGGAATTCTTCTAACGCACTTAAAAAAAATATATATTCATAGTTTTAATAAGCTAAGGCCATATATTAGTTCATATATAATTACCAAAATTTATAGGCATCCTTTGTGATTTTCTGTATGTCATGAAACAAAAATAACAAGCATAGTATATTATTATTATTATTATTATTATTATTATTATTATTATTATTATTATTATTATTATTATTATTATTATTATTATTATCATTAGCTGACTGACTTTGACTAGTAAGTAATACAAATATACAATGCGTTATGTGTCAGTGTATCTCTGATCTTATTAATTTATTACTGAAAATCATATATCCGATAATGGTATATATCTCAACAAAATCATAGAAATGACTATAAAAATCGTTGTATTTAGAAAAAAATTGACGGGCATTTACTTTCCGTCGCTTCGTTTTACGAAAGCTTTTGGCAGTTTTTCCATTCCAGTTGTCAATAAGCATAAAACCCCCCTCTCTCTCTCTTTCATCTCAAACCCTTCTCAATTCTCATTCACCAAAAAAAAAAAAACCTAGTTTCTCTTCTCCGTCGCTTCGCTTTTTGGTGTAATTCAGTGCCATCGCACAAGCATCAACCCCAAACCCTTAAAAGGTACTGAACAACGCCCATGGATCGGTTCTGATAATCTGATTAATCTATTCTCCAGCAATATCTGCCTCTTGATCGCCACCTTGTTTGTTCTAATCAAACTGATACTTACTTTCTGGATTTGTTTTTTTTTATTAATGGCTAGATTTGATAATTACAGTTTCTATATCTTTGTTTTGTTAATTAATTAATTGTTCAAAGAGAAACTAGCACATTGTCTGGCATGAGAATCTTTTAAGTTATTTTACTGCTGATTTCTGATTGATCATTAGTTTTAATTCTGATCAATGTGCTATTTCAAGGTGACATGGCTCCTGTCTCTGTCAGAAGATCAGAACGGCTCAAGGGCAAGGCGCAATCTGCTGTAACTCTTCCTGATGATGTAGTAATAGAGATCCTTTCTTGGCTGCCACCGAAGCCCTTCTTTCGCTTCAAATGTGTCTCCAAATCCTGGTGTGCTCTCTCCTCAGTTGCGTATTATCACAACAAGCACTTTCAACCAACTGCACATGGCCTTTTCTACCATACCAATGAGCGTCGTGAGGTTAACAACTTTTATTACTATGCAATTCATATTAGTTTTGTTAACTTTCCAGCTGAGGCTGATAAGGTTAGCAACACATTTAGAGTCTCTCTTGATAACTTCAAATTAAGGGTAGTAGATTGTTGTAATGGTCTTCTCCTTGTTGAAGGACGGGATTTTGATTCGCCACATGCCACTGAAATGTATGTTTATAACCCAGCAATTCAAAACATACTTACTGTGTGGAGTTTACCTCCAAAGCGCCTGCCACGGTTTTATGAAGTTTTTTCTCTAGCATTCGAATTTGATCCCTGCGTCCAGTCCCAGATTCATGTTGTTTGCTTCATGGGCTGGTGCAAACAGGAAGTGGAATATAACTCTTTTAGTATCTTCTCATTTAAGACGGGCAAATGGAAATCGGCAAAAAAGTTGGGTCATGGTGTGCGAATAATTAAGTCTGCTAAGGGCATTTTTGTCAATGGCATGGTACATCGCTTAACAACCAGAAAAGAAATTCTGAGTATTGATCCAAATAGAGGTTCTTATCAAAGGATCCAGCCACCACATTCCCACCCAGCTAGCCGCTTGAATATTGAACAGTGTCAAGGGTTATTGAACTTTTTAACATTGGACAACAACTTTGAACTGTCAATTTGGGTTCTTGAAAGTATTGACAGCCAAGAATGGGTGTTGAAGCATCGTTTGAGCGGAAAGATTTTTGACCATAACTTTGTAATGCATCCATGGAAGAATATACTATTTGTTGCTCCAGTTACTACAGACCATAACAGGCTCATTTCAGTTGATTTAAACACTGGAAAAGAAGAGAAGCTTTGTCTCTTATCTCCTACAGCAGATATGTCTGATTATATTTGGGTTTACATGCCCTATTACAAATGATTGGATCTAGATAGTGTGTGGTAAGAGGATGCATTTTCTATGTGACTTTCTATGATGTATCTGTTCTTATTGTTACTACTTTTACTTGTTGGACTACTGCTGTTTAGACATTAGAACTTGTGCTAAGAGTAAAGGTGTTGTCTTGAATGTTGTAATGGATATGGATTTAGATAGGGAGAACTTGTAGTGAACAGCAAGAAGTTTTTTGGTAGTCACAACTCACCAGCTATTGTCAATTACCTTTCTCTTTCTGATGTTGTTCAGATTACGAGTCCTAAAATTTGAAGTTAACATTAATATTTTAGAATATTGGTATTTCTTGGCCAGGAGAATGGTTGGGAGTGTTACTTAGTTGCGTTCCACTGTGTTATGCTGACAGCTTGGTCTCTTGTGATCAAAGTATTTATCCAAATTGTGCAGAATTGATCTTGGTGAGGGTAAATTATACTCATCAGTTATTTGTCTTGAGTAATAATTAAAAGTTAAACCTTTGACAATTTTATGCTTCCTCTGATAAATAAATGAAATAACCAGGTAACGTATTAACTTGAGAAATTGGAGGATATCATGTTGTTTATACTGTGAAAAAGATAGCCCGTAATAAAACTTAAACACAAGCTTAGTATCCATTATTATGTGATGTTATTTATTAATTTATTTGAAAAACAGGCACTATGGCGTTTATGTGATATTATTTATTTAGGCGTCATGAGCTTACAAACATATTGAACTGTAGAAGATACACTGTGGCTTGACCTCTTAGGCTCTTAGGTTGTCACGTAATAATGTTTGGAAAGAAATTGTCCCATTATCTAGTTTATGCTCTAATAATGTTTGTTGGATAACAACTGGGAATTGTACATAACGCGAAATTAATCTATCTAAGCGGGACTTTAAAATATATCAGGAAAGCACAAAAACGAGTCCTATCCAAGAAAAAATAATATCAAAAGAATAGACTAGAAACTGAGAAAATGATGAGAATTATTATGTATCATCCAAACTATTAGCATCCAACCATCCCCAGGTTCCAAACAGACTTTTATAGACCAGTGACTGGCCCAAACCTATTTAAACATACTCTCCAAACCCTAGCCACATCTGCCTCCTCTCCTCTCGATGAGTCTCTCTCTCTCAATTCTCTTCTCATCGCACCTCCTCCTCGCGCAATCTAGGGTTAGGGTTTCTCAAATCGACGAAGAGTAATGGCAGCTATGAATACTGTTAGGAACTCAAGTCCATGTACAATTTTAATTTTTTTTGTTACATTTAACAAGTTAATTAACTATTGCAAAACGGATCTAGTTATTCAAGCGTTTAACACATAAAAGAGAAACGTGTAGGAGATGGTTACCTCTTTCAAAATCGTATTTGGAAGGCTCAAGTCCTTTCTCGGGTGTGTTTGGATGCAAATTGAATAAGAGGTTGATTTAAGCACATGGTTTCTCTCTCCTCGCTCTTATTCACTTTTGTTCCAACACAATGGTGGTGTTAGATTAAGGGCTTGAATAAGCCCTTATTCGGAATAAGGCTTATTCAAAACGTGTTTGGTTTCATTCCGGATAAGCCCTATTCGGAATAAGACTTATTCAACCCCTACCAAACACACATCGATGGCGTGCTCTCCTCTTCATCTCCTTCATCTTAGGTCCACCAAAAGCATTAACCAACTTTTCAAGACCTTGTGCTAGCAAAGGGTGAGAAATTAGCTAATCCAATTATTTTCCTTCTTCAATTAAATCATTATTTAATCTAAGAGACTATTACTCAACTCATAAGCACCTAACAAAATGCAATTAAAAAATTCAAATGACAGCAAAATAATTTTGCTCCCTCATTAGAGAGGTGGCGGCTAGAAGAATCAAGGAGAGAAATTATTAGGTCACCCAATACTTTCCAATATATGTTTTATATATACTACTTAATTTAATTCCATTTTGAGGATCATTCCCATCTCCATGCCGGCCACGTTATGGGCTTCCAAGCCCATAATGCTTGGTGTTTAAATTCATCTCTAATTTTATTTTAATTGCATTCGTAATTCGGCCCATTTCGGTATATTGAAATATTTCGATTTAATTTATACAATTTACACAATTGTATTAATTGAGTTGAACAAATTTAATTATTAACTTATTGATAATTATTATTGGATTAGCATATGCATTAATTTAATTTCATATGATCACTTTGAGTTATTAATCATAACGGTTCACAACGGTATATAATTAATTAATCAACTGATCATATATTGTATTCTCCAATGCAAATAAACTAAAAATAATGCATTGTTGGTTAAAAATTTATTTGTGTGACCCTCGAGGATTTATGTCATGTTGGCCATGCAAATTAAATCGTTATTTATTTTTAATAATCATAAGTGGTATCTAGCAATACGTTATGATTCCCAATTAACATAAATAAATACTATACCAATACAGTATTTCAATCCTGCATTAGAAAAAGTATCTTATTGTTTTGATTCCTATGTCACATGATATCATTGTATAATCCAAGATAGGAATGTGTCATTCTTGTAGATTATACATTTCTTGATCTAGAGTTGATCTTCTAGTTGCGCGCATACGATCTAACTTCATCAAGGGACCCAGTAGATATCATCACTCACTAGGTCAACTGATGAGGGACATACAGTTGTCTTGATGAACAGTTTTTCTCCGCACAATTCAAGAGAACATAAATTAAATACGTATAGCAGCTCTTATTAGGAATCAACGTTAGACGATATTTATAGAACCTATCCTCATGTGGAAAAACTGAACCATCTCAAACTCGAAATCAAATACGTATGAAATAAATAATGACCAAGCTTTTAAATTTTGCCGAAATAACAGCGTTATTTTCGAAATTTAGGTTTTCCGGACAAAAACGTATTAACATTACAGTTTCAAACTAGAAAAATGCGTAACATGTCATTTTCGAAATAACACCGTTATTTCGCCGAAAATTTTTATTTTTGCAAAGAAAAAACAAAGATAGAAGAGACTTTTTGTACAATATAATTTTATATTATATTATATTATAAATAATTAGGATTATGTAAGCATAATACATCATATAATCATATTTTACTACAGTGTTAATTCGCAACTAGTAAAAACTAAAAACAAAGGCTGCAACTGTAACAAGTCTGGTATATGATCCACAAAAATTATACAAAACATTTCTCCTATTGTACAACTTTACAGATGGGAGGAGAAAACCCATCAAACAAAGGTCGTCGTTTTTTCACCGAAAAAACGACGCACCGTTAAATCAACTCCAAACCGTCATACCGAAAAAAACGCATTTTAAAAGCTTGATAATGACACATAACACAATCTATATATTTATTTCATTGGGTCATGTCATGTGCTATGTTCCAGTAACATACACAAATACAATTAAGTTGGTAACTCATTATCCATGATTTGTAGAAATTAATAATCACTTAACTTGCATACTAATCTTATATGATAATTAATGTTCCTTGTTAATTATCAAGATTATGGACTCTTTAGAGATATTATTGTCATTCTAACGAATGATTTACAGAGATCTACAATTCAGATCCTAAACCTGAATGATCTGCCAATAATAATCTCTAGGAACAAATGATCAAGTATCATCAATAACATAAACTAATATAATAGCCACCAACTGATTGGTTTCTAGGACATATTTCTAACAAATACGGACGTGAACATGGTCCCTGTCGGAGATAGCTCGTCGTCTGGAGCGTCGTCTTCTTCCAAGAAAGCCAAGTGATTCGAGATCAAGAAGTGGAACGCCATTGCTATCTGGGATTGGGGTACTTATTGTTTCTTAATTTTAGAATTTCTTTTGTGTTTTCGCTCTGTTTCCTCTCTCGCCTAGGGTTCAAGTTTGTGCTATTTTGATAATTTTTCACTTAGTTCAATCATTTTGCTTAATTTCAGAATTCCTTTTTGTGCTTTCTATCTGTCTACCATTCCCGATTCTTCAATTTTAATTTTTTTTTTTAATTGCATTGGATGAAGTTTCTTCTCTTATTATTTTTGTTCTTGTCTCAGCAATTAGTCACTGTAGTGGCTAAATTGAGAAGCGTCAATTTTTTCAGAGGAATAATTTTAGTATTTTGAGACTAATATCTGGTTTCTATCTCCTAGAACTGGATTATTACAAGTTAAACAACACTTCTTATTTCTTTGAGTTACGTTCTAATCAAAGTAATGATAGAATTTTAAGAAACAATTTGTAAAGCAGAGACTATTTAAATTGTTGTGGTACTCATGATGCAGGATTTAGTTCAGGACTGCTCTTGTCGCAGTATTTAGTTACGTCTCAAAGCTCTCACGGCACGGTCATACGCCAAGACTGCTTCAACCGGCTTGTCGAATGTGCCGAGCCAAGCTCTTGTTTTCGTACTTATGAAAATTATATACCTGTTCAGTTTATTATGGTAAATGTTTGATTTGTTAATTCAATTTGTTTATGTTGTCTAATTAATATTTGTGTTTCTTCGTTTTGTTGTTTTAAATGTTCATATTTATATTATATAAGAACTAAACTGTCATATTACTGATGCATTTAACTGAAGCCATAGCTCAATTTAACTCGTCCCTTAACGTGTTAAATTGAGCACAAAAAATTACGAAATTAAATTTTTGCTGTAAATAACTGAACACATAGATACTTTAACTTTATGCCTTAACGTATTTAACTGAATAAAAAAAACTAAAATTTCAAATTATTGATGCATATAACTGAACATACTTTTAAATAATCTCTTAAAGTGTTTAACTGAACCAAAAAACTAAAAATCCAAATTATTGATACATCTAACTGAACGCTTACACACTTTAATTCATCCCTTAAAATATTTAACTTAACCCTTAAATCAGTATATTTGATGGCGTCAGCACCAAAATATTTTCGGAAATTGATCAAAAGAATTTTACTGACGTCAGCCGGAACCATTTCTAATTCCTTGGTCTGTTGAATGCTTGAATGTTTTTTCGTTGGATTCTGTATATCACGCCTGTAGAAATTCTCAGATGAAACAGCTACGTTACCTTATGTATGTTCATTGGAAATGAAATCTCGTCCCGCGCGGGACTGTCCAGCGCACTGCTACGAGCCGTGTGATTTAATCTCAATGGCAAAGGGAGCCCCGTGCATGTAACCTGATTGGTAAGCCCGAACCGTCCAGATCAGATCGGACGATTCGTAGGCTGCGCTGGACGATCCCGCGCGGGAGCAGATAAGGATTCATGTTCATTGTTCTATTACACTGGATATAAAATTATAATTTTTGTCATACATGTTTCTGGTGTTCTTCTATATGCAATCATTCAATAATAAGTTTTAAAGCGATTGAATATCTTCTTCGTACGAGGCATGCGAGGATTAATTATCTCTAAATATCTGTAACTGCACCGTCGTTTAGTATTCGAGAATAAGTCATCTTACCTTTTTTTTTCTTTTTTTTTTCTTTCTTGTTTCTCCCTTCCTTGTAGTACCTCAAACTGAGATACAACTGGAAGTCCAATATATATTTTGTCTGGTTAATGTATCACAGTACATGATATCTGGATCGCTACAAGGTATCTCTGTTTGTTGGAAATCTTTTAATGCATTTTGCGAACATATATTCACATTTTTAATAAACTAATTAAGGCCATATATCAGTTCATATAATTACCAAAATAATAAACACTCTCTATTTCTTTTACTTACAAGTAAAATTTTACCTTTTATTAAACTTTAAGATGCATTGATTGAATATCATAAAAAGAGGTGCATTAATATTTGTGCCTTTGTTTATTCAATTTTTTCCATCAATTTAAGCCGGAATTTCAAGTCACATAATACCAAAACTGAAAGAACCTTCATTATTTATTCTGCCATGATTTTCTATAGGTTCTGCAACAATCATAACGAGCATAGTATATCATTTTTAAAAGCTGACTAACTTTGACTTGTAAGTAAAAACAATGTATTTTTATAATTTATCTCTAAGTGATTATTAATACAAACTCATATATTTGATAATAATATATCTCAATAAATCAGAGAAATGACTAAATAAAAATACATCATTGAAATAGAAAGTTTCGACGGGCATTTACTTTCCATTGCTTCACCTTACAACGGAAATTTATTACTGTCATCTGCAATTTTACTAACCCTACCATCGCTAAATATAAAGTGAACATATACATCAAATAAAGTGAACATATAGAGGATCTAAGTGAACACATACAAACAAATAAGTTCAATAAAAATAAGTTGAATATGCATGTAAAATTCTGAACAAATAATAACAACACTTATTTATTTGTAAGTGTTCATTTAGATAGTCTATATGTTCACCTTGTTTGATGTATATGTTCGCTTTATATTTACCGATGACAGGAATGACAAAACTGCATATGACATTTATCATTCCTGACTTACAACAGCTTTTAATTTACAAATAAATAAATAAAATAAAAATAAAAACTTCTTAAAATAAACAAAAACTCTCTCTTCCCAAATTAAGTGCACTAACTCGCTGACATTCTGTCTCTCTCTTTCATCAAACCTAGTTTCTCATTCATAAAAAAAAAAAGGAAAAAAAAAAACGCTAGTTTTTCTGCTTCGTCCCTTCGCTTTTTGGCGTCGATCAGTGCCAAAGCACACGCATCAACCCCAACCCTTAGAGGTACTGAACAAGGCGCATGGATCGTTTGTGATTAGTTTATTTTCCAGAAATATCTGCCTCTTAATCGCCACCTTGTTTGTTCTTGTCAAACAAATACTTACTTTTCAGGATCTCTTTTTTAATTAATAATTAAATTGGATGGTTACAGTTTCTGTTTCTTGGTTTTATTAATTAATTATTTCAAAGTGGAACTAACACATTGTCTGACATGGGAAGATTTGAGTTATTGATTTCTGAACAGGAACCTTATTATTATGCTATTAAATTCAGATTAATTGATATTTTGTGTTAGTCATTCTTTTTTCTTTTGATTTCTGAATTGATCATTAGTTCTAATTTCTAGACTCTAATTTGGGTTATTTGTCTCTTGTTATTTCAAGGTGACATGGCTCCTATCTCTGCCCGAAGATCAGAACCCCGAAGATCAAAACGGCTCAAGAGCAAAATGGCATCCGATCATGAGCTTTTACAGACAAAACCTGATGGTTAGCATTCCTCAAAACTTAAACTTCTTACTAATTCAGGTTATTTATAAGCAAAATTTCTGGAAATGGGCAGCTCTTGGGTACAAGGGGTTTGAGCATATTGATAGCTGATGTTGTGCAGAGGGCTTTATTCCAAGATTATTGTTTCATAGTAGATTTGCTTTTAGTACTGTAACTGTTTTGTACATATCTTATACTTTGGTGGCATGGTTTTACAACAGATAAATAAGTGCTATAAATTTTGGGTGCGCTTTCAGGATAGTTAATTTGATGGTTTGAATCTTTGTTTTAGTGAAACAAATTTGTCAGTGTTAACAATGTCAGGAGGGAAAGGATTATTGATAAAGTCCTTGAGATTTCTGAAGTGCACACTAATGGCAACAACATTATTTATTTATATTTATATATTTTTATTATTTTTATTTTTTCGTGGTAGTATGACCGCAAAGAGGGCAAACAAATAGATACATGAATAAATGAACAAACCTTTGTTTTATATGCAATTCTGATTTTTTCTCCTCATGGTTTTCAAGGATCGGCTACTTGCGCCTCAACTCATTGCACTACTCAGCGAAAGAACAAGATGGCAAGAATAATAGCTCAATCTGATGTGACTCTTCCTGATGATGTAGTAATAGAAATCCTTTCCTGGCTGCCACCAAAGCCCTTCTTTCGCTTCAAATGTGTCTCCAAATCCTGGTGTGCTCTTTCCTCAGTTGCGTATGACCTTAACAAGCATTTTCAACCAACTGCACATGGTCTTTTCTACAACACCCTTCCTATGGAGGCTGGCGAGGTTGACTACTTTTCAACCAACGCATCTTCTGTTGGTTTTGTCAACTTTTCCGCTGAGGCTAGTGAGGTTGACAACACATTCAACATCTCTCTTGATAGCGATAATTTAAAGGTAGTAGATTGTTGCAATGGTCTTCTTCTTGTTAAAGGATGGGATTTAGGATCGGGACATGACAGTGATTTGTATGTCTACAACCCAGCAATTCAGAACATACTTGCTGTGTGGCACATACCTCCACTGAAGCATCTATCACGGTTTTATGAAGCTTTTTCTTTGGCTTTTGATCCTTGTGCCCAGTCCCAGATTCATGTTGTTTGCTTCACGGGCTGGTGCAAAGAGGGAGTGGAATATAACTATTTTCAGACCTTCTCATTTAAGACAGGGAAATGGAAGTCGACAAAAAAGTTGGGTCATGGTGTGAGAATCATCACTTACGTTCAGGGCACTTTTGTCGAAGGCAGGGTGCATCGCTTAACAACAAGAAAGGAAATTTTGAGTATTGATCCTAATAGATGTTCTTATCAAAAGACCCAGACACCTCATTCCCATCCAAGTAGTCACGTGTATATTGGGCAGTCTCAAGGGTTATTGAATTTTTTAACATTTGACAACAACCTTAAATTGTCAATTTGGACTCTTAAAAGTTTTGACAGCCAAGAATGGGTGTTGAAGCATCAACTAAGCAGAATGAATTCCGTCAAAAATTTAGTGATGCATCCAGGGAATAATATACTATTTGTTGCTTCACAACATAACAGGCTCACTTCAGTTGATTTAAACACTGGAAAAGAAGAAGAGCTTTGCATCTTACCACGTGGAGCAGCGCTATCTCATACATCACCTGGCTGCATTTGGGTTTACATGCCCTACTATTTGTAATGAATTTATGTAGGGAGAACTGGTCGTGACAGCAAGATGTTGTGTTTATAGTCACAAGGTGTTCTCAGTTCTCACTGATTTTTCTTTCTCAAATGTTGTCAGATTAAGGTTTCTTAAAATTTATTTTGAGTTGCATTAGTGTTTGGAAGATTGGTAGTTCTTTTCCAGGAAAATGTTTGGTAGTGTTGGTACTTGGTGGTATTACTAGGTAGTTATGTTTCTGCTCATCTGCTGTGTTATACTAATTAACTTATAATTTGGTCTCTTGTGATCAAAGTGTTTTCCATGTTTTTGTTTAATTGATCTTGGTATATATTATACTCGTCACTTATTCAGTTTTGGCAATATTTAAAAGTTAAGTCATTGATATTTTTTTGTACTTGAGGAAGAAGTTGGGCATAATGGGAACTATAACTGATATCTGTTGGCTATATGTTCTCAAAGATGCTACAGACAAACAAACTTGAATTACTTAATTAGTGTTTTCTTAAACACAAGTGGTTACACGAGAAAGAAAATTAGCGTAAGTTGTTGAACGGTTATCTGATTAACGAAAAACCAGCTGATGTATTAACTTGAGAAATTAGAAGAAATCATAATGTTGGTAAAGTTTATTACACAGTGAAAAGTAGTTTCATAAATATAAAACTTAAAACACAAGCTCAGTATCCATTATTTTGTGATGTTATTTATTTCGGTGTCATGACTCATGAGCTTACAAACATTTGAACAAGTATTATAACTTATTTTAGAGAAACACAGACTAGAAAGTAAACAATGGGTTCTGGGTTATTGGTTATGGGTCTGAGGACCACTCAAGGCGGCCCATGAGCCCAATATAAACAAGGCTTTTCAGTTTTCGCCAAACAGAAATTCTCACATTAACGATATAAAATGATCCGACTGTATAAACTAGGGTTTTAAGCTGCTGTACCTACGCCTCCATTTTTATTTCTTCCTACTTCCCTTTTCTTATACCTCTCTCTCTCTCTCTCTCTCTCTCTCGTACAACAATGGCGGCGGCTGTGGCTGAGCAAGAGGTCAAGCTCTTCAACAGATGGTCCTTCGACGATGTTCAGGTCTCTATTTCTCTCTTTCGCCTCCATTAACGATATGCTATTTCAATGTCTTCGTTGTTTTCTTCTTCAAATTTTATCTTTTTTTTTTTTACGCTTAGTGCTAGAGGCAGGATAATCACATTGCTAGTTGCTAGATTCTAGATTCTATCTCTTATATTGTAGTTCTTTAATTATCCCAATGTTGATTGATGTATGAGGGATTAGGCGGAGGTATTGCTAGCGTCACTCAATATTGCTGATGTAATTTTTTAATAAAATTTTGTGAAAAGCTTAGTAATAGTACTATCCTTTGATCATAATTGCAATTTGATTTTTGACAAAATGTCATATTACTTCATTGTTATCAGGTGACTGATATGTCGTTGAGCGATTACATAGCAGTGACGGCAACAAAGCACGCCACGTATCTCCCACACACGGCTGGGAGGTACTCCGTGAAGCGCTTTCGCAAGGCACAGTGCCCCATTGTTGAAAGGCTAACCAATTGCCTTATGATGCACGGCCGCAACAATGGAAAGAAGCTCATGGCAGTCAGAATTGTGAAGCATACCATGGAGATCATCCACCTTTTGACTGATCAGAACCCAATTCAAGTCATAGTTGATGCCATCATCAACAGGTACATATATCTTCTTATTTATGCACAATTTTAAAATTTGTTGGCTACCCTCCCTTGATAGAGTTTTTCTATTATAATGGTAGATAAAAGGATTATTTATGGAATCTAGATAATAAACCTAATTGGTAAAGCTCTTTGGTTTTGAAGAAAAAAAGGGTTTGTGATGTTATGGTCTGATGGAGATTACAATGTTTCCCTAAACATTGTACCTTACATGTCATATCTGCTATGAAAGATCTGAACCTTTGAATATTGAAACTCCCCTTTAAAATAGATGTCTTGTTGAGTTTTAAGTTCGATTCCATTTTTTCTGAGGTTCTAGTTTCTACTCGTAGCGTGTTGTCATGCAGTACATCCTTTGTTCCTTCATCATTCTTTGTTTTTGACCTGTTGATTCTTACTAGATCTGTCAGGTATACAATTGCCATGAAACACTTGTCGGGTATGCTATAGTTTAAAACTTCTTGTAAATACAGTAATGTATGAGGTTATATCTACAAATACTGGAATGAAATGTTCACAGATGGCCAACCCAGGATCACTAACTTTGCATTTTCATGAGGATGGGATTCTAACACAATCTTGTTAATCCTATTTATAGTGGGCCCCGTGAGGATGCTACTAGGATTGGCTCAGCTGGTGTGGTTAGGAGGCAGGCTGTTGATATTTCACCATTAAGACGTGTAAATCAGGCTATTTACCTTCTTACTACTGGTGCAAGAGAGAGTGCCTTCAGAAATATAAAGACCATTGCCGAGTGCCTTGCGGATGAGCTCATCAATGCAGCCAAAGGTTCTTCCAATAGGTAAGATTTATTTTTTTTGTTGAACCTGATTGAACATGTGTTATGCATGACAATATGACATCAAACTTTAACTATTTCAAATGGCTTGAAAACAAATTACCAGAACACGTTGTCAAGTCTCTTTGTATCTAGTGATTGCTTTGTTAAGATTATTGTTTCTTAATATTTCAATGCCCTCAATAGAATTGACACCCCGTTTTGTTGAATTGTTGTTTTGTTTTGGTTTAATTCGCCAAATTTACCTTTTGTATTCTTGTGAAGAACATTGAGCATATGAATTTTATTTAAGCAAAAACAATACCACTTTTCTGATAGCTTATAAATACTTAATTATATATTGACAGTTATGCAATCAAGAAGAAGGACGAGATTGAGCGTGTTGCCAAGGCCAACCGTTGAGCGTGCCTCCTTTTTAAGTTACAATTTTGAATCATGTTTCTGAAAGTGCTCCATTTCGATATATGATGTTTAATTTATGTTTCTCATGTTTTGGTTTTGTTGCATATGCGGGATCAGTACATTTTAGGTTTTATTATATGTTTGCTGAAAGAGCTAAATCTCAAAATTAAAACGTGCTCTATATATGCTGATTGCTGATGCCTTCTGAGTTCTCTTCTGTAGTATTAGAGAGAAGTCAGTGTGCACTGCGCCTAAAATCTCTGTTGTATTATCTTTAATTTCTAATCTTCACTTCATCCATACAATCTAAAATGTGTAGATTTATATCTATACCATCAATTTTTTATTTAGCATTAGATTTAATTTAAATTAAATGATAAAAAAATCTTTACAGTGGATGTTTCTCGGCATTTGCCCGAAGGAATCCCATTTATGTTTTGTTCAGAAATCCTTATAAAATGTTTTATTTAAATTAGGAAAAAAATGCACATGATTAAGCATAAACTTTTACAATAAATTAAAAAATATATATATTTTGTATTAACTTGGAAAATTTGGCTATACCATAGACATACTAAGAGTATTATATTTATGATTAATACTATCATGGGTGAATGTGGGGCAAACACTCCTGTTGTTATGTTCATTGGCTTCCAATTTTCAATGGTTCTCTTTTGTAACAACGTAGGTGACAAGCACTAATTAAATGGAGCTGAAATAATTAGCGCGATTGTCATTTGACTTTCAAAATATCAAATTCCTTTTTTCTGAGAATTTATTGTTCAAGACTTCACAAAACGACTCTTCACAGCCTGGAATACTACAAAGCACGTGATTAAAAAGGTTTGGCTTTGTTCAAGCCTGCTGATAAAGATCATTTATAGTGGCGAACTTCAGTGCCTTCCACCTTGAAGGCTTCAACTTCCTAAGGATTTAAAAATGAGTATGTCGTGTCATTCAAACTCAAAATACAACACAAAATTCTGTTACAAAAACAGAAACTTCTACTAAAGATGGTCTTACTAAGAGGGGATGGCCTGGTCAAACAAAGTTATTTTTTGTCAGCGTGATGAAACTATGTATCACCATTTCTTTGTTTCTTGCAAATATATGAAATCCATTTGGTTTCCGCCTAAACAAATGTCAGCATGCTAGTTATGGTATATTCCCTTTTCAAAATTATCCACCCTTTCACCATGAAGAAATGGGTTAGATCCTCAGTCAATGACCGAGTACCCTCTATATCCAACTAGAGTTCCCCGTCTTTTTCCCTCTTAATTGCAGCTTTAGGGTCTTATTTATAGTGCTGATGCACTTATCATTTTGCTCCATGATAGTAATGCAACACTTAAATAGCATAAAGGATCAAAATGCCTATGCTCCAAGATTCATCTAATATCACTTAACAGTGTAACATGTTCTTATAACTGTAACAGAGACCAAAATATATATACACAATAGTTCCTTAAACTCTACTGTCAACTCCAGTAGAATATTTCTCATAAAGCAAAAGAAATGAATTTTGACTAACCAACTGCCCGATAAGGGGGAAAAAAAAAGAATCTCTATTTCTACAAAAAATTTGGTGCTTATTTATACTTTCTAGCACAAAAGCACCATAATTTCTTACTAAGAAGCCCTATTTCTTCTCAATTTGGTAATAAAAGCAAACAAAAATCACAGGGCTATTATGAAATTATTTTTAATTTGCCGGACTTCGGTTTCTACTGAAGACACTGATACCGGGCAGCCTAATTCCAAAGCGGCCGGAGCCAGATGAATTGCCACTACTCATTTCAGCTGACTGAGATGACCCGTTTGACTGAGATGGTCCACTTGACCCATTTGATATATCAATCAGGCCTGGTTTCACTGAGTTTGATCTAGAGAAAGCCGGACCGACAGGGTTTGACACCCCTTTAAGTTCCTACATAAGAATACACCATCAACAGTTTTCAAAATATTGCAAGATCACTATATCGTAAAACACATGCAGGCAAACAATCACCACTCCTTTTATAGTTTTACTTGTCAATAACATTCAACATTCTGCACTAGCACACAACCACTAGGTCAAAGTGGATAGTGTAGGCATGTATCCCATCAAAGACCCAATTTTACTACTGCAAACTTACATGTTGGGTTTCGACTTATGATGTTACATTCAATTTTTTGCTCGACAAATATCAATTGATCGAGCCCGATAGTTTGATAAAAAATCGTAAATATTTAAATATGGTGTCACGATGAACAAATATTGGAAAATGATGGGAGCAATTTCAAAATGTTAGCAGGTAAGAAAGTGTAAGCTGAGCAAACCTTAAGGAATGTCTCTGAAACAGTAGTTGAGCGATGAACCTAAAAACATGTAAATTCTACGTTAGAGAATAAATGAAGTATGTCGCAGACAGAAATTACAAAATCAAGTGTGCAATTTGAAAAAGAAAAGACACAGAAATATACTAAAAGATCAAACCTTAGGGGTAGGTATGGGTGTAGATGTCTCTCCTGATGCAGAAGTAGTTGGTGAAGGTGGTTTGATTGCTATAGGTGGCAGAGATCCAGCCTGGAAGTTAATTGTGATACAATAAGATAAGGTCTGAAAATAAAAGGCTTGATGACTTTTAGTGCCTCAATATACAGATAAGCACCTATATTTCACTTCTACATGTATGCGAGTGTATGTCCATTTAAATCTATAAGAATATATATGCTGTAAATTGAACTGCAAGTCAATTTATTATTTCCCTTAGCATTCTGAGAACGTAAACTGCATAATTAAGACTTAAAATTGACCTTCAAAATTTAACAATGCAGTCTATAAGGTAAATTTTGCAAATTTAGGAAAAAATTTTACCCTATTGACTGGCAAACTCTTTGAGGATTCAAGAGCTGCACGGGATGAACTGGCCGATCCTCCCTGTTCAAAGAGCACAAAATAAATAAAAATTAAACAAGAGCAGATTGAAATTAATCAATTTCTCAAAATAAAATTTGTGCTTCTCAGAGATTATTCTGTAAAAATGTAATTTGCTCCTTTTTCTTTATAGAAAATGATGCTTATGACTGCATTGCATTACCACCAAATGCCATTTATACTCATGCATGCCACTGAAGAACGAAATATATGCATGGCCTCCACAAAAGGTGCCAGTAACGTACAAATGGAGCTAGTAAGTAGTAACAAACATGACTGCATTGCTTTTCCTCATTACTCATTCAAAGCATGCAGTATATATGGGTATCTATCCACTTCAAGAAATAGGATGCACAGAAGGTAAAAGCATATGCAATATTCTGGATCTAATAAGTGACAGTGTCATTCTTGAAGGGTGATGTTAGTTGCATAAAATACAAAAAGATAGGCGACTTACCAATAGCATCTCAGAATTACGATCCTGCTCGAGTCTACTCGCAAATTTGCACAACTCAGAAATTCCTCTTGTTGTCATATCCTAATTGCAAATAAATGAGAACCATAAAAAAACAAAAGGGAGGTTTAGGCAAATAGAAACAACAATGGCCAACATTTTAAGATAGATTTCTAGTACAATCTCTTCTATTTTTCCAATAATGCATCAAATTTAACAAGATATTGAAACTTAAAACAACATTTACCTGACTATTCTCTAGTCGACCGAGCTTTGTTTCCTGACATATAAATAAAGAAGTAATAAATTAACACCAAAATATATTAATTTTATCCCAGAATGGCTGTTCATATGCGTGCCTTATTGAAAAAGATTTTGACAACATGTTATAACTTCATGAAGTAATTCAAAATTCCCAACCTCACAAGGTCAATATAAATACTAGAAAAAGGCTAACTTACAAGAGTTTGGACGACACGATGGACAGATTGCATTTCCTCTTGAAAAGCAGTTATATCTCCATTTAATACTTTCACCTATATTAGGGATAAAAATGATAAACATTCTTTAACAAGAAATTTTGGATCTATTATTGCCCCTTATTCTCACTTGGTCATGTTTAGATTACAGAATTAGAGGTTCATATACCTTTGAAGGAGGGGCAGAGTCATTACTACTGTCCACATACCTCCATAAAGGTAAAGGGTTCATTTACAATTATTTCTGTTGGATTTATGATGCAAACAGGTGTACCCAGGTGATGAGCACTAATTGTCGACAGGGGAATAAAAGGACGAATGATCAATCCAGGACAATTGAATCCCACTTCAAAGAATAACAGTGAAACTCAGTCATCAATTAGTACAAGGCTGGACTATCGCAAAAAAACAAATTAGGCAAACCTACAACACAACGAACTAACCACTAAAATAGAAGACAATGCAGATGTACCAGATGAAATGTAATGTTAAGTACATCACTAAAGGAACCATATCATAAACATACAGACACCGATAAATGGCATGTAGAATTGATAACCAATTATCTAAACCCCTTGCTTCCAAATTTAAAGATCTCTAAGCACTTTGCAAACTTAAAAGCATACAAACTCTCGTTTTACTATCAACAACATAATAAAGAGCGAAAGGAGAGCAATTTCAAATTCGAATAGAAAGATGCTTTTAGTGTAGGTCAGTGGTGTTATAATGACATTTGTCATGCTCTTAGCACAATAAGGTTTTCTCAATTTGCAGGGATTCAAAAGACACTTTGAGATTGAAGGCATGTAAGCCTTTTTTCTTATAGGTCGTTCACTAAAAATGCTAAAAAAAAAATACACCAAACCAAAGTTCTGTTATTTAGCCAATCTCTCTACTCAAATCAACACAATTAATCCTTTAATAGAGAACCAGAACACACCTCATCCCGGGTGGACTCAGTTATTTCCTTGCACTCATCCAGACGGCAGTCTACACGGTCAATCCTTGTTGCAAGAAATTTCTTTGCAGCCTGAAACCAAAAGGTTACAAGAATTTAGAATTTTCCTCCAAGAAACCAAACAACTCCAGAAAAGTCATAGTTAACCAAACCAAACTGTACCATTTTGACCCATAAACAAGAAATCAAGCTCTGCACCTCTCCAACACCCACAACGTCCCACAGACAAATGATCGCCCAACCAACCAACCAACCAACAGAGCAGACCTTAAGGGGTGCTAATACAGATTAAAGGAGGTCTGAAAAAATTTGGATGACCATTTTGCATACCATTCTCAATGTTGGCAACCTTAAATAAGATGTACTTGCATTTTAGGTTTCCACCTTTTAAAAGAGAATATAATAATAAAAGAATAAGTAGAAACGAATAACCAAATGAGTCAAAAGGAAAAGACGTTAGAAGGATCAAGGCAAAACATGGGTTTAAGAGTAATATTAAAATGGATGTAAAACAAAAGAGGTAGGAAAAATTGGGCTGGAAAAAAAAACATACAGCAATGGAAGATTGAACTTGCTCAAGCTGTTTTCCTACTGCTGCACTAGCATCAGCCAAGCCACGTCTTGTGACAAACATCATATCTGTAATCTTCCACCCCTGCCACATTAAAAATTATATACAAATAAGTACAAATGTTCTATGATATAAATTTGAAATACCTTACAGGCGAACTTGGCCTCTACAAGTCAGTACCCACAGATATAGGAATCAAAACAACCTTCAGATGCAAATGTACTGTAGATAAGGTTCCAAATATAACAAAATAGAAAAACACCATCCACACAGCAGAGGAAAATGAGTCAAAAACTACCTTCCAACGAATGTACAAATAACCAACTGCACCGACCACAACAATTGCTTTAACGCGATTAAAAGTAACACCTCCCCCTGAACCAGAAAATCAAATGAGAATTGTGCAACGCAAAGCAACAGCAGTAAATAGTTTTATAGGTCTGTTTTGAGCATTCATATCATGCCTAAAGATGATTGAATAAATATTATGTACCTGAACTGGTGGTCACAATTGTGACAGATCGAGATGAGGCCAACTGTTGTAACTCCTGTCTCAAGTTATTTACCTAAAGGTGTTGAAATATACAATGCAAAATAGCAGTTATAAGCATCATAGGGAAATCAAACTGTGCAAAATTAAACATGCATAACCATAAAAAGTCAAATGGAAGTGCAAAATCAATTACCTGGTCTAATAGTGAATCGGTTCTGGGTTTACTAGTAGATGATTTCGGGCTCTCTTTGTCATGCTGAACGTACTTCAAAATCTACCAAGAAAAAGAAATATCATAGCATTTTAAAATTATACGTTACTACCTTTTGCAATAATGCAGAATGAAACAAACCTCCCTCAACAATTTTGTACATAATATATTAATCAACAGTTCCAGTTAACATCTAATGATATAGCCAAGGGGCCCCTTTAGTATGAAATAAACTATCTTCAATGCATAACTTCAAAACATATCCAGGGAACTATTTGGGGAACTTTCTTAAAAATCATCACCATTTCAAAATTAAGGTTGTGGTGCTAAAATTTAATTTATCAACAAATTACCTTAAAAGCACCAGAGAAAAGGTCTTTTATTCCAGGCACACCCCCTTCATTAGCAATGGTGGATCCAATGATAGCTGAAAAGACAAAAAAAAATAAATTAAAATAAATTTGTACATGTACCAAACAACTAAACCATTTAATAATCACCTGATTAAAAACAGAACAGAGTAGTGTTATTTATCTCTGATCAAATCTAACCAACACACTGATTAATAATTATACTACCTAGTTACTAGTAACCTGATTAGCAATATAAGAACAAAATTACAAGTATCTTTTCATGTATTATACGCTTTTCAACGGGAAAAAAAAAAAGAAAGAGTAAACCCAAAACTAAAACCAAAAAGAAAAAGAATTTGGCTTTCATCATATCAGGAAACAAAAACTTCAATAACTCGTCAAAACAACCAAGTAGAACGCTAATTCAAACTTATCATCTATTCCCCGTTCCCCAAGTCACAGAAATGCGATCGATTACAGCCAACAAACCCCAGCCTTTGCACAACCACGCCCATATTTCGCTAATTACAAGGAAAACAAACGAAAAACAACACAAAATCATCTAAAAATAGAGCGGAAATTTCACGACCCAAGTACCTGCGCTTACTGCGAGCGCGAGTTTCCCAAGCGCCATGCTTTTGATCAAAGCCCAAGCCCGAGACGATGAAAGCGTAGCACCATCTAGGTGTAGGTATTATTTCTCGATTCGATCGTTTTTCCTAGTTTAGTTGAGCACACTTGGTGGTTTCTAGGGTTTCTGATTTAAGAGCTCGACCCTCGAACTGGTGTGCTTGCCTCCTCGCAATTCTTTTCGCTCTCGCACAAATTGCGACTGCATTGTACGTACCACTACCATTCCCTCTCCATTTCCCTAAAATGGAGATCTCCATTGAATTAAATAAGCAGTATAGTCCTTCCTTCCACATTAATTCCCTCAATTATAACTAATATATATGTAGGTGCAATACTAAATTCAAACAAATAGTTTCTTTATTAATTATTATAGTACTTGGCGAGCGCTCATAAGTTAATTTGTAAATTTTAAGGACTCACTCCTGGGTGTTGCTTATTTGCTGATTTTCAATAATTATAAAAAAGGTGCCTTTTATTCAGCAATTCAATGATTTCTGACTTCAGGGTCATAAGGAAGTTTGTATTTCCAGTCTCATTGGAAACGGAGAGTAAAATCCAACAAAATGGCAAAGTGGCCGCGTCAGAGATTGATTTTTTTTATCTACTGACTGAAGGTGGGCCAACACAGTGACCATATGAACTTCAAAGAGAAAAGCAACTCTTTTCTTCGTAAATCATTTTCCAGGCATTAAAATATATTATGACTATAATCATTTTTTTACAAGGAATTTCATGCATTTCATTAGAAAATTTTTGATTAAAATAAATTTTTACATCACTTGACCATTATTTTTATATTAATAGATCCAACGAAATTATGAGAAACCAAATGAAATCCCATGTGAAAATCATTTTAATCAAATTCTATATATATATTGAATGAATTTTAAAATTATAATTTATATCCAACAGTTGTCTGTTGGCTAAAAAAAAAACATATACCTTGTGTTTATTCATGATTATCCTACTTTTTGTATAAAATATCAATTTAAGGATGGATGCGTGTAAATAATTTCAGATCGGTTGTATCAAACTCTTTTTATATCAATATGAACCATTAATTTTAAAAGATGATATATATCTGTAGTGTGAATGAGTTATATAACTCAGACAAAAGATTATTGACACTTTATTTTAAAAAAAATAAAAAGGTTAAGATTGTTGGACTGATTTTACAATATCTCTATCGTCTAACTTGCATGCACGCATATAAGAAAGAAGGATAAACAAGAATAGGGTATAAGAAAGAAGGAAGATGGAGGATAACTTTTGATGGAGAATAGAGGCTATACATTATCGATCTGAAATATCATATTAGCTTGCAATTTTAATTAGCAATTATAGTGAATACTTTGTGGCCTACTAATAGGAGAATTAGGCTAATTTTCAAGAGATCAAGGAATCAAATCTGCGTATGAGTACAATTTTAAAAAATAAATGGCTTTGACATTTATTATTATTTTTTTAAAATTGTTCGAATCAAAATTTCAAATTACAAAAGCACTAATTCATATTTGAAATGGAACTAATTGCACGAATGGATATAATATGAAATTATTTTTATTATTGGTTTTTTTTTTTTGGATATGCTAGCGGCTACCTAGAGGAGAATATAATATGAAATTATTATAACACAAATTGGCTAATTGCTAAAGGTGCCGTTTTGATCGCTTAGGAATAAGAGGAATAACTTATTCCTACGCAGAAAATATTGGAAAATGTGTAACTTTGTGAAGAGTTTGGATGGTTAGGAATAAATTTCCGTCTAGGAAGAGACTATTCCTTTTATTCCTAAGCGATCCAAACAGCTCCAAAAAGTACGGTGCTGATACTCGTGCGCCAAAAAAATCATATTATATAAATTTGGAAATGAAGATGTTCTAACCTAATATAATATCCCATAAAATGATGATTTAAATTTTCAAATATTGCAACTCTCTACCTGCTTCATCTAACTTAATTGTACACATTGACAACACGATTTCATTTTAGCTTTCTAAAAGAACAATAGGATTTTCAATTTGAATTAAGAAATAAATTATTCCTATATTTGGAGTAAACTCGACAAATGATAGAAATCTTATATACTACTTATTACGTCGAAAAGAGCAAATGCTGAAGCTCGATATCTTTCCTCATCTCGCCTGCGCTATGAAAAGGAGTTATTTGATGAAAATTAAGCGATCTAATTAAATTATATCTAAATATTTCAGACAATTTTTTACGTAAACCGACCGATTTGAATTGCACGACTACATCAATAATTGACGCATCGAATGCAAATAATTTAAAGACAGGATGCGAAGTCCATTTTCAACTAGTTTATTTTTTCTTGCATAAGAGGGCAAACTTTGGCCGAGCAACTCAAACGTGTATTGTATACTGTCAAGTTTGTGTCTGAGAAAGAAACACTTGGCTATGTTTCGCATCTGTGAACAAAAAATGGTTTGGACTCCATTTGCGACAAAAATGGAGAGGATTTGCTTTTAACACCCCTTTCTATTTTATTTATTTTATTTTTGAACACGATTTCCCCTTTGGCTTAAGTGGTACTGGAGAGTCGTCCGTCAAAGAGCAAACATGTTTCTTTTCTTTGACTTTCCTAATATAATTTATTCTTCTACCAATTAAAAAAAAAATTCTTCTAAATATAACATCGCCTTCCTTCAAGAAAGAAACATGCGATAACTTGGGCCTGTAAGTGTATGCCTCGCTAACGGGCTAACGGGCTGCAGATCGCAGATTACAATTTACGTACAGTCCTTAAATATTTGTCTTTGGATCTCTTAGGAAGTTTCATATTCATTTTCAGAACCCTTCTAAATTCGTGAACATTTTCGATTGATACTATATATAACCAAGATATCTGCTTCCATAAGGATCTTTGCAAAATTAAAAAAGAAAAAAAAAAGAGCATATGCTTTCTCAATGCAAAATTAATTCCAACTATAGAGACCCCAGAATAATTACGACAATACGCAGTGTAATCATATTTGTCACATTGTCGCAGAATATTTCTGCTTCCAGAAGGGTCTTTCCAAAAAGGTAATGTTATTTTTTTAACCAACTGAAAAGCTTAGTTTGAAATTTTGAGACTTTTCCATAATATAGATAAGCCAAATTCACAGTATGTACAGTGTTTGCTTTCATTATTTTTTAGAGTTTCATTTATATGTAATACTTATATCTCGTGCATATGGAATTTTATAAGAAGAAAGTTATTAGTTTAATATGCTTTATGCTAATTCGATTTTTTTTTTTTTTGACAATGACATATCTCTTTATATTCCTGGAACTGGAATATATAGCGCAAAAAATACTTAATTATGTTAACTCCTTAATGGAAGATGCTCTTAATTTAGTTGAACCCCAATTAAATATGTTATTATAGGAACTCAGTTGGACCTAATAGAAGAACTGCTCATTTTAACATCAATCAACTGGGAAATACAAAGCATATATATAATGCACGCACCAATTAGATTCCCATGCATCAAGAGGAAATTACGAAGAGCAAGAAAAGTGTTGTGCAAAAGAGAGCAAATATGAGCGCCTCATTAGATGCATTGCTTATGGCAGCCAAATGCGAGGAAGACGTCTTACGCCAATACGTTGAACACGACGATGACTACATCCCGCCATATCTCCTCAAGTGCAATTATGAACTAAGTTCATGCAGTAGTGCTAGTGACGAAACAGATTACTTTTCTTGTGATACATCAGAAGATATCGAGGAAGACAATGCAAGAAATTATGCACCGGATAAAGTATCGACCATGGTCGAAGGCGACGACTCTCCTCTCTATGCATCAGAATATATTAAGTTTTTTCTACCATCCTATTGTGATCCAATTGAATATAACAGTAGATGTGCTTCATGGATTGAAGAGAATTTTATGTTTCTGACGAGTGGGCTTATAAACGATACTAATGGTAAAGAGAGCATTGAGGGTTTGTTCCATGATAATAGTGTCGAGGGAGAGGAAATCCCTTTGAAATCAATCTCTTTAATTTGTAAATTAGGGAATTGATATAATACCAAGCTTGAAATCAATCTCTTACCAAGCTTGTACCAGTCCCTTTACGGCCTCCACACTAGTTAATGAAATTTGTAAATTAGGGAATGCACTTGATCTATTTCGTCTCTATCTGCAAATTAATGAAATTACTTCTGGTCTGGATGGTGTGTACTTCTAGAATTTAACTTTTTTAAATTAGTGTAGATAACGTGTAAGTCCAATACTAATGTTCTTCAATTAATTAATAAAATGTCTTCTTCTAGCAGCTTCATCAATCACTACAGTTTTAAATTCATACGCTGTGATTGAATTAGTTTCAGGAGACCTTGTTGTAAATTTGGTTGAACATTGTATTGTATATATGTAGGCTATAACATTGCATTGTACTACCAGGGGTAAATTTGCTTAGTCTTTATTAGTTTGAACATTTCATTTGATTAGTCTTTATTAGTTTCAGGATCCCTTGTTGTAAATTTGCTTGAACATTGTATTGAGGTGCCAGAGAATAAGAAGCTCCTTGTCATAGAGCTTGTGTCTTATCCAAACCCTCGTACAACCTGTACTTGCCGCTCAGGTAATTAGAGTTTCTCAAATAATGTTCAAATTTGTTGCCATTTTTTTTTGCTTTCATATTTTTTTGGTCATGTCTAGACATTGACATCAGATTCAAGGGCAGTATAAGTATAGTAGGCCATTTAAATTTGACAAGGGAGAACCATATATATATATGTATAAACATGACCTCAATTAACTGCTCAATTAGGATTGATCTAAAAGGCAGAACTGCTCAATTTGATTGTTTAAATTAAACTTTTTTTATTATAATTTGCTATTAGAACTTATTACATAATTTTAGGAGAGGCCAGACCCTTTACATAATTTTAAATATAATAAAACAAGCAGCAATTATTTACTAACATTTGTTCTTTCATTGTTGATTGCTTGAATAGATATGTCTGAAGGAGAACAATCAGATCATGAAGAACAGGTTGATCAAGAAGAAAAGGAATTGGATTGGCAAGAACAAATCAAAAGAAGTAGGACCAGGATGGAAGAGTTTAGGAAGCTAAGGGCTAAAGGGTATCCTTTTAGCATTAAGTTTGACAAGGAAGGACTTCCAGAAGGTGATGAAAAATCTGTTAAGAAATTCGGTACCTTCTGCGCATATCTCGCTAAACTAAGAGTGCCGATCACCATTGATAACTGGGGCAAGGATGTTTCAAAAGAAGACAAGGAAGACATGTGGAGGGAGATCAAGGTATGTAAACAAAACTTGTGCTCTATTATGCCTCTTACTTGTGTTTCGATTTGTTCCTTTCGGGGGTAGTTCCGGTATTTCTAGCCTTTTTATTCCTGAGCTAAGTAGCATTTTAAGCACTTTTACAACATTAATATGGATTCTAAAGCAATAATGCAAATTTCAGAAACTATAACTATGAAAACAGTGATGCAAAGAGTGTTCAAAACTATAACTATGACAACATACAACAGCAATATTTATAACTTCTAACTTGTGTTTACTATTAAATTTGTCGCAGAGAGTGTTCAAAATTGCAACAGATGATGCAAAGAAGAAAGTTCTCGCAGTTATGGGCAATGGTCATAGAGCCTATAGGAGTAGGCTTGCTTTTGAATTCATTCATAACTTTGATCCTCAAAATCCCAAAAACCCGTGCGATCTATTTCCAATAACACCACAGCAGTGGGAGGAGTTTTGCCTTAAGAGGGGTACTCCAGAATTTGAAGCAAAGCGTAAGAAAGGTCAGGAATTGAGAAAGAGGTGGGACATGCCTCATAGGATAGGTTCTGGTGGCTATAAAACAGCTAAGAAGAAGTGGAAACCAACTGACAAAATTGTGGTGCAATCTACTTCAGAGGGTGTAGGTTCCACTAGCATCACCATCAGTGACTTAGAGCCGAGGTCTCAAAGGTATTTCAGGGGAAGGGCTGTGTCTACTGAGACAAAGGGTACTTACACCATCCCCCAATCAGATAAGACAACTTGTGAAGCATTCTGTCGGTTACCTGGTTTGACTGAAGAACTCAATTCCGGGTCCATCCACCCTAGTGAAGTCTTAAGTCGGGCGGTTGAGAAGCCAGAGCATTCGGGTAGAATGAGAGGAACATCCGCATGGACCAAGAAAGAAAATTTGTACGATAGAAAGCCGAGACGACCTTTGCATGAAGGATGCATGCCAAAGGTTTCTATGGATGAGTTGGTCAAACAGGTCACAGAGAAATGTAAACAAGAATTGATCGCGTCGTCGGAGGTGAGGGATACCATTATGCAGGAGTGTTATAGGGAGATCCAGGGATGGTTGGCCTCCACTGGAGTACAGATTCCTTCTCAGCCGCACTTCGTGACGCCATCGCCGCCATTTCATTCGGTCGAGGTTGACTCAGCAATGCCCAATGATCAGTTATTTCGAACAGTTGCTTCATGTTATATGCCTCCAGATCCTATTGGCATTGATCAGGTTGAATTCATTTTATAATTTATTATAAAGTAGTGAATTTGTTTATATTTAAAAAAATATGTGCGATTTACATCTATTTGCAATTTTCAGGAACCCATACCTTGCGATCTCTACCACTACGATAGTCAGAATGAGCGGGTGCACGTGGCCGAGGGACTTCTCTTGCCGTCTTTTCCGGGTCAGATCGTACACTGTGAGCCTCTATCTCCTTTGTGTGCTCTAATCCAGCTTGACAACGTATTCGACGAGTACCGTAATTGGCTTCTCCCTTGTTTGTCACTGCAAGAGGAATTAGGCATTAGTAAGGGGGGTCGATTCCCATGGCCGAGAAAGGATGTGGAGATACGGGGACAGGTATCTCTTGATTTATCAAAATTTTATTTTACAAATACATCTCTAATATTATTAATACTCGTTTTGATTACAAAAAGTGATGAACTTGAATGTAGAATAAAAGCAAAGAGAAAGAGAAGGGCAAAGAGAAAGAGAAACAGAAGGGCAAAGAAAAAGAGAAGGGGAAGGAGAAAGCGAAAAAGGAGAAACCAAAAAAAGAGAACAAGAAGGTGACAAGTGCAGGTTCGGGTATTGGTCGCAAACCGCTCCTCTCAAAAAAGGTTATTGCTGGACTTTCTAAATCAGAACGTGCAGTATATGACCTTTTGATTCTCACACCACAAGGAGAGGAAATTTTTGAACTGTTCGAGTGCAATCCGTGGGGTACACACGACGATGAGGTTAAGTTCAACCTTAACCTAGAGGACATCATCGAATGTTTCAAAAGAGAAGAATTGTGCATATCAATCATCAAGATGTACTCCTGGTAAAATCTTCAAACTTACGTTTTTGTAAAAAGTACTGTTTCTTGTTATTGATCTCTTGTTTACAAAAAAAAAAATCATTAGAGATAGTAAATTGCAAAGCTACTGGTACGGTTCATGTACCAGTACAGATATGGTTCATATTTCTTTTTGCTTTTATGAATATGGAAGTTTACTTTGTGCTAGTTTACAAAGGACCTTCTTGATGCATTTGAAACAATGGACCAGCATCAAGTTTAATACAAGCAAACCAATTCAAAATAGAAATTAGAAAATCAGTGTATTGGATCTATGAATGCAGGTTTTAGGGTTTAGGGTTTAGGTTTTAGGGTTTAGGATTTATAAAATAGCAAACCTTCTTGATGGAAGAACAAATTCAAGTGACATCTATGAATGCAGGTATTGGATGGTCCAACTTTCAAAAGGATTAGGGTACTCTAACAAAATCACCATATTGGATCCTGATCTCTTGGCTGAAGCTAAAGTAATGGAAGAAAAGGGGGCCGCAGTGGATTACTTGAAGAACACGTTCGTAAATTGGCCATGCGAGTACTTTCTTTTGCCGTATAACCAGGGGTAAGACAATATTGTTTAACTAATAAAGACTAATCAAATACTTTCTAATTTTCCATCCATGTTAATAATAACTATATATTCAAAAGTTCAAAGTTATAATGTAGATGAGCAAGTAAGCAAATTGTGACTTTTGGCAAATTATGTATTGTGTCTCCTCTTGCTTTCTTGATATTTCTTATACAGAAACTAGATAGTTGAAACCTTTAATCTCTTTCTTGATATTTGATACTTGATGTTAATAATAATTAATCTCAATTACAGGTTTCATTGGACAATCCTTCTTATTAATATCAACAAACTAGAGATTCATTTCTTAGATTCTTTGGTACGCGAAGATGTCCCCTCGTTGTTATCGATTAAGCCGTTCATAATTATGTAAGTTTTTGTTTCTAAATTCGTAAAATAATGATGTCATTTTGGAATTGATAGAATAATTTGAATTGCATGCAGGGCATATAAAAATTACCTGATGGAAAAGTTTCAAAAAAGTCATCGTGGTGGCCGGTTGTTTACATGGTTCGAAATACTGGTACGAAATTATATCTATTAAGTTCTTGAAATTAGAATGGGTGCAATTATTAAAAATCATAACTATTATTTTGAATTTTGATCTTAGTGTCCGAAACAGAAAGGGAATGTCGAGTGTGGATACTTCACATTGGTCGCCATGAGATACGTATTGAACCATGTGGTGGAAGTCGGAGAAATACCTCAGGTATTTATTTATTTCAAATATAGAATTAGAGTTTAGGTTTTACAATTTAGGGTTCAGAGTTACCGATACTGTAAAATTTAGGACACTCGTAATATGTTTTGGTTTGTTTATAATCAATTGCAGAGAATCGAACCGGTCGGAAAACCTTATGAAGAACAACATATTGGAGAGGTAGTGGATGAGGTAATGCAATTCATGTACAGGGTGTTGTTCGGCGGATAGAGGATTATTGTTTGATTTGCATTATTGTAGAGCATTATTGTTTTATACTTTCGATTATATTTTGGCTAGCAACAGGGGCTAGCCACAGAAAACAACAATTTTTAGGTTGATTTATATTATTGTTGATTGATATATTTTGATTGAGATCTGTACCAATTGGTACCAATTGGTACACATGCACTTATTTCGGCTAGCAACAGGGGCTAGCCACAGAAAGCAATAATTTTTTTTTTAATTAATGACCTTTTGTAACGGTTATTACCTAATAACCGTTACAGAAGGTCATAAACTATAACGGTTATTCGATAATAACCGTTACAAAAACAAACAAAAAAAATATAAAAGTAAGCAGTTTTATAACGGTAATTTCCCTAGGACTCTTCTGTAACGGGTTTTTTACAATAACCGTTATGAAACGCCCGCTATCTGTAACGGTTAGTTTGTATTAACCGTTACCAAATTGCTCCTTCCTGACGGCAAAATTGTGACGGTTATTATAAAGATTAGTAACGGGGGCTACTGTGACGGTTGCATGCCCGTTAGTATTCGATCTTATTAACCGTTACAGATTAACGTTTTTCGCGTAGTGAGAGGAAATAGCTGAATTTGACAATTTAAAGGGTAGATGAGTTGTAACTTGTAATTTCTTAAACTTTTCAAATATGTAGGAGTTATTTTATTCTTCTGTTGTTAATTATTTTATTTTAATTTATTACTAAAGTTTCGGACTGGTTTAATTATAACTAGAGAATTTGTTGAATGCAATACCTTTTTTTAAAGAAATTTAATAAATTAATCTTATACTACATTTAAAGATTTCAACATCCCTCCCTAAAAAAAAAAATAAAATGGATGTCCTATTGTCCTTGCCATCTTATTTACTCGACAAGACATTTTTTCCGTTTCCACAATTGATTCTTTCAAAATTAACCAGCTATTTCATCTGTCGGCCGATTTTAATTTCATCTTTATTTTGTCTTCTTGTTTATATTTCTTACAAATGATTATTTGAATAATTCTTTTTTTTTCGGTTATGTCTTGCGTCTTGTGTTGTTTCGCCTCGTAAATTGTATCTTTTTAATTGTTTCATACTTCCATGACTGTTTACATTAAGTTGTATGAACTGAGTTACATTCTGAGGGATGGATATATGGTTTAGAATTTAGATGGTATCAAGACCGACATTTCAGATCGATCCATTTAGAATCGTGAGAGGCGTAATGTAAAACTAAAATTGTTTCGCTAGTGTGTCCACCCCTGAATGCCTCTAGTGTTTTTACATTTTTTTTTTGGGACCTTCCATTGATAATATGAAAGTAGTTGTTTTTTGACGAACAAAAAATGAGAAATGCATATTGGACGGATGAATTTCGTCCAATACGATCGTTTTCACGTTTTTAAATTTCAAATAACCGACCCGAACCGTTCAATATGTTCTCCATATTGAAAACTTATAAGAAATCAACTTTTACATTTTTTTTTGAAATTTTTTATTATTATTTTTTTTGTATTTTAGAAAATCGTTGTCATTGGACGATCCATAATGTTTATATCATGAATTTTCAAAAATACCCAAAAAAATAGTAAAAAGATTCGAAAAAATATAAAAATAGGTTTCTTGTAAGTTTTCAATATGGAGAACATATTAAACAGTTTGGATCGGTCATTTGAAATTTAAAAACATGAAAACGATCATATTGGACGAACTCATCCGTCCTATATATAGAACACTAGCATTTCTCACAAAAAATTGTTTAAAACCCTGGTTTTGATGTGATTGCTACTCAGAACTTGAATACAATAAATCTGAAAATTATCTTTTTATTTTAAATACTTATCCCAGCTTTTCTTCATTCATGTAGTATAGGATAAAATAAAATCCCCACGTAACTCTACAATTCTCAAAATTGTCATTGGCTCTCATGCTCCTGTTATCGTGAAGAGCTTTTTGTCAAAATTCTCAAAAAAAAATCTCAAAATTGTCATTGGCTCTCATGCTCTCATACAATTCTTGTTTTATCAGAGATTTTTTTTTTTGTTTGGACTTTTAGATAGTTTTTAATACTTCATCCGTTGTTAGAAGTTAGAACAGAGATCAAAGAAAAGTAAATTGGACTGGAAAAATAGAAAACTAAATTGTCTTTTAATTGGAAACAGTAGTAAGTTTATTAATTTAACTATAAAAACATTAGTGCGTGCATTAAGTAACTCGATCCAAATGTCAGAAGCGGGAAGCCCGATTGAAAATTGCAATGTGATGCGAGGCTTAGATAAATTAATTATCAACCGAAAGAGGGTCCTGTAATATCATAAAACTGGATTGGGCCTAAAAAGTTCCAAGTTTAGGTCCATAGGAGGGATTAGTTACCAAAAAAATTAAAAATAATATTAGAATATTTATGAATTTCGAAAATATTCTATGAATAATCCAAATTTTTAAACAAGTACCGCAATATTGGTTTTTGCAAAAACCGATACTAGCATTTTTTGCTTTTTAGCGATTTTTCAATTAAAATTTATAATAAATATTAATATATTTGATTGATGAAAAAGAGTATATATATTTGTTTTGAACGTATTTATAATAAAGATATGAGATGAAAAATAATATATTATTTTAACTAATTTTAAATAAATATTAATATAGTTGATTGATGAAAAAGAATATATATATATATATATATATATATATATATATATATATTTGTTTTGAACGTATTTATAATAAAGATATGAGATGAGATATATTTAAGATGATGTGAAAATATAATACTTAAAATGCTAGTATTGTTCTTTGTTATAAATATGTTCAAAATAAATATATATTATCCTTTTCAACAATCAAATATATTAATATTTAATTTAAATTAATTAAAATAATCAATATTTTATTTTAAAAATCGCTAAAAATAAAAAAATTCTTGTATCGGTTTTGGAAAAATCAATACTAGCTTGTATCGATTTTCAAAAACCAATATCGCGATACTAGTTAAAAAATATGGATTATTTTTTGGAATATTTTCGAAATTCATGAATATTTAAATATTATTTTTAAATTTTCAGGATTAGAACTTTGCTAGGTAAAATGCACGGAGCTGAAGTTGTTTGATTTAGGTATTACTCTATATGTAATTAATGTTTTAAGTCCAATTTAATGCCCGTATTAAAAATTAATTTAAAAGATAGATACTTTTACTATTTCTTTAAATGGAGAGAACTAAAGTCCTAAAAGTTAACGTTCTATATACTCAAATTAATAACTTTTCTCCTTATTAGAAAGTAGTAAAAACAACTAAAAAACGTGAAGTATATTTTTCAATAATATATATTTTTTTACATGCAGATTTCATTAAAACAGGTCGAAACCGCATTTGAATTTAAAAAATCAAACTTCCAGTGATTAATTTGTATGGAACCATCATCATCAGGTTATTCAGGTTAGTACTCATTAGTACGATTACACACGATGTCTTAACCGGGCATGCATTTAAACAATACTTGTTCCTTGAAAAACAGATTGTTTGAACTTGTTGGAATAATTTCTAATCATTTCTGAATTTTGTTTATCACAGTGCACACCTAATTTCTAATCTTAGCGTGATTCGTTGGTCGCTTCAAGGTTGTTTTAATGACATTATCATGCGAAAATTTTCCAATGGCAACATATTTAAGAGCTTCTGGAGGAAATTGAGATTGTCAAATCAAATGTTAATATTGATTGCTTTTTGTAAACCTTTATTTGTTGGATACGTTTTAAATTAAAAGATAATGAGAATAATAATCATAAAAAGTTGACACTGAGACCTTATAATTTCAAAATGAGAAGTCCAAATATTCTGAACATAAATTATGAATAGAACATAAATGTTAGGTAATCAGGTGCCTCTGGATCATATGGATCAACTGTTTGAAGACGTTGTCCAAATGAAATTCAGAATCGAGCTACTGGCAAGAGATGCAATAGGGCTACCTGATGTTTGCTCTAATACAGAATTTCAAAATGAGAAGTCCAAATATTCTGAACATAAATTATGAATAGAACATAAATGTTAGGTAATCAGGTGCCTCTGGATCATATGGATCAACTGTTTGAAGACGTTGTCCAAATGAAATTCAGAATCGAGCTACTGGCAAGAGATGCAATAGGGCTACCTGATGTTTGCTCTAATACAGGTCCTACTACAACTGGTATATCAGGGGGTACTAAGTAATCAGAATATAAATGAGACTCAATTATGTCACACAGATCACAATAAATATTAATGAACCGATCACTTAATGTATCATCTTCTTCTTTTTTTTTTCAGATCTAGAATAACTACAATCAGTATTTACATTTTCTTGTGACAATCATAAACCTAAACTAAAAGTGGGTTCATTTTCAAAATGAGGTTGTTGATCATGCAGCCCTGCAAAACAAATATAGAATCTGTAATGCAACTTTAATGTATGAGCGAGATATGTTTTTTCCACAAAAAAATGGTAAAAAAAACACATAAACTCAACATAAAGTACAAATTAACTCTTATTGGTAATCAAATTACAATAATCATACAATGTAACTGATACACAATTACTAATATTCTTCTGATCGTACTATATTAACTATAACATCAAAGCAACAACACATAAAAACATAAAACTGAAAGTTTCAGAATAATTACCTTTTGGCACTTCTCCAGCAGAAACAACAGTTCCAGTCATTGAAACAGCAAGATTGACAGTGGTAGCAACAAGACCTTCTTTCGTTGTAGTTAGCAAAAAATTAGAGAAACAACTATATAAGTAAGATTATTACCAATGTAATATAAGCAAGTAACTGTTATACTTATTATGGATTGTTAAAATGGCTAGGGAAAAATAAGCAAAATAAAGGTAACAAAAAAAAAGGTGAACACAGAATAATTAAAAATTTAAATATAACCAGTCAATACAAAATAAGTATTACATGAAAAAAAACATAAAATTACTAATGGTTCATTGATAACAGCAATTTTTAACTATTACATCAAACCAAGAACAAAAACTTAAAACTAGAACAGTTTCCATCAAAAAAAATATAAAAATGTCAACTTTAATGTGTATTGACAACAACAGTAGAATCTTTTGGCAGATCTGAAATGACAAAAAAAATTATGATATTTTACTGTAAGTAAAGATCAGATTAATTGAATAAATATTTTAAATAAAAAGAAAAGATAAACAAACCATTTTTGCATTTAGCAGGAAGCAACTTTATGATGGGAATGTGCTCCTAATCATCATTATCAATGGGCTTAATACTTGGCTGCAATGGAGATGCTAAGATAGAGGTCTTTTGAAGTGTTTCAGAAGACGAGCTTGCGTGTGAAGCATTACTTTCTATTTTTTTCTGGTAAGACAGAAGAAATAAGAGAATATGTTAATCATCAGTGTAGAAACACTTATTAAAAATAAGAAAATAAAAAATATTACAAAAAGATATAAATAAAAGAAGAAGTAATAACTTTGATCAATAAAAATATTTCTAATATGAATAAATTAATAAATAATAAGAAAAAGTAATACCTTTTATGAGATGCATTAGGCTCCTCAATAATTCCTTGTAGAATAGAGGTCTTCAGAAGAGGTGCATCCAGAATGGCTGTTCACAGCAATTGTATCTGTGAAAACAGATGAAAGAAAAATAATATTATAATTATAAAGTAAAATATGTATAACAGTTCTAGTTAACATTTCTAATTGTTATAAAGAATAATGTAACTCTTCTAGATAACATGGATAGTTGTTCCAATTTTATTCTTGCAAGAAGTAGTCAATATTACTCTTAAGAAAAATTACCTCAGCACAAAAACGAAATTTTGCGAACACAATTGATTACAAATTAGTAATTGTAGTTGTCCCCTTTACACAAATTAAGTTTACACTTAAAAAATTTATTTTCAAAATTACTTAAAATTTGAAATTTGAACCTGAAATAGACCCAATCTGTGGAACTAGGGATGGCAATGGGCCTAGCCCGCACATATAATACTCAGCCCAGGCCTGGCCTGACTCATCTAAACTTAATACCTGCCTGCCTGAGCCCAAACAGGTGAGCTCAAAAACAACGTCTGCCTGCCTGCCGGGCTCTTTTCTCAAGCCCGTGCCTGCCTGTCTTTTTGTGGGCTACATGGGTTGCATGTGCCTGACTAAACCGAAGTACCAACTATACCAAAATAAGCTACGCAGTTACAAATTTAGAAGTTTAAAATAAGTATTTAGCATTATAGCACTTTCGTATTTAACAAACAGAACGCAAAAACAATCATTTGACGAAGTTAATTTAGCTAGAATAGAACATAATTGCAGTACATACATATATAAAACAAACGTCTACCAAATGCTCCAAATTTATTTTCAGGCTTCCAAATTTACCATAGCCCAATATGTCTAATATTTATTGAAATGTAGGCTGTAACTGTTAGGCCCACAGGCAGCCTGTCGGGCTAGATATTAAGCCCATGTCTGGCCTGATTGCCCTTTAAGCCCGGCCTGACCTGGCCTGTTATTGCTCCGGGCCAGGCAGGTATAGCTCTGGGCCAGGCGGGTGCTGACAGGCCTTCGGGCCAATGGGCTTAATTGCCACCCCTATGTGGAACAGATGTAGCATCCATGTGTTCTTCTGTCAAAAAGAAAATAAATAACAAAATATATATTAAGCTCCAGACTGAAAGATGAAATTAAAAAACAAAATAAACAATATGAATAAATTAATAAATAATAAGAAAAAGTGATAACTTTCATGAGATGCACTAGGCTCCTCAATAGTTCCCTCCAGAATACTGGTCTTAAGAAGAGGTACATCCAGAATGGGTGTGTCCACATGAATTTTATCTGTGAAAAGAGATGAAAGAAAAATAATATTGTAATTATAAAGTAAAATATGTATAATAGTTCTAGTTAAAATTTTTAATTGTTCTAAAGAATAATGTAAGTCTTCTAGATAATATGGATAGTTGTTCCAATTTTATTCTTGCAAGAAGCAATCAATATTACTGTTAAGAAAAATTGCCTCATCACAAAAACGAAATTTTGCGAACACAATTGATTACAAATTAGTATTTATAGTTGTCCTCATTGCACAAATTAAGTTTACACTTAAAAAATTTATTTTCAGAATTACTTAATATTTGAAATTTGAACTTGAAGTAGACCCAATCTGAGGAACAAATGTAGCATCCATGTGTTCTTCTGTCAAAAAAATAAATAAATAAGAAAATATATATTAAGCTCCAGACTGAAAGAAGGAATTAAAAAGCAATATAAACTATGTTAATAGATTAATAAATAAAAAGAATAAGTAATTGTACCTATGAAAACAGGTGCATCTATGAAAAAGTAATTGCTCCACTAAACTCCTTAACAGTTCCATCCAAAATAGGGGTCTTAACAAGAGGTGTATCTAGAATGCCCGTGTCCACAGCAATTATACCTATGAAAACAGATAAAAGAAAAATAATATTGTAATTATAAAGTAAAATGTGTGTAACTGTTCTAGTTAAAATTTCTAACTGTTCTAACGAATAATGTAACCCTTCTAGATAATATGCATAGTTGTTCCAATTTCATTCTTGCATGAAGCAGTCAATGTTATTGTTAATCACAATTGATTACAAAGTAGTATTTGTAGTTGTCCTAATTACACAAATAAAGTTTACGCGTAAATTTTTTTCTGAAATACTTAAAATTTAAAATTTGAACCTGAAGTAGATCCAAACTGTGCAACATATGCACCATCCATGTGCTCTTCTGTCAAAACAAAATAAATAAGAAAATATATATTAAGTTCAAGAGTGAAAGAAGGATTTTAAAAGCAATATAAACAATATTAATAAATTAATAAAGACCAAAGAAAAAGTAATAACTTTCATGACATCCACTAGGCTCCTCAAAAGTTCTATCCATAATAGGTGTCTTAAGAACAGGTGCATCTAGAATGCCTATGTCCACAACAATTGTATCTATGAAAACAATTGAAAGAAAAATAATATGAATAACAGTTCTAGATAAAATATATAACTTCTTCAGTGAGCAATGAATAGTCTAATATGAATAACCTCTCTTTTGGCATAACAACAGTAATCAAACAGACTATAGCTAAAAACATAACAACATAGTAAATTAAATTATACATAATTCTATTTAATGATATAATTATTCTACTTGACTAGTAAATGATTGTATTTAATAGTTCTTCGTAGAACACTAAAGTTCTATTTGACAAGCCTATTTGTTCTCTAATGATATTAACTGATTCAGGCCTCATTCATCGTCTCTAAAGACATACATACAACAACATAATAATATATGACGAAATTGAAAAATATACTTCAATTTTTTCAAAACAAAATCAACTTCTTCAATGAGCAATGAATAGTCTAATATGAATAACCTCTCTTCTGGCATAACACAACAGTAATCAAACAGACTATAGCTAAAAACATAACAACATAGTAAATTAAATTATACATAATTCTATTTAATGATACAATTATTCTACTTGTACCAGTAAATGATTGTATTTAATAGTTCTTCATAGAACACTAAAAGTTCTACTTCCCGAGCCTATTTGTTCTCTAACGACATTAACCGATTCAGTCCTCATTCATCGTCTCTAAAGACATACATACAACAACATAATAATATATGACGGAATTGAAAAAATACTTCAATTTTTTCAAAACAAAATCAACTTTCAAATCTCAAATTCGTAAAAAAATAGTATAATGAACAAATCATCATTACATATCTAATTCACCCATACCAATTGAAAAATCTACTCAGATGGCGGAAGAACAATAGCAGAACACAAGAACAATCGCAACCTGATCAACTTACTCTAAGAAGAAAAGAGCGATCACAGTTGTTGATCAAGTTGCTCGGAGAAGAGAAGAGCGATCACAGTTGTTGATCGAATTGCTCTGAGAAAAGAAGAGAGATCAGAGTTCTTGATCGAATTGCTCTGAGAAGAGAAGAGCTATTAGATCAGCGGAGAAGAAGAAGAGAAAGCGATCCGTGAAAAATAACACTAAAGAGGAAATCGATCGCAGAAAAAAAAAAATAACACTAAAGAGGAAAGAATTAAGACGAAAGAATTAACTAACTAATTTTGAAAAACCACCAACGCGCGTGCACGTGACGGAATCTAAGTCCGACACGTGAGAGAATAAAGAGCGAATGATGGAGATGATAGAAAACAATTCCCTAACAACAACTAAGAACAATACTAATAATAATTATTAAGTGTCTAT
The DNA here is from genome assembly GCA_028095005.1 of Rhynchospora pubera. Lineage (NCBI taxonomy): Eukaryota > Viridiplantae > Streptophyta > Magnoliopsida > Poales > Cyperaceae > Rhynchospora > Rhynchospora pubera. Next base: position 77,064,667 of record CM051463.1, read on the forward strand.
AGGGATGGGTACGATGCTTTGCAAAATAAAGCACCGTTTTTACTTTGGCTTCAAAATCGGGAATAACCGAATAAGTAGTTTCAAATAAATAATACTTTATATATATATTTTTAAATTATTTATATTATTTTTATATTTAAAAGATAATAATTTTGGATATAAGCACCTTTTAATAAAATTTATGAAATTGTAGATTAATTTCTTTGATATTTCAATATATAAAATCACATCCGGCAGCAGAAATTGGCCTTTTAAAACTTTTTTTTGTCGATTTTCAAAGCTGAAATAACAACAATGCTTTACTTTGCGAAGTAAAGTAATTAATTGGACAAATTTCTATCTCTGCTACTTATAAAAGCACTTATTCAAGGACTAAAATAATTAGGCAAAGAATATAAGCTTACAAGCTCTTTACTTTTAATAATTAAAAAATTATTGTTGATTAATTGTGATTTGTGTTTGGAAAGAGAGCAAAACATATATGAAAAGCTTTTTTAAAATAATAATTTTTTATTTTAAAAATAAATCATATATGTAAAATTTTCTGTGACACCCCTTCAGATACCGTAACTGGACGGTACACGACGGAGTGCCAGCCGCGGATGCCAGCTGCACCCGCAAGGCTTAACTAAGTCTGAATTATAAATCAAATTTCAAATGAAAGGACAAGGACCCAAACATTTGAGGAACGAATGCTCTGATACCATTTGTCACGCCACGCACCGACGGGTCGCGGGACGCGAGCCGAAACAATATCTTCTGCACCCATCCGACGGTCCGTCAACCTACGTCGCAACAGAAAAACAAATAGAGTCAGGTACAAACCTCAATAACCGGTTATTTAACGACGCAACTTTTGTACATTTAATTAATATCACAAAGTTCCAGATCGGATTAATCCACTTAACAAATAATATATTTTACGGAGATAATCGGGTCCAGACAGTCAATCAGTCAGAGTGGTGCCTCCCCGATCTCAGGTGGATCAAAACCAGCCCCTCCCCGAATTCAGGAGGATCAGGGCTCAAAATTCAGATTCAATTCTATATTTCATTCCATACTCCGGTATCTCGTAAAATATACCAATCACAATGCACATAAACATATTCAATCAAAATCAAACGATAAATCAAATCAATCAAACAATACGAAATTAAATATAGAAAAGTCCGATTACCTAGTTAAGGGGTTCAGAAATCAAGAATCAATCAGAATAACCATCAATACGATAGCGATGTAGACTCGAAATTCAATCGGATTTCAAAATCATATTTGGTTTCGACCATTAAAAATCTCATCGAAGAAATTTATATTGGAATTTCATTATTTTCGGCTGATATTACTCGGGAGCAAAGGAAAAATAAGAGAAGGTCGAGAGGTTCAAATAATGGCCAACATAAATGAAATATGATTGAGTAACAAGCGGTGCATGAAAGGTAGCCACGTGGGCCTTTTGGGCAGGTGGCAAAAATTTTCAGTCGGCAAAACTAATTGGATCATTTTCATTATATTTGGTCAAAAGAATTGGTCAAATAGTCAAAGGAGTCAACCAAGTGGTCAATGTAATATATATTTTTTATTGCTTCGGTCAAAGCTGGTTAAATAGAAAAATATTCTAGTCAATAAGTCAAATTATGGTCAAACAACTGGGTTGTTACATTTTCTCATCTGTAATTTTTTAATAATTTTATTTATTTAGAAATAAATATTTCTATTAAATTATTTTTTTATTGAGATGCCGATTTTTATTTTTGTTGAAGTATAAATATTTTAAAAAATTTTTATTTATCCATCCAATGGTGGGTATGTTTGCTAGTCTGAATAAGTACACGGAATTTTTTTCTTTTTCGACAAAGATGGTATTAATTAATTTGAGGGGATCGCAAAAATGATCGCGAGCCATTCAACTAACACAGTAGTGTGCAAAATTTTAATTTTTTTATGTAATTTTTCCTCGATAGATCGTACGTCTTTCTTTTTATCAAACATTTATGTGACTTTGTAACTTATTCTGCTTATTGCAATATTTTTGTACGACTTTTGTCCAATAAATTGCCGTTGGCATTTCCTTAACCGGTCTTTAAAGGGGAAAATTTTTTTTCTGTGATAAAAAATCAATCACCGTTAAATGATTTTTTAAAAAAATTTCACAGTTAAATGTTGTATGTATGGCCAGTGTTTTCCAAAATAATACGACATGGTCGTGTTAGCACGACACGATGCGTGTTGACACGAATACAAAATTGGCACGACACGATCGTATTATCGTGTCGTGTTAGGATAGAAAGTTTGACACGATTCAACATGACACGCAACACGACACGAACACGAATTAACACAACACATCAACAGAAATTTAACTATTAATGTTGATTATTTAAGCAAAATTAATAATTTAATTTCAATTTATAATATTATATCATATTATTTACCATCATTTAAATAATAATAGTGTTCTAATCTAATTATTATTTTTTATAAAATTATTAATAAAAAGTTTAAAGTTAATCAAATAATAAATTTTTATGTTTAGTAACTTTTCTCTTGCTTTCAATTTTTTAATAATTTTTAATTTAAAAAATAATAAAATAATATGACACAATTTGACACGACTAACACGACGTGTCAACACGACACGACACGATCGTGTCAGTCGTGTCGTGTCAGAATGCGTGTCGTGTTGTCTCTTCTCACCACTAAGACACGATCGTGTCGTGTCAGCATGCGTGTCGTGTTGTCTCTTCTCACTACTAAGCACGACACGACACGACACAATTAAAAAAATAGTTCGTGTCAACACGACACGACACGTACAATTGGAAAATACTAGTATGGGAATGGGATGAAGAGTACAATAATATAATAAAATTAGATAAATTATGAAGTACCGGAATCTAGATCGTTCATTTAAAAATTATGGACAGTCGTAAGTAATTGATCAAAATTCAAGTCAGGTTGAAATTTTAATTTACCACGTAATATCCCATTAATTAATATTAAGAAATCTAAACGCTCCATTTATTGAACATAACGTCTTTTCCGGTCATAAAAAAATGAAAGCAGGGGCGTACCAAAATAAATGTGAACAAGACATGCAGCGTCTTTCATAGTTTGACAAGCGATGTCATCCATGGATAGTGTGAATCCTATGCTTACAAGCAAAAGCCGTACCAAAGTCGCAAGCTTAAGCAAAAGGCATCCTTTTACGTCTCTTTATTGTTGAGAAGATGCTCTCCATTGGAAAAATATTTTCCAGTCCTTTCTTTATTCCTTTGGCTGAGAGTAGAACAAAGTAGTAATTAGATTTATAAGAAAATTGAATGATTTTCATGTATATACTTAAAACTAATCGCAGAGTACGGTAGTTGTCAAAAGATGAAACTTTATTCACTCGACAATATAAACATGAAGAAATGCAAGCGAGCATTGCAAAAGTCATAAAATACGTTGATCGTATGTCTTAAATATATAAATTAATTCTAGTGTTTTTCTTCTTTATTAAAATCATTAAAAATATTAAAAATTTTAGAAATAATGAAATTTTATAAAATTACACATCTTCTAATGTTTTTCGTTTAGAAATAGACTATTCTTCTTATTCCTAAGCGATCCAAACGGCCCCAAAATATATTAAAACCTTTACTTTACTAGTATTACACCGTGCATAATTGATAATGACATCCCTACAAATGAATTTCCCACTTGATTGTTTAACAATTGCCTCCGAAACTTGACCCGGAACCTTTCTTAAATTTGTTAAATGCCAAAATACAACTGAGACATTTTGATTTTCTTATTTTGACTTTTTAGCATTCGCCGCTTATCTGCCTCCTTTTTTTCTGCTTTTCTAACACATTACTTCTTCTTCAAAAAAATACATCACTATCAGTCAATCTATCATCCCTTTTATCTCCATTTTTCAAATGGACTGGAGAAAGTTCACCACGATGTGATACTCTAATTGATTATAATTTTTTATTATTCTTAAATTTCGTCTTTTTGCCGGCTCCTCTGACATACGAACCATGATAATACGTATCAATCTTATCAAGCCTTTCATGTACCAAGTCCAACTTAAACAATTCCACGATTCGTTACCCAAAAGCTAACACCTCTATATCTCAGAAATAAAGTTGATTACACACAGATAACTGCTACCTATAAAACTCTCTGTTTTGTCGCTTCTCTGCTTTGTCTCCCTTCTCTTCCAAGCTTCCATCTCAGCAATGGCGAAAATCGATTTCATGGATCAATTTCTCGACCTCAGGTCTAAAGCGAACGATTTCCTCTCGCAATACGAGCCTCTCGCGCTAGTTCTTGCTCCTCTTTTCGCGCTTTTCTGCGCTCGCTTGGTCCATTCCGTGTTGTCGTTGATTCATGAGAAAGGCGTGAAGAACTCAATCATCGAATTTGGCATGGCATCCGTCAAGTAGGACTCAATTCTCGATTAGTTTTTTATTTGTCGGAGCAAATTATAGTTTGTGTTGCTTTTTTATTTGGTGAAATTGCTACTTAGACACTCTCTCTTACCATTTTGGAGGGAATACTTGTTTCTTTTGTTTTAGCTTGGACGAAATCTTTTTGCTACTTTTTTAATTGCAAGTAATCATTAATTTTTGTTGTAGCGAGTGTTTAGAAAGGCTATCCTTTTTTTGACAAAAAGTTCAATTTTTTTAATGAAAAGCGTACAGGCGACAAAAAGTTCAATTCAACAAAGTGGGGGTCTGGGGGAATACTTTAAATTCTTTGATGATTGAAAAAGTTTGACTAAATCAAGCGCATTGAATAACTTCACAGGATTACAGGAAGTTCATTTAATGCATTATCTATTTAGATAGGGCAATTTCTTACAGACCCTCCAAGAATTGTAAAATGTCCTGTCTTTACCCTAATAATGCAGGAAACCCAACTTTTAAGCATTTCTTATACCCCACATACACTCCCATTTTTCAGAGCACTTGTGTGATTAGTATTTTTTTTTTCCTTGTATTATGAGAGGGGTGATTTTGGATGTTTTTTTTTTTTAAATGGTTGAGTTCTTTTTTATTGAATTGAATTGAATTTAATCTTCTTGGCAAGAGGTGGAAGGGAGGAAAAGGATGGGGGTACTTTTTCCAGTGTTTTCTAGTCAGTAGCTTGTAAATGTTACTTTCAATAGTGTTTGATGGGGGACCCACTGTATACCTATAATTGGCCACAGTTCTTCTGGTGGAATGTAATTGTCTATTGGTAAAACATTTTTTCAAAAACAATTAAACGGGACGATCAAGGATACAGGTTACAACTTATTTTTGTTTTCACAATTTCTGTACTTTTTGGAGCAGGTTGGTTCCTGGTGTGAGGAGTTACATTGAGAATGAGAAGAAGAAGGTTAGTGATAATTCCTGTATTTTTTATTCACTGTAATACCTTTAGTACAGTGAATAGACCTTGCATGCTTATTCTAACAATTTGACTTTGATCAATGCCCTATACATCCCAGTAGTTACATGTCTTCTGTGAGTGCCGCCTTAAACTATCTGCATTGTCTGGTTTGGTTCTAGGACATCCTAGGGACCCTGGCTTTCATGACTCAAATTACTATACACACAGACTTCATATTTGAAATGAACAGTATGTTATGTTTTAAACTTTCTCCATTTTGTTACCTAGGTTGTGGATCAAATGCTGTCGGGTTCATCTAAGAGAGAAGGATGGAGAGCTGAATTGCCAGATTTGGGTCTAAATGAAGGGGTGCTACGAGAACTTGAAGATGCCAAGGCTAAAGATGTAACTTGGCAAGGAAAATGCTCTGGTACAGTGTATGTATCCCACTTCTAGCACTATTATGATCTGTACTAGGTATTTTTATGGATTTTTTTGTGTTGGGCGAAATTGAGTAAGGGACCTTTGCTGAAAACATTATACTTATAAGCAATATATTACAATACAGCTCATTTATCAGGAGCTTACTGTCATTTTTACAAGTTGTAGAATTCTATCACCTAGTTCTCTATTTAGAAAAAATTAAAAAGAACCTCAAACTTATATGACAGCTGATTAAGAAATTGAAAATCAATCTAATAATGCCCCACACCTAAACCAGCACACCTGAGAGAACAAATGAAACCTTGAAGCACATTATTAGACAAATCGACTGTTACAACCAGACTGTACCACCACACATGATTCAGAAAAAATCAAAGTACAAACCAACAAGTTCAAGCCTCCTATTATTACGAATTACCAAAAACATGTTTTCATATCAATCTTATATTACTCCATGTTTATTATTTGTGCTATATTGTTGTAGGTACATTGCTGGAAATGAGTATGAAGGCCATTTTGATCTGATAAACAAAGCCTATTCAATGTAACGCAGACTTACATTTCTTTGAAAATTCGTTGTTAATCTCTTTCTAGGGTTATAGGCACTTGGAACAGTTTAATCATCAAGAAGACTTGACACCCCAAAATACTCAAATTATAGATGCTTGTTGCTTAAATTAATGAAACATTCAATTATGAAGTTTGTCGGAAGGAGTATTGGATTAATTGAAGTTTTCAAATTTATCAGTTTCGCTGTTCACTAGTGAAAAAAAGTAAAATTCGAGTGGCTTTCACCATTAATTCCTTTCAGACCTAAATTATATATATTTTTTTCTTGTTTCTTCTTTTCCTTAGGTTTTCACATACTAACCCATTACACCAAGATGTGTTCAAAAGTGTTGCAAAGTTCGAGGCTGAGGTGGTTGCCATGACAGCTGAACTTCTAGGGAGCAAAGAAAAGGCTTCAGGTGGCCAGGTTTGTGGCAACATGACATCTGGAGGAACTGAGAGTATCCTCTTAGCTGTTAAATCATCACGTGACTATATGCGAGCCAAAAAGGGGATCACCAAGCCAGAAATGTGAGTCACAGCATTCTTTGATTTTTTCCATGACCTATACAAAAATTGTACTGGTGGATATAATTTAGTTGCAGATTATCATGCTTGATTGATTTATCAAGTTCTCTAAATGGTTCGGTTCATTTTTTTTGGTTAGGTTTTATTGGGTTCAGTTATCTATCTGTTGAGTCATTTTACTTTTGAGTTTGGTCACATAAGCTTGGTATACTTGTCTCCTCCCCAAATATTTACTATTAATTATTGAAAAGAGAACAAATTTGATACGTCTTTGTTAGTGGCAGAAAGAGCTGCAATTTGCACATGTGCTTGGGATTTAACCGGGTTGTTGATTCCAGTCATATTTAAGATTCTGTTCAGTTCGGGACTTCCGGTTGTTGGTAATTCAAAATGAAAATTTGTTTGGAATATTAGCAGACATTTATTCTTTCTATCACATCAGATTATTATAGTTCACTCAGATTTTGGCTGAGGTCAGTTTAGGTTCAGATAATGGATCAGTTGGGCTTTACATTGTCAGGCTTGGACCAATTGTAGTTGATTGAGTCTATTGTATGCTTTGACCATTTGGACACTCCTAATTTTAACTTTACATGCAATGACCATGTGACTGGTAAGTGCTGATATTTTTGGTTGTTCGTTTTTCACATTTGGACAACTGGATTGATAGTGAATCTATTGGAGCTACAATGTTTTTTAGTCTTTCTTCTTTTCCAATCAGTCAAAATCGCTGGGGAGAAACTCCTTTAAAGGGATCAATATTAGTGTAACACTTACAGGACATATCCATGTCTCTTCTGCCGTTAAAGTCAGTTCTATACTTCTATGCACATGTAATTACTACTTAACAATAACGTAAGTACATGTTCTGGTGGCTAGATAGTTAGCTTCCCGAGTAATTGGAGTCAATAAACAATTAAAAGGAATCAACAGTTGAAGCCTTACCTCTTTCCAGATCCCCGATAACAAAGGTTACAAAATGGCTCTGTTTGATTAGAGTTGATCTGAAATCCTCTTTCCTTCCAAAATTTGTGTTTGGTAAGGTCAGAAAGTAAATGGTATAAAACTTCAAATATGTTTAATCATGGTGACTTCAAGAAGAAAATCAAATAATAAAGGGGTGTTGTGCATGTTCTTATTTGTGCTTTCAAAAGTTATTACTGTCAGTCACATAGGGTGTTAATTCATGGAAGGACCAATTTGCCCCTCTTCCAATCACATTAGCGATCAATTTTTAAAAATAGGTTGGGGAACGAAAAAATACTTTAAAGATATTTTTTCAACCAAATGCAAACTGTGGCCTTTTCTCTTGAAAAAGAGAAACGTTATTACTCTTTCCTTACCTTTATTTTACATAATTTTAGGATAATAGCTGAATCTGCGCATTCGGCATATGATAAGGCAGCCCAATATTTTAATATAAAGGTTCGGCGGGTCCCTGTGAATAAGGATTTTCTTGCTGATGTGAAGGGAATTAAGCGATGCATCAACAGAAACACCATCATGGTTTGTTCCAATTTCTTTTCTCTTTGATACTTGGATGACAGATGGCATTTCTTCATTGACTTTAGAAGATGGCAGATGTTTGTTAACCTTTCTTTTAATATTATATGTCCTTACAGATTATTGGATCTGCACCTGGATTTCCACATGGTCTCGTCGATCCAATAGAAGTACGTGTTATTTCATTTTGATTGTGCTGTCCTTTAAAATAACGTTTGTCCAGTCTGCTGTTTGGTAAAACTATTATACTGTATGATTTCGATGGTATGTTGTAATAACACCTTAGTATGATCTGTAACTGAACATTAAAATCCATTAAGGGGTGCTTATGGCATGTCAGGCGTACTCTAGAAAATGTCAAAGAAACACATTTGTTGACTGCAAAAGTGTAACAATCATTATTTATAGCCCTACAAAAGAATGGAGATACAATGTGTGAATGTTGCCTGTCGAAAATATCCTGTATACTCCTCTTGTTTATTTGAAAGATGCACAAAACACCAGTTGTCTCACCTTCACAAGGCATATTAGATTACTCTTGTTTTCCAGCAGTATTCATGATTGCTTTTTAACAGCATAAATGGAACTTTGACAAAAAAAAAAAAAAGAAAAAAGAAAAGACCTAGATGAATCCAACTGTCCTGCAACCTGTAAGGCCTAAGCATTTGTTTATAAGTTTTTTATTGTTTAGTTTACTGATTTTCCTACTTTTTTTTAGTATTCTTAATATGCCGCTGTCCATTTCCCTTGTTTGTATTTAGGAGCTTGGACAATTGGCAGATTCATATGGTATATGCCTTCATGTTGACTTATGCCTTGGTGGTTTTGTACTACCCTTCGCTCGCAAACTTGGGTAATTTTTTTAAGAGAAAGAAGTAACTTACAACTCTCTTTTGTGAGTTGTGACACTTCATGGCAAATTTTATAAATTTTTATAAGTTATTCATTGGCAGTTCACGTTTTTCATTTAAAATGATATATATATATTTTTAAAAGCTAGATAGCGGCTATGTAGAATTAAAGTGGTAAAGTTTGAATTATTAATTCAACAACTACTGTTGTCATTGGTAGTTTGCTGGTTCTATCACGGCACTGACAGTTGTTCATGCGCATATGAAAACTAAATTAAGTTGTTCTATTTACTTGTAAACTTTTTTTGCTTAATACTTTAATCTTAATGTTCTTTTATTGATTTTTACAGATATCCTATTACACCCTTTGATTTTTCTGTTAAGGGGGTTACGTCTATTTCGACAGATGTGCATAAATATGGATTAGGCCCAAAAGGCACCAGTGTTGTCCTTTATAGAAATCATGAAATTAGAAAGGTATTTTTTTCCCTGTAAATTCTAAAGGAAAAAAGTTCGCCTTATATTGTATATTATATTGCATTCCTGTTTCAAAAATCTATTAAATGAGGGTTTTGTTTTTATTTACTTGTTTATGATTTCTTTAATTGCATTAACTCTTGTTCTGTTTTTTTTTTGTCTGCAACCATCCTCTTGGTCTGGAATGCTCATCTTATATAGCATCAATTTGTAGCGGGTAATTTCAGTTTCTCCATTTTCATTGATTGTTGTTAGGAAGCTTTACCTTTAAGCATATTTTATTAGATAAATTGGCATTACTTATGCATCAATCTTGATGCAGTGACTGAATGGTCGGGTGGCTTGTACATTTCTCCTACTATAGCTGGGAGTAGAGCTGGTGGATTGATTGCTGGAGCATGGGCTGCCATGATGGCCCTTGGTTTAAATGGTAATAAAAAAGAAAACAAAAGATACAGTGCTTTCTCGTGTTCATCTCTAAATTAAAATTTGGTACTTGTGGATATGGTTTTAGTTCTGTTTGGTATCTTTACCCCAGATTACAGTGCTTTCTATATTTAAGACACTTGATCCAATTGTGCAAATAGGCCTTTGTTTATCATTTGTGCCTTGTATAATCCTCAATCTTGCAAGCCTGCCACTTTCCTCGGTTGGTTGTTAACTCAAAACCCAAGTTCTGAACTTCTAAATATCCATATTTAGTCCTCAAATACCTATTTTATCCTTAGCTCATTTCAGAAAATTAACACAAAGTATCAAGTTACTATGTATTTGACAATTTTTTGGTGGGCTGTCTATCTATGCTGCTGTCTGAATATTGTCAGGATACATGGAAAACACAAGGCAAATCATGGAAGTATCCAAGAAAATACAGAAGGGGTACAGCAGAAATAAGCTCTTCTCTCACTCCCAATTAATTTTTTAGAATTACGTACCTGATGGCTATGAAAGTGAAAGTATTATTTTCAATTCTGCAGAATAGAAGAGATATCTGAGTTATTCGTGATAGGGAAACCTGATGCAATGGTGATAGCTTTTGGTTCTGATTCACTAGATATATTTGAAGTGAATGATTTGATGGCGTCCAAAGGATGGCATTTGAATGCATTGCAAAGGCCTAACAGGTATTAGCTTCATTTTCCACCAAGTATGTCAGTTCTGGATAATGGTACTGTGTTGATCCGTATAGCTATGCTCTTTATTGCCATGCTGGTGTGAAAATGTCACTGTATTATTGCTGTAAAGGTCAGGTCTCTTGTTTCCATCAGCAGTTTGATTTGGTATCTGACGATGTGGGGTAGGTATCTAACAATGCAAATGTAGGATTAATGTGGGTTAGGTATCTCGTATTTGGGGTATGTACTGGGTGGCCTAGAAATAGTATGGTTCGGAGGCTATGTTTATCTGCTTTCAGGGCATGAATAAATCAGGTCTGGTATCACATTGTTTCATGCTATAGTCCATACTCGTTGAACTGCTATTTTATGATTAGTTTTTATTTTGCTGTTTATTTATTGTTTGTCACGATTATTTTATTTATTGATATTTTTGTGATGCAGCCTTCATATTTGCGTGACTCTACAACATGTTAATGCCTACAAAAATTTCTTGGATGACTTGAGGGAATCTGTAAATATTGTAAGATGCTTAGTATCCAGAGACTTCATTTTAACAAACTATCTTTATTGAATTAAAAGAGTTCAGTACATTTGCACAGCATGCATGATCCGTTTCATACAATTATAATTTATGCTTTGCAAAAAGCCTTACATCTAATGTGGTGCATAAATATGAGGGATTAATGGGCAATTTTTATTAACTTGAGTTTTCGTGGTTTTAATTTTCATTTGTTAATTATATTTATAGGTAAAAAAGAATCCAGGCCCAATTAGCGGCGGCCTAGCACCAATTTATGGTGCAGCTGGAAAGATGCCAGATCGAGGCATGGTGCGTGACCTCCTTGTTGAATTCATGGATAGTTCTTGCTAGAATTTACAATTTTTTTTATTTTTTTGAATAATTGCAATTGTGAGTTCATTGGTTATCATGTGTTGATACAAAGAAAAAAAGAAAAAAAGAAAAAAGGTAGATAAGCGTACTTTCTGTAAGTTGTAATTTTCTGTAGTCAAATGGCGGTGGTAAATTTGATGTGCTTTTGCTGGCTCGTTTCTTTTGAATCTTATTGCAACATCCTCTGCAGAGAACAATTCTCTGCAATTCTTCTCCGGATTCTTAAATAAGGGGCTATGTTGCAAAAACTGGTTGTGTTTGCAGTTAATGAAATAGCAATTAATGAAGTAGAAAAATCTGAGGGTTGATGTGCAAAATCTTTGGAGAAGAGAGTATTTGAAATTTTGAATAGAGCAGGGAGTAAAGAGTTATAAATAAAAGTACTTCTGAGGGCTAATGTGCAAAATCTTTGTTTTGTTTTGTAATGTAATTTTGAGATTCCTTATTCTGTACCTTCAATCTTTAGCCACTGACTAGAGTTGAGAACTTTTATTTTCAATGAAAAGATAAGGGCATGACCCTTATTTTTGTGTCAAAAAAAGTACTTCTGAGGGCTAATGTGCAAAATTGAGGTTATATAATCTAGGATCACTCTCGCACTGTTACCGGTACATTCAATCTGGTGTTCAAGTAACCAAAGGACTGCTTTTATACTAAAATAGGCTTTTGTAAGCGTCAAATAGTGAAACCATTCGAGCCTTGAGTAATGCTCTAAAACTTAATTACAGTATTATCTCCACCTTGCTTGACTGGTCAAGTATTAGATAAGAGTGCCATGCTTAGTGGAGAACTGGAGATTCCTTTTCAGTGCCTCTAGTCTCCTTCTGTTTTCAGAGAGTTGACCAAGTTAATATTCCATAATTGCAGAATATTTAAGATTTGAGAATGAAACAGTCATTTCAGCAGATTAAATAATTTAATTAGTTCAAGCACTTCAGCTTTTTGTTGGAGATTTCAGTTCTTGTTGCTGGTAACAATTAAAAGCACTACAGAAACGCATAATGTGACTCAGTCCAATTTCTCTTTAATTGAAGTCATATTCTTCCATTAGGTCCTTCAAATGATATGAATTAAATGATCAAATTCAAAGTCACAGACGGAAAGAAAATTTTTCTTTCATAACTCATATATATATAATAAAATTAAGCACATTCAACTCAAAAGTTAAATTTAAAAGAAATTGTTAGCATAGTCAAATCTCATTGATGTCTTAATCCATACCACATTTCCTACAACTGATAGCATATTACAAGTTTCAAATGACATGTAAATTGGATCCCTAATAAAATTACATAAAACATCCATAATTAACAACAACGTTTTCTAACCATTGCAATAAAAATGCTAAACAAAAGTACATTAACACATACGACTATTGCAAATTCTGTGATCATAACCTTCAAAGGCTCCGTTTGGATTGCTTAGGAATAAGAGGAATAGCTTATTTCTAGGCGGAAAGTATTGAAAAGTGTGTAACTTTGTGAAGAGTTTGGATTGTTTATAATAAATTTACGTCTAGGAAGAAGTTATTCCTCCTATTCCCATACGATCCAAACGGAGCCAAAATGAAATTGTCATCGCGTCATTTTCCCATTTATTTTTAATTGCTTGTTGACGTCCACTCGATTGCTTTGGGCCGTAAGATTGTCGAGTAAGAACACAACGGTGGATCTACCACTCTCATACCTCAAGGATTTCCCAACCTTGTCTAGAATAATTGAAAATTACATGAGAAAAAAAAGGATTTAAATTTAAAGAGAAGTTCACATAGTGAAATGGTTTGGTCTGGCAATGCAGCTTGCCAAAGCATTCCCAATACGTAAAATATAACACGGAAATTGAAAAGTGAACAAATAAAATAGATAAGGTGAACATATATAAATAAATAAGTTCAATAAAAATAAGTTGAATGTTCATATAAATTTCTGAACAAGAGATGACAATACTTATTTGTTTGTAAGTGTTCACTTTGATAGTTTATGTGATTATTTTGTCTGTTTTATGTGTTCATTTTATATTTAACGATGATAAGAGATGACAAAATTACATAGGACAGTTATCATTTTTTTGTCGGTCGGATGGATGGACGCGTGGTCAGGTCTCGTTTTTCCTATTTTTCCCTTCCCAGGATGACCACCGTTGGATTGGAATCGGATGGTTCTGAGCTGTAGGAGAGGAGCTGAAGCCTGAAGTGGCTTGCGTGGAATAATAGGAAAGCCCGCAATGAAATGATCAGGATTCAGGACTGAGGAGGTGGCTGAACGTAGAGAAATCTGTGCGTTCAGGGTGGGTCTGAAGTCTGAACGCAAGAGTTCCTTCATTTTTCCTGCGTTCAGTGGTTTGAACTGGACTGGACCGCTGGGTTCGGCTGGTTTTCCCGGTTCAATCGCGAATCGTTTTCAAACCGCTACGACAGCTGCTTTCGTCACATCTCTCATCCGGAACGTTGATTCACGCCATGATTCGTGCCAGATCGAGGCGCCGATGAGTTTTTAATGAATTTCGCCAAATCTCTTACGAAGTGTATTAACGAGCCTGTACACTTGTAAGTTGTAACCAGTATTAGTTGTATAGTTGTAAAAGAAAAAAAAGATTAAGGAAATTCCGTGTATAAGAAATTTCTTTACTGTACTAATTTGATATATTCAACAGTAAACTGGTATTTATTCAGCCCCAAAACTCTATTGATTGTTGCTTGTTATGTTAGCTATTCTGAGGCAGACTTATGCCTAATTACAAATTATAAACATATTAAGCTTGAATGTTGAGGTACTGTAACAACTAACACCACATCAGACTGTTCTTTCCTTTTGCTGAGATCTTAACCGTGCGATCTGATTTTAGTGCATGCAGAAATTGCCTGTGTCGCTTTGCGACTTTAGCCGCCGGTGCATAAGAGGCCTTCCTGCAGGTTTGGTGCGGGACTGATCTATGTAGGTGAGGTGAGTACAATTGCTTTATAGAGAAGCACCTGGTAGTTATGTAACAGGAAGTTTTATTTTTAATTCTGGAGAATAGAAGAGATGCCTGATTTATTCGTGATACGGAACCTGATGCGATGGTGATAGCTTTTGGGTCTGATTCAGTTGACATTTGAAGCGAATAATTTAATGTTGTCTAAAGGATGCATTTGAATGCATTGTTAAAAAGACCTTACAGACAGGTATAAGCTTCATTTTCCACCAAGTATGTCAGTCCTAGATAATGACATAATGTTGGTCAGTCCAGCTATGCTCTTTATTGCCGTGCTAGCATGATCTATGTGGCAGACGGTGTCACTGTTGGGGCATGTCAGGTCTGGTAGAATTATCTATCGGGTTATGTTGCGTCCCCAATCCCCATCACCATTTGGTATTGGTAGGTACATCCTAACAATGCAAAGTAGAATTAATGTGGAGTTGGTATCTGAATCTGACAAGTCTGGTATATGTATGGTTCTTGCTCTGTGCCGAATACCCAAATTCTATTCGATTTTGATCTTGCATAAATTAGGTCTGGCATCACATAGATTCGTACCAAACTTGTTGATCCCCAATTTTTATGTTTCTTTTTTTAAAAACGTATTGTTTGTTTTTTTCTTTTTTGTATTTATTGGTAATTGTGATGCAGTCTTCTTATATGCCTCACTCTAACAACATGTTAATGTCGGCAAAATCTTCTTTGATTCCTTTAGGGAATCTGGTAAGTGGTAATAATGCAGAATTCTTAGTGTCCAGATATTTTGTTTTAATAAACTATCCCTATTTGATTATAGAGTGCAGAAAATATTTGCGCAGTTGCCGCAGCATGAATAATTCTTTTCGTAAAATACAAATTATTTTTATACAAAAGCCTTACATGAAAGTGGATAGATTAGTGGGTAATCTTGTTGATTCTTGTTTACAATGTTTTCTTGCTATTAAATGTTTTTTGTTTAATTATATCTATAGGTAAATGAAAATCCAGACCCAATTAGCAGATGCCTAGCACCGATTTATGGTGCAGCTTGAAAGTTGCCAGATCTAGGCATGTTGCGTGACCTCGTTGAATTGATGGATAGTTCTTGCTAGACTTTACATTTTTTTTAAAGTTCTATTAAAATTGACTTTGAAATTTTGGTTCTTCTCTTGCTACTCGATGAGTTTTGGTGTACACTTGTAACTAATATTAGTTGTAAAAGATAAAGGGAATTCCATGTATAAGAAATTATCTTTACTGTATTAATTGTTCATTGGTGGTCATGTTTTTATACAAGGAAGGCAGGCAAAGCTAAATAAACGAACTGTTTGTAAGTTGTAATTTTCCTTAGTCAACTAGAGGTGGGTTTAAATTTGATGTTCTTCGGCTAGCTCGTTTCTTTTGAATCTTGTTACAATTTAGCACTGATTAAAACATTCTAGTTTGAGACTAGACATTTTGGTTTAACAAAGTGAACCTTTAAGGCAGGCGTAGTGTAGTAAAAATCATCCATACACCTATCAGATGTGATGCGACTGTTTATCAGACCGAAAAAGCTTATTTTTATTTTCAAATTAATCGATTTTTCCATTACAAGTTACGAAAGTTTTTATTAGAATGCCAAAATGTCGTTATTTTCTTCCGTGTTGCTTTCACAACTACGTCCATATTGATTTCGAGCATATTCCCCAATAGATTTATAAGTAACAAGGAAGTGATTATTGCCTGGCACTTTCTGTGCAAGTAAAAAGGTGGAAATTTTCTGAAGCGACATGTCAGCTAAGAACTTATCAAGATGATTAGTGCGTTTTGTTGAGGTCAGGATATATTCACTTGCTAGCAGACGGATCAAGTCAGATCATATACATGATTATGCCTTTGATTTGACTCGTATTGAGCTATTCGGCTTTGCTTGTTTTCAATTATTTTGTCTTAAGCTCTTTAACATGATGTTGCGGACCTAAAGTTTCAGAAGATATTTACCATCTGCTACAAGAATACCAAACTTATTCTAGAAATACAGCAAAAACATTCAAAAACATATTAATATTTGTAGCAACATATGCTTAAATATTTGCTCAATCCAAACATCATTAGAAGGCTGTGTGCCACATTAAATAACTTTGTATACATAAGATACAAATTGAGAGAGAGACATAGAGAGAACTATAAAATTAAGCACCATCTACTTTTGTACACAAGATAATGCAAAATATATAACTAACACTGAATACTTTATTGAGTTGAAACTTCAGCAAAAGAAGTGATTGTCGGAAAGCCATGGCCTTCGGGCAGAGGTGCATTGCCAGGGCGGAGGGATATCAATACGTCAAGTCCTAACAATTTACATAGAATTTAATGACCCAATGCCATAAGCTTCAAATAACTAAATGAAACTAACCATATCCAAGTTATTCAGTACACACGGATATCCAGCACTGTAATTCTGTAGCCTGATAGAGTGATCAAAGCAGAAAATTTACTTTTTTTTTAACTAGATGGCATAGTTACCTGCTGACTTTGCTGCGACTGCTTCCGGGTAGACATCTGTGATGAACAACACTTCAGACGGTTTATCCACCCCTACTGATTCTGTTATCTCATAGTAGCTTTTCGATTCTCTTTTGTTCCTGTAGTGCCATAAATAGAAAAAAAAAATGTGAACAGAATAAGAAATCAGATTACTGTCAGGGCAATAAACTCCTTACTTGCTTCTACTTTATGCAAGACTCTAAGCATCCTTTTTACTTTATGCAAGACTGCTACACTCTTCTTCTGCATTGAATTATCAGGATGCCCCACAAATTAAACATCAAAATACTGCATACTCTGTGCAAACAATTAAATCACACCCTCTCATTTATCATTTTTATTTTGAAGATGCCTATATTAACTTTCATTCCTCAGAGTATGTTTAATGATAGTTTCATCAAATATATTGATTGTATAAGAAGAGGGGTTAAACATCAAATATATTTTATTGTACTTTTTGGTCTTGCTGAGAAGTACATTGTATTTTGAGGCTTCTAGTAAACAAACTAGTTTTGGTTTTATTGAATGAAAGTTTTAACAATATAAGACACCAGTTGAGACAAAACAAACCCTATTATTGTGTCAAAAAATCCACATAGATATGGCCTCAAATCACCATAGGTGGTATTTCCAAATATCAGTCTCTGAGCCTCTCTGCTACCACTTGAATAGATGTAAACCTGGCTTGAAGAAAAATATTTCCAGGTTGAATAATAAATTAATACTGCAATTATACAAGGAAGAATGACCTACCTGAATAAACCCAAAAGGTAAACCAAATCTCACTTGCTACACTTGACTAGTAAGTAGTAACAATACAATAACAGGTGGCATCATTAATATATAACCCAACCTGAGGCATTTGAAAATTGAATTTTTGTCATATTAACTACAAGCAAAAGATGGCCAGGCTCAGTCAAATTTGGCTGGCTCAAATCAGTTTCAGGTCAATTTATTTCTTGGCCATTCAGTTTTAGGTCATTCAGGTTAAGTCAGGTCCAATTCTGCAATCATTATTTTCAGGTTAATTTGGTTGGCTGACTTCAGGATTTGGTTCCATTGGGGTTATTATCCCGGAAAATCTAATTAAGAGGTAAAGTTCACTTTTTGTTAAGGGTGGCTCAGGTAAGCCGTATTGCCCATGGTCACAAGGGTTAGGAAAGTTTCAGCTTCACTAGTTATAAGTAGCTCAATTTTAAATCAAAATGGATTGCAGTTGAATCAGGTTGCTGGTTTAACTACACAAATTGTCTGGTCAATGTCAGCTTTTGGGCTCACAACAACAACAATAACAACTAAGCCTTTTGTCCCAAGCAAGCTTTTGGGCTCACATTTTAAAATATTTGGATCAGGTCAGGTCAGAGATTGCAAGATAGAATTTAAAATGATTCAAATTAATAAACAAACAGCAGACATCCAGACACAAGCACATAGAGAGAAAGAGAGGGTGGACCTTTATGCCACTCGCATGCCATCTCTTAAGAGCCTCAGGTACATCATCAAAAACAACTCCTTGGATCTCTTTGCTTTCAAATCCTGTTCTCCATATGTGTCCCTGCATAAAAAAATATGTACTTCTTTCATCAATGTGAAATACCAAATAAATTTGAAGTTCTGAATCATCAGTAGGTGTCTTTTACAACACCTGAAGTTGCTTGAGAGATGTGATCTTCCTATCAGCTTTGATCATAGCCTCCACATTTGCTACCAGTGCATCTATAACTGAGTCTTCTCCTGCCTCATCAGGTGGAATAGGTACTGCACCACTGACTCCTTGTTTCAAGTCATCTTCAACCTGTTTATTGGTGTTTCAGCAAAGCAAGTAGATCAAATCTAAAAGGCATGAACTAGCCTGTCCCAGTATGCTGCTACCGACATAGTCCATATGACAAAAATCAGACTAAATTTCACATAACTTATACAAAAAATAAATAAATAAAAATATGCACAAACTCCAAGCAGAATGAAGAATGGAGCTTCTCTCAATTATACATGAACAAGAAAATAAAAAAAAAAACACTTTAAAATTTTTAAGTTTGGAGACAGATGTTCTAGTTAACAAAATATTGCTTATTCTATTTAAAGACTCTTCATTCTTTGACATTATTAGCCATGTTATGCTTAGCATAAGAAGCTATGATAGTACCTCATGACAGATACATTATGCACCTCACTGACAGTTACCCTTTCCATGTATGGTTTACCAGAAAATCAGTTATAGTTTGGTGACAAGGCTGATGGTATCACACCAAAACTCAAGACTGGCTCTCATAGAGAGGGATAGAGAAAGAAAATTAGGGAGTCATCTTCCTACTTCATAATCCAGGGTCTTCTAGTCAATTTCTGTTCCAAAAAAAATAATATATATTTTCTTTACCTGTGCTCTCAATAACTTGATGTCATCTTTTGTTTTGTCACTGTCATACGTAGCTATCAGGTGTTTCCTCACATTGTCACGGGCATAAGGGAAAAGAACCTCAAAAACAAATGAAATTGGAGTTGTTGTTCCTTCAATGTCCAGCACAATACATTTCTGTCAAGTATTAAAAAATAATAATACATCATAAATACAAACTATCCCCAACTAACTAGTATAAAACAGACATACATGAAAAGAATATGGAAAGGATGAAGTAGGAGGAGAGACAAAGAGGGGAAAAAAAATATATATATATATATATATATATATATATATATATATATATAGGAGAACTGACTCTTGATTTCGGTGGTATGGAGCTTCCATTTTGAACAGCATATACTTTAGTTGGATGGATAGCAGCAGGTGAAAAATTGGCCCGAAGTCTCTGGATTGGTCCAAAATTAAAGGCTTGAAAGGAAGCACGAAATAGTGTTCATTTTATCATCTCAAAAAATTGAACCAATAGAACCAATCTACAACACATGGCCTTACCTAGACAGGAAGATAGAATCATATATAAAAAAGTAAGATATACTAATGAATCAACAGAAAAGTAACTGCAATTTGATAAAAATTTTCCTTTGGACCAACTGTCTAGTACTGATGCATACCAGAAGCACCAAATTTACACAATGCAAGCACGAAACAGGAGAGTACCAACTCAAATAATTGTTATAAGGAAAATTTTGCAAAAACTATATGGCATGAGATGGGATCCATTGTGAATGTAATAATCTGACAATCTTGAGTCTTGACAATTTATTTCAAGTAAAAAAATGCTTTAAAACCAAGAAAAGAAAATTTATGACATAATTTATGGTTGCATTGTTGCATGCATAGATCGCTACCTATCAAATGTCCTACTATTTGAGTACCATTAATAATGTACCAGTATGTCCAGACTAGAAAAAAATTCAAATTGTTCAATGAATGGTAAAACAAGCACCAATTCATATTATTAGATATCCAAGCATGATGGTTGTTTGGTCTTATTTTAATTTTGATGTTTAATAAGATTGTTAGCTTAATAGTGTCAATCGTTCCTAGAAAATTTTGTGACCATGCACGAGTATTATCAGTTGAAAGTCAAAAACAAGCAAAATAAAAGAATCTGTAATATGCAAATTCTGCTCGGACAAAAACTAGTTCTAAACCAGCAGGTATTTAAGAGGGATGCAGTTGGAATTAGGGAAGCTCCCGGCAAAACATTAATCTGGCTTTATAAGTTTCTACAGATTCTATTGCGTAAGGAACACTGCAAATATTATGTTTGAATTAAAAACAAATTAACCTGAAACCTGAATTCAGAATTCTTGTTGATCAATACCTTAAAGGAGTGTGGGGAATGACAGGCATAAGCTGTCATCTTGTGAGATGCATACAGTGCAGAGGCAACGGAAGCGTTCCCAAATCCTGAAAGGAGGACGGAGGATACAGTGACAGAGTGGTGCAGAGGAGATGTTTGATGAAATGCCCGAATGAAGATAAGCACAGAGAAGAGAACTGAGACATTAGAGGATGACCTGACGGAGACACGAGGCGAAGGCATTTTGCCAAGCTGGCACACGGCAACACTACCGTCATCTCTCTCTCTCTCTCTCTCTCTCTCTCTCTCTCTCCAACTGAGGTTCAATTCAATCGGGAACGGAAGGCCTGGCTGAGAGGAAATTGGGTAGAAAAACAGTACGGAAGGAATAGTTGTTGTATGGATATTATTATGTTATTGTATATCATCAATCAGCATATCCCAATCCGGGTTCGCTTGCGCCACCTATACCTATATATCATCAATTGTTTTAATGAATGTGAATGCAAATTTTTAATTAAATTTATGAATAAATAATAAATGTATTTTGAAGTTTAAAAATGTCATAAAGTTTTTTTTTTTTTGGACAGACTAGTTAGAGTAAAATGTCAGAAAGTTCAAGTTCCGGTTCACAAAATTTTTTTAGTTAAAATTCAAAAAGAAAATAAGCTAAATCCTAAATGCCGGGATTTGAAGATCCAGTTAGTACTGTGTAATTAATTCAATTTATATTTGTATTGGAAGAAAAAATATTTAGGACCGGAATTTTTAACGGAATTGCTTTCCGTCATCCTCTTCTCCGTATATTCCCATCATCCGCTCTTGATTCCCTCACGTGTCGGATTTAGATTCCATCACGTGCACGCCCGTTGGTAGTTTTTCAAAATTAGTTAGTTAATTCTGTCGTCTTAATTGTTTCCTCTTTAGTGTTATTTCCTTCTTATGGGTGCGTTTGGATAGGTGTGGGAAGAAGGGAAGAAGGGAAGAAGTGGGAAGAAGTATTGGGAAGTGTGTAACTTTGTGAAGAGTTTGGATTGTTTATAATAAATTTGGGCCTTTTTCCTTCTTCCTTCTTCCTTCCAACCACATCCAAACAAGGCCTAATGCTCCGTTTGGATGACTTCTTTCCGGAATAAGGAATAAGGAATAATCACTTTTTACCAATAAATTTATTTCTAACCATCCAAACTCTTCACAAAAGTTACACACTTCCCAATAAATTTACCACTTCCCAATAAATTTCTTCCCTTCTTCTTTCTTCCTACCTTATTCTCAACACATCCAAACGGAGCTAAAAGAGGAGAGATCAATGGAGAAGGGAGTTCTTTTCTTTTTCCCCGTTCTTTTTTTTTCCCTCCATTCATGCCATTATCTCCAAAGAAGAGGCTGGATATTAGCAAATAGATGCGTTCTATGCAAGCAAGAGGAAGAGACTCAGCTGGGCACATCTTCGATGACTGCTCATTCTTTGTGCAGTTCTTGCAAAAGGCAACCCAAAAATCACATGCCTTCTCTTCTATCTCCTTTACCAATAATGCAGACTTCATTCTTGACAGCAATAAATTGGTGTGTTTGGATGCACAAGAATAAGGATCCGGATAAGAATAAGCTCTAAATTTCTTATTCTTGTGTAATCCAAACAACCATAGAATAAGTAATTTGAACCCTTATCTATATTCTAACAAAACATAGTATAGAATAAAGAATTTGAATAAGCACGTATTCCGAAATTTTTTATTCTTATTTCTTATTCAACCGTGTATCCAAACACACAGAGAATTGTATGGCAATCTTGTGCTTCATTTTGTGGAGAGAGATGCTCGAGAATATTTACTGAGATTCAGCTTCCCATAAGCTTACTGGTAGATCAAGTGTTTCTGGAATGGCTGGCACTTCAGCCTCAGCAAACCTCATGAAGATCATCTTAATCTGTCTAGCTTTCTGATTTACTTGCACTAGGCTTTAGTTTTATTTTGTTACATATTGCATTTTTTTTCTTCTTCCAATTAGCCGTTGGCTAATCTTTTGTACTAACCTTTTTAATGAAAAGATGAGGGATTGACCCCCGTTTTTTATTCCAAAAAAAAAGAAGAAAGAAATGCTGTTAAATTCTTATGTTCATTTAAAAACAAATAAAGTTAAAATTCGATTTCCTACCAACAGTTTCAATCTGAAAATGCACCACATGCGCAAAGAAAGATGCCGGAAGAAGTCTTGGGCTCTTTTTGAGAAAGAGTTTTCTCGAGCCTCTAGTTTTTATTAGCTAGCCAGAAGTATATTGCCCCAATCCATCCGTATAAGCATTAGATTTCGCTCATTTCAGCCTTGAGATCTTTTATAGCTTACCATTACACAAAATTTAATTTGAATGTTTTACAAATCCAAGGTTGCTGAATAAGCTCAACATTTAGCACTGTTACAACACAGATCACGCACAATTTCTAAAACCCACCACAAAATTGCACTACAGAACTGATATCTGAATTAACTGGATTGTCTATTGAAAGTGATACAGCAACTATATTTCTTGTAACATTTAATAACATGTCAGAATGTTTTGTTATTCGCTAAAACGGTAACTAACCAACTATGAAAGCTACCAAAAACAGCATATGAACAAAGGAAAAAATAACCAGAGCCTAAAACATGTAAAAGAATTTGCTTTTAGTGTGCATAAAATAACAAGCCAACAATTTCCAAGTAGGAGATTCTCAGACAAAACAAAACTCTGTTAAGAAACCATGACCAAATTGAAGAGACATCAATCTATCTATCAATCTTTTTTATTGGCAAGTAACACACGACAGCGGTATTCGCCCAGAGCCCATATTGGAAATATGTTGCGATATTGTGAGTAGCTGATCATGCAGTTACGGTTGAACACCCCCATTATCTCCTGCAATTGAAAGAAATTTAGGCGGAGATCATAAATAAGACAATTTTGTAGACAACTAACAAAACATCTCTATTCGTGTCAGTTAAACTAGGAGATAAAGGTGCACTTACTTGCTGAGGGAACTCGCCATTCTCCATCTGCAAGTTGATCAACACCTTAGCTGCTCTGTGCAACGGCCTTGGGTCTCTCTCAGCCTAACCCACAAATACAGACAAACGGTGACGTATCATGAATACATGAATCTCTACATAAATTATAAAAGATGGTAGTTTAAGGTCACACACAAAGATCAAGATCAACACATTTGGATTTGTCATTTGGAACATAAATTTTAAGTATATATGCATACATGGCATAGCTACATAAGAACCATGTGGGACTGGAAGCCTGAATCAAGGAAATTATGGGAGGAACCTTGATTTAACCAGAGAGAAAAATTAATACCTGGCCAGCATCAATAAGAGCTAGCATGGCCCAACCTGTGTTCACCGCATGAGCTCTGTTCCCTTCAAGATTTGTATACACCTTGATCACAAACAACAAAACATTAGTGGCAGATCACTAGCCGGTTATGATTATCTCACTGATCAGGTTTTGGATGACTGTGCTTGCTTTCACATGGGTACAATACATTCTGCAGCTCATACCAGACAAAGTGGAGAGCGCTGCAAAATGTGTTAAATCAGAGATGCATATCATCAATACATCATAGCTGATACTGGGGTAGAGATGGGCAAGGGGACTAGCCAGCAATTGTGGCAATTTAGCTGTTGTTTCTTGTGGGTATAGTAGAATGGATCATGGATGATACTGGGTAAGTACCAATCCTACTTTAACTAGCCATAATGGCTGAGAAAGATTTCAGAGAGGTCGGGTGAGACTTTTGAGTCGCTAATGCTTGCACTGTTTTGTACTAGTTTTCGTGCTGGTACAGAGTTTGTGGGAAGATATTATGCTGTTTTGGCACACATACATATCACTGCACTTGCTAGCTTATATCACATATAGAGTAGGATATCAAGAATATGAAAACAAAAGTTAAATAATTTGTCAAATGCGTGCGCTAGTACCTTGTCTTGGCATGACAGATAGCTCTCCCCCCAACCACCAGAAGGTAATTCCTTGGAGAGCAAAAAGTCACATGCTTTTCTTATAGAACCACAACTCTCGTACGTCTTTCCAGCTGCTATTAAACCCTTAACTCCAAACCATATCCCATAAGTGAAACAAACTGCCCATGAACCGTACCTGTTGCTCAAACATAAAAGCGATTACTTCAATAGTATGTAATAGACTCCTTCAAGTGAAATTAATCGGAATATAATAGTGTACAAACCATGAACCATCAGGTAGTTGGATCGATTCGATAAAGTTGACGGCTTTTCTGATGCAGGAATCTACATCTTTGCTACGGTAACCTGGATATAGCTTCCTAAATGAAGTCAGCGCTTGTATTGCAGCTGATGTGCATTCCACATACCTGCCAATGCAATCTTACACATGCTCAATTTCATTGCATTTTGTTTTTTTTTATAAAAAAAAAGATATAAAAGGAAATTGTGAAGATTATTGCTCTTACGGGTAGTCTATCACAATGTCCCCAAATGTCTCTGCAGGGTTTATCAGCTGCATTTTTCAGTAGTAAAAGCATAAATGTAGTTCCCATATTTATTCAGAGTATATTTAGAAAAGAAGACTGTTATACACCAATGACTAACTAATGATTTTATCTAGGAGGATAAAAGGATGTCGTTGCCCATTTCTATATGAAATTATAAGAAGGAAATTGTATCCATATGTACTCTACAGATTCCCCATTCAGTAGCAAAACTTTAACTATACTGCACCAAGCCAAGTATAAAGAATTGCAATTCCTCATTTCCAGATTGTTTAGCATCATCAACTGAACTCTTGCACACTCAAATCCACATTTATGAAACAAGAAAAGCAGAATCCAAGGATTGCATGCAAACAATTCTCACCTCCATCCATGCATAAGATCTTGTGAGTTCATAGGTCGCAAAGCCACCATTGTCATTCTACAAGAAACAAGAAGACATAAGAAAACAAGATAATGTTAATAAACATCATTGCCATTATCAATTAACTTATCATATAATAGTAAAATGGTAAGTTCAGAGAGAAAGCACATCAAGCACACAGATTGTAGCACTCTAGGCAAAATTCAAAATTCAATCAACAAAGTGTTTGACGAGCAAGAATTAATTTATCATCAATAATGAAGTAGACATACCATCAGTGATAAAATAACATTGACAGCATCGTACAGCCTATTTGGTTCAATGGGTGAACCGACCATCTCTTGAGGTAACTTTGACAACAATAAGGCAGCCTGAACAAAAAAAAATAAATCAACAATCATAATTAGTTGCATTCAAAAATTCCGAAAGGGAAAAAAAAAAGGCAGAATATTTCATTCCACATATAATCAATACCCACCTTCAGTCCTTCAGCAGTGCAGTCGGAAATAGGCCATCCATGATCTGCTGTAGAGAACGGCCATGCTCCTTTAGAAATGTGACGATACCAGTAACTAAGATCCCCTGGACAATCCTCAAGTACCTTTTAGAAATATACTTTCTGTTCTTACAAATTCTTCTTCATATTTCACATTACAAAAAATGGCATACCAATCTGGTACACGAGTTATGGATACCTGACTATGTTTGACATAGTTGTGAGCTTTGTGAAGAGTAGGTGCATACTCTTCAACAAGACCTGTAGCATAAATTGCTTGAACAGTAAATGCAGTGTCCCACAGTTGACTTCCGTTGTAGCCTTGCATTTTCATGCCATCTTCAGCAATCCACAGATAGTCATAGATTCTTGGGATGTGGAGCTTAAACGCCTCTGAATTTGGATCCTCAATCCAGCAGCACAGCATATTGAGCACCTATAACAAACAAAAGTGTAGTAGCAATTACAAGATAGCTGCAGAGTAATTCACTAATTACAAAGGAAAAACAGAGCTTTACCTTGTTAACAGGACCAATGCAAATGTAACGAGTGTTCTCATCTTCATAATGGATATGTTGGATAGCAGTGTTAAGAGCCTTCTCTCTCAACTTGGTACCAGGCCAGTGCAACAGAACAGGCTCTACAAACTTGTCAAGGGTGGCCCACAATATATCTTGTATCATTGGGTGGGGGTAGTACAGATCTTCCTACATATAACACAAGGAATCTTGGTTCAGCGAATCAGAGGTACAGTAATAGGTAGACAATATCACAAAAAGACTCACAGCTCTTAACAATCTAAAGGAGGTAAATTAAAATGAACAAACCTTAGCACACTCATTGCGTGCCTTATTCCAATCAATCTTGTCGTACGGGATGGAGAAAAGTTCCTTTCTTAGTTCCAATACCAGCGGTGTGATTTTACCAACAAATCTCTTGCCGTATATATAAGACATTGGCAAATAAACCATCCGACAGTGACACCACATCCTTCCTGTAAATTTTAGGGTCAAATGTGAAAGGTGCCTTTCTTTCTTTCTTTCTTTGTTTCTAAAATACCAATAGAAAACATATAGTAATTTTGGTGTGGTGGTTCAAAGTTGAAACTATGAAGAGGCTATAAAAAATGAAATGGTAATATGGAGAGTATATGTAGGCAGAAACCAGGATGAATGGGCAGAATGTATGGCAGTAGCCATATCTCAGGTGGTAAAGGATTATTCCCAGACCAGTCAAAGACTCCAAGTACCTAAGAGTAGTCAGTGTAAAAGTGAAAAATGGAAGTTAGCTGATATGAATTTAATGGTAAAAAAAAAAAGAAAATGTTAGAGGAAAGAATTTAGGACTAACAGAGAGCCAAAATTTGCCCCAGGAAGTAATAGCAGTGGCAGTGCCATGGGTTAATATCCAATCCCTTGCTTTGTCCATGGCACCATCTCCAGCATTAGGGGCTTCACCAAGCAACCTGAGAGTGACATATGTGAGCACAGAGCCGAACATGGTGCTGTGGCCCTCTATATGCAATCCCCATCCGCCGTCTTTGTTCTGTGATTTGAGTTGCAAGTCCGTAGCAACAAAGAATTGCATGAATTGGTATGAAGAGAAGAGAAGAGAAGGTAAAAGGTACCTGATGATTGTAAAGATAGCGTCGTATCTCCTTTTGATGCTCTGGTGAAAGAAGAGCATTCAATGCAGCGGTGACGTACAAAGAGATGATCAAGCCAGGCATGAGAAACATGGGGCCTCCATAGTCGCCGGGCCAGTGGCCATCATGTGCTTGTAAGGTAGAATATTGAGCAACGGCTCTCCTTAGAGAAGTGGCGACGGCTTGGTGTGTGACGTCCTCATTTTCCGCCAGCTTAATTAGTGGAGGGTCGAGGTGAAGGGGATTGGGATTGGGATTGAGCCTGGCAAACTGCATATATAAAAAGGCTCATTATATCTATTGGTCAGAGATATAATGTAAAGTAAAGTTGATAAAGGAAGGCTAAATTAAAATAAGAAGATAGAAAGATGGCAGACCTGGAGGCGCATGAGGAGGTCGGAGCTGTGCTTCATCTGAAATCGGTTGGCGCGAAAGGCCTCGCGCGCGCTCTCGACCTCCTCCCTCTCCTCCGCGGAGCCCAATTCGGGGTCGAACTCCCAGAGCTGCCTCCCAACGTGGTTGTTGGTGGTGCGCAGCCAGGGAGAGGCGGGGGCGCCATCCGCCACCTTCAACCGCCACATTGCTCTTTCTGTTTGTTGCTGTTCGTGCTGTTTCAGGAAAAGTTCTCCCTAGATCTAGAAGAAACACACGTACAATTTGATAACCACAGTAACAGTAAAAGCAGCTCCTCACTTCCTATCTGTCAACTCGTAATCAAGAGGAGATTGAACAGTGGCCAATACTCGTAAAACTAACCCCTCTTTACCCTGCTCGTCATCTTTTAACAATACGGGGAGCTGCAGTGATGTGCTGGCTGCGTCTCTTTTGCTTCCGGAGGGGGTGACGCCAGTGAACGTGACCGTCCGATCTAAATGGACAGTTCGATATATGAGGGCACCATTTATTCCTGAAAACGGAGTCGAGGAGATGAGAGAAATTTGAGTCGGAGAGCGATGCGGATCGATTCGGAACATGGTTCATATCTGATGCGGCAAATTCCGATCCCATGAAAGATTTAGATTGTTTTGTGGCGTAAGTCTGTGTGATTCGATGAGAAGGATTTAGATTAAATCGTAAAAAAATTAATGATGTAATAAATAAAATGTAATGCACTCTTCTCGTGACCAGCGTTGCCCCACTCCCTAATCTCTATTTTTGTGACCATTAGCAGCAGTGCCCGCTCAATGTGCGGACATTTTTTTTATATATTTAAAAAAATTAAGACTTGTGGTATGTATTTTTTTATGTGAACTTTTAACTTGTTGTTAATTTGGTTAACAGTGGTATATTTAACATGCGAAATTATATTATTTTATATGAATGTTGTTAATTTTCAATATTTAAGGTCAATATTGTCTTGATTGGCGTTGAAGATAGCAACATTACTTGCCGATTTAAACAAATAGAATCAATAAAAATAGACATATGAACGGCTAAAAAATAATTTGATAAAAATATATACATTTCTTAATAATAAAAAACAATTTGAAGAAAGTAGACATGACAAATTAACAATTGTTTCTCATCCATTAATTTTATCTCAACAGAATTAACAATTGTTCATGAATCTGCATTTATTATAAATATCTAATTCCAATATTATCCACTATTTAATTATCAATCACCGTAAGAAACATTTCCATTATGATTAGAAGAGTTAATTTTTTTTCTAATTTTAATCTTGAGTACAAGGAAATTATCAGTATCAAATAAAGATTTTTCTATCAAATATTCACATAATTTGTTTTATTAGCAGAAATATATTTAATTAAATCTTTGATTGATTATTGAGTAATTTATTAAAGGAAACGATGTTAATCATGGTATGTCTCATTTAGAGAGAATAATATGCATAAATGAGAAAAAGGAATATATTGTGGGCCTATCCCAAATTTTGATTTTATAATTAATGTCATTCCTATTCTATCCAACGACATAAAGTGAAATTTAGTATATGGAAAGAATTATCAATAAGATAACCAGCAGCAAGATGATTTGTGTCCATATTGAATAATTTTTTTTTTCATATTTAGAAATACATATATTAAGCCGCTAACTTAAGCGAGCATAACTCCGCTCAGCCTCAACGAATGTTAACACGTCTAGACCAAAAGTTTAAATCTTTAATCTCATAGATAAATCTACACCATTGATCTGATCAAATCGTAAAAATAGATGATCCATATATTGCATTGGATAAATAATTGTTTACATCTTTAGACTCAAAATTGGATAGATCTTTGGATTGATATTTTTATTAGTAAAGATTTCTGTGTCGTCTTTTCACTTCCCACCAATAATCCTGACTCGTTACATACAAATTGTTTGTTTACTCACACACCCTAGCGGCCCAGTCCCACTCGAAACTCCACGGGACAAATACTGTCTGTGCGCTTCATCTTCAATTCTTCATGGACGCTTCACGCTTTGTCTAACTTGTCGTTGTCGGACCATTTCTCACTTCTCCATCTTTTACTTCTTTATTATTTTTATTTATTTATTATTACAAATTTGCAACACAACCCAAATTGTTCGCCACCTAATCCCATCACCAATCCCGATGCCATTATTCCTTTTAAACAATTAACCTTCACATTGTCCTTATTCAAACTCATCCATCCACTGCCTGCCCTTGCGTGCTCTTCTTTTTTTTTTTGGAATTAAAAGAGTTCAGTACATTTGCACAGCATGCATGATCCATTTCATACAAATATACAATTATAATTTATGCTTTACAAAAAGCCTTACATCTAATGTGGTGCATAAATATGAGAGATTAGTGGGCAATTTTTATTTTCTTGAATTTTCGTTGTTTTAATTTTCACCTGTTAATTATATTTATAGGTAAAAAATAATCCAGGCCCAATTAGCGGCGGCCAAGCACCAATTTATGGTGCAGCTGGAAAGATGCCAGATCGAGGCATGGTGCGCGACCTCCTCGTTGAAATCATGGATAATTCTTGCTAGAATTTACAATTTTTTTTATTTTTTAGAATAATTGCAATTGTAAATTCATTGGTTATCATGTGTTGATATGATACAAAGAAAAAAAAGAAAAGTTAAATAAGCTTACTTTCTGTAAGTTGCAATTTTCTGTAGTCAAATGGTGGTGGTAAATTTAATGTGCTTTTGCTGGCTCGTTTCTTTTGAATCTTATTGCAACATCCTCTGCAGAGAACAATTCTCTGCAATTCTTCTCCGGATTCTTAAATAAGGGGCTATGCTGCAAAAACTGGTTGTGTTTGCAGTTAATGAAATAGCAAAATCTGAGGGTTGATGTGCAAAATCTGTGGAGAAGAGAGTATTTGATATTTTGAACAGAGCAGAGAGTAAAGACTTATAAATAAAAAATAAAAAATACCTCTGAGGGCTAAATGTGCAAAATTGAGGTTATATAATCTAGGATCACTCTCACACTGTTACCGGTACATCAATCTGGTGTGCAAGTAACCAAAGAACTGCTTTTATACTAAAATAGGCATTTGTAAGCGTCAAATAGTGAAACAATTCGAGCCTTGAGTAATGCTCTAAACCTTAATTACAGTATTATCTCCACCTTGCTTGACTGGTCAAGTATTAGATAAGAGTGCCATGCTTAGTGGGGATTCCTTTTCAGTGCCTCTAGTCTTCTTCTGTTTTCAGAATGTTGACCAAGTTAATATTCCATAATTGCAGAATATTTAAGAATATTTAAAGGGATGGACACGACACACCTAAAGACACTCCACACCTCGTGTTGCTGTGTGTTGTGACGTGTTGTCTCGTGTTTCACGTGTCTAGACATGTCACGACACATCACATCACGACACGACACGTGAAATTTTAAGGGATGGACACGACACACCTAAAGACACGCCACGTCTCGTGTTGCCGTGTCGTGACGTGACGCGTTTAGACACGTGAAACACAAGTACACAACACGGCACGACACGATACGCGAAATATTTAGACACGATACAACACGACAGATGATCCGGACACGGCGTGTTTGACACGACACGACACAGCACAACACCTATTTAGAACACTAGTCGTGTACAATATTGAATTTGGACTGGCCTACAAGACTATATATAATAGGAGCTTATTATTTGAACTCGAGGGTTGGTTTATTGAGTCGGACTGAGATCCCCATTGATTGAAACGATGTGTATATTATGGGGTCATGTGCAATGTTGAACCAATACTGAATTAGGATAATTTTATGTTAATAAAAATATACAATTTTTTTAAAAAATCAAAGTAAAATGGTTTAATAAATACGTTAAAAAATAATTAAAGTTTTAAAAAAAATTCCCATCAAATTTAAAAAAAAAGATGAATTTTTTGTTACGGAATTCGGAATTCCGTAACAAGTCAAGTATGGAATTCCGAATTCCGTAACTAGTATGTAACAAGTCAAGAACACAACACGACACGACACGTGAAATATTTAGACACGACACGACATATAATTCGAACACGACGTGTTTGATACGACACGACACCTATTTAGAACACTAGTCATGTACAATATTGAGTCCAAATATTAAATTTGAACTCGCTGCATGATTATTGTGCCAAATTAGCGCTAGAAAACAAGACCTAGACCGCCCCTTCACCCAAAAGGCCGAAACTGCCAAAACCCTCTTCCCTTGACTCTTTTCTAGACTAGATTTCGTTCCAACAACAGTCAACACGCTAATTCGCGTAAGAGTTTATTTCAACTAATTTGTACATATTATTATATTTATTCAAGTGTGGTAGTGTAAGCAAAGTACATGTCACATGATTATTTATTTGTGCTAATTTTGAAAATGGATCGCGTGATAAATTAGCGTTAGAAAACTATTGGAACAGTTACAACTTACAACAGTATACAGTATAGTGGAAGGTCCGAACTCCGAAGGGAAGGGTGCTTTGAAAATTCAATTACACGGTTACACTTACACCCAAGCCCAAAACCGCCCCCTTCACCCAAAAGCCGAAAGGGCCGAAACCCTCTTCACTTCGCTCTTTTCTAGGTTCCTGGTTCCTCCAGGCCAGCGAGCGACTCCCCTCCCAAATTTCAATTCCGATGGCGGGAGGCGATCGGATCAGCGTCCTTCCCTTAGAAATCAAAATCTCCTTGCTTTCCCGCCTCAAATTCAAGGATGCTGTCCGTACGTCGGCTCTGGCTCACTCCTGGCGTCATCTCTGGACCCTCCTCCCCCGCCTCAGTCTCAGTTCATGTTCACACCCATTGGGCTTGGCTCGCTCCTCTCCAGATATCTATTTCGACGCCATCTGGCTGCAGCGCGTTCATGATCTCGTCTCATCTCTCCAGGGCCCCATTCTCGACTTCCAGCTCGCTTTCTGCTACGGCGCCGACACAGAGTCCGACATGACCCCACTTCTCTGCTGCCTCCTTGATTTACTCCTCCGAAAAGGTGGCGTCGAAACGCTTCACCTTCAGAACTTTAACCATAGACGTCTCGCCGTAACCTGTCTCCCTTCCTTTCATGCCCTCAAAGAACTCGATCTTTGCAATTGCCATCTCGTCCTTCCTACTGGTTTCTGCGGATTCAACCGCCTCACCAAGTTGGACTTGCTAGATACTCTAATCTCCAGTTCCCATGATTTGCGTCTACCAGTAAATCTCAGTTTCCCGTTGCTGAGGCATCTGATTTTCACTTTTACTAACTTCGAGATGGTATCCCAAATTTCTGCCCCATGTTTGGAGAAAGCATGCATTTTTCATTGCGACCTCTGTAATTTTACATCACAAAAGTTGGCTCAGGTCACTCTAGGGCTGGTCACTAGCGTTTCCACGGTTTCTTCTCTCACTTTGGGCTTTAATGCTCTCGAGGTAAGATTGGTTCATTCATTCTTGTAATTCTGAATAATCTCAGTAAGTTGTGCCTGGGGTAGCATCCTTTCTACATGCAGCATGTTCTAATACAAATCCAAATCATTAATTGGTGGGGCTATCTAACCCCAACAGTGAATGCTGCTCTTATTGTGCCCAGTTTGCAAAATCTCAGGTTTTGCTGCCTTCTCTACTATTATAGAACCTTTATTGTTTTTTAAAGGTCCATCATGTAAAGGGTGTACATGAAACTGTTCTTGTCTTCAATTGGCGGGAATAATAACCCATCATTGTATTTCTGTTTTCTAATATGAAGTACTCTTTCTGTTTTCTAAAGTGAATATTTTTGTTTGTGTTTCTGCACAGTTTTTCTCTCTTGTCGCTTTGCCGTTTAACTTCACTTTTCCCCGACTAAGATTCCTACGTTTCAATCTGAATGTTGATACCGTGGACAAAAGAATGTATGGTGCTTTCCATTGGTTGCTAAGAAGCGTACCTTTTCTTGAAGAATTAAAAATATGGGTTATTTTCTCATTATTTTTCCTTGTTTCTACACCAAGCTCTTTTAGTAATAAATTTTTAATATTGTTTCAATGTTGCCCTATGCATCATCCTTCTACATTTTAGCCTTCTAGTTCAGATTTGCAAATAATGCCTTACTTCTGCTAAAATTTTTTAGAGTAAGGTTCTGGTGCCACACTTTTTTAGTGCCACGAATGTCACACTTTACTTTTTTATTTTAAATTTCAAAACTTAAAATATAATCATCCGATTCAAACCGTTGATCTTATTCATTTTAACGATGGATGCGTTGTCATAAAATTTTATAATTTTTGAAATTTATTTGATGCTTGATCAAAAGGTAAAAAATGAACGGATCAAAATAACTAAAATATATTCATTCTAATATGTTAATTTTTCAACCTCTTGATCAAGTATCAAACAAACTTAAAAATTATGAAATTTTAGGATAACACATCCGTCATTAAAATGAACAAGATCAATGGTTTGGATCGGACGATTATATTTTAAATTTTTTAAATTTAAAATAAAAAAGAAAGTGTGGCATTTGTGGCACCAAAAAAGTATGGCACCCGAGCCTTGCTCAATTTTTTATTAATGAATCCAGAGAATTGGTAATGACCTGTCACCGCCTGTTTAGCTGTACTATCACACATTTCTATTCTTTTTTTTATGTGTTGTGAGGTTTTCGCATTTAATCAGTATGGTAATCAAAGTACATAAATTAAGCATTGCAGTTGGAGGGTGATGATTCAAGTCAGACCAATGGAGTTGCGATTCTAATGAGAGAGTTACTTCCAAAGAAGAATGGTGGCTTTGCCTGCCTCGATCGAACAATGAGAAGTGTCACAATGAGCATGGATAAGTTGAAGGTCACTACCAGCATTACAATGACACAGTTTTTTCTGTTGAATGCAAAAGTGCTCAAGGAACTAAAGATTGCTTATTGGAGTGGTGGTGAGGTACCAAGCATGATAGAGGAGCTACAGAAGGTGGAAATAGTATCTTCGGATGCTAAAGTGGTGATTTTCGATTGTATGAAGAAAAAGAACTATTTTGTGTATGAACAACTAACCTAGTTTGTTTGTAGGGGGTTGTTTCCTTATTAGTAGTTTCATTTTGTGTGGATCCTTGGTTTTGGTATGTAGGACTGGTAAGATAACTACTAGCAGGGGTAGCTTTGTCCTAGTTTTTACAAAAACTGTGTTCTGTGGATGGGTAGTTTCTATAAACAGATTTTGGGTGCATCAGCTGACCAGGTGAGTGAAACTATTTGACAATCTTGACGATTTATTTAAAGTAAAAATGCATTAAACTTTAAAGCCAAGAAAAGAAAGTTATTGCATACTTTTATGGGTGCACTGTTGCATGTATAGTGTATCTAAGCATGATGCTTGTATCATGTAGAAAGTACATACCTAAACATTGGGGTTCTTATTTTGATTTTGATAATTGTTACGATTATCAGCTAAAAATAGTGTCAACCATTCCTAGTCATAATATGTGATCGTGCACGAGTATTAATGTATTATCGTTTGAAACAAAAAAAAAAACCCCAAAAGAATATGTTATGTACACATTCTGCTCCAACAAAGACCAATCCTAAACCACCCCGGAACAGTTAGACAATATTGGATGCGTTATTTGGACGCAATCTCCAGAGTCCAGACTCTTCATTGCCAGGCTTACCAGGGACAGAAGGCTGGACTGGATGGAACTTAGATCAACTCACACTGGCGTAAGAATGAAGAAAAAAAGACAACTTGAAAGCAGTGAGAAGAAGGGAGAAGCAAAGGATTTGTTATGGTTATAGTTTTAGAAACCTGGGTTTTTGCATGTTGTTATGGGTTTTATTAGAGCTGAGCTCTAGACGTGGTTAGGAATTGTTTTACTTCTTTTAAACGTTGTATCTCATTCTCAGTATCTGGATGTTTATTTCTAGAATTCTACTAATAGAAATGGGCCCAATGGCCTTTTTCGGGAAAAAAAAATTTTGAGAGGGATCTAGTTGCCGAAAAAATTAATACTAACGTTACTGTTCATATTAATTTTGATAATAACAGAAAAAAATCAAAATTTTAATACTAACGTTGCTGGATCGTCATCCCAGTTGACGAAAGCCCAATACCCTTGGATCGTCATCCCAGTTGACGATCCAAGCTTGGATCGTCATCCGAAATAACGATCCAAGCTTGGATCGTCAACTGGGATGACGATCCAACGATCCAACGAAAAAATAAATATTAAAAAAAGATTTTGAATTTTTTTTCGTTTGGATCGTCATCCCAAATGACGATCCAAACAAAAAAATTTCAAATTCTTTTTTTAATGCAAATTTTACATTTTAGTCCCCAAAGTTTTTATTATTACAAAATATATAATTTATAATTAAAAATTAAACATAATTAAAACATCTATTATATTTTATTTACACATCGTACGTGCCGTGTCATGTCGTGTCAAACACGATCGTGTTAGAGTCTCGTGTCGTGTTGACACGAACTACTTTTTTAACCGTGTCGTGTCGTGCTTAGTGGCGAGAAGAGTCAATATGACACGCATTCTAACACGACACGACTGACACGATCGTGTCGTGTCGTGTTGAAACGTTGTGTTAGTAGTGTCAAATCGTGTCAGATTATTTTATTATTTTTTTAATTAAAAATAAAAATTAAGAAAAAAATTACTAAACGTTATAATTTATTATGTAATTAAGTTTAAAGTTTTTATTAATATTTTATAAAAAATAATAATTAAATTAGAACAATATTATGATTTAAATGATGGTAAATAATATGATGTGGTATTATAAATTAAAAATAAATTATTAATTTTGCTTAAATAATCAACATTAATAATTAGATTTGTGTTGAGGTGTCTTGTTAATTGGCAAAATTATTAATGTTGATTATTTAAGCAAAATTAATAATTTATTTTCAATTTATAATACCACATCATATTATTTACCATCATTTAAATCATAATATTGTTCTAATTTAATTATTATTTTTTATAAAAAATATTAATAAAAACTTTAAACTTAATTACATAATAAATTATAACGTTTAGTAATTTTTTCTTAATTTTTATTTTTAATTAAAAAGATAATAAAATAATTTGACACGATTTGACACGACTAACACAACGTTTCAACAGGACACGACACGATCGTGTCAGTCGTGTCGTGTTAGAATGCGTGTCATGTTGACTCTTCTCACCACTGAGCACGACACGACACGGTTAAAAAAGTAGTTCGTGTCAACACGACACGAGAATCTAACACGATCGTGTTTGACACGACATGACACGGCACGCACGATGTGTAAATAAAATATAATAGATGTTTTAATTATGTTTAATTTTTAATTATAAATTATATATTTTGTAATAATAAAAATTTGGGGACTAAAATGTAAAATTTGCATTAAAAAAAGAATTTGAAATTTTTTTGTTTGGATCGTCATTTGGGATGACGATCCAAACGAAAAAATTTTCAAAATCTTTTTTTAATATTTATTTTTTCGTTGGATCGTTGGATCGTCATCCCAGTTGACGATCCAAGCTTGGATCGTCATTTCGGATGACGATCCAAGCTTGGATCGTCAACTGGGATGACGATCCAAGGGTATTGGGCTTTCGTCAACTGGGATGACGATCCAGCAACGTTAGTATTAAAATTTTGATTTTTTTTCTGTTATTATCAAAATTAATATGAACAGTAACGTTAGTATTAATTTTTTCGGATCCAGTTGCAACTAGCGAAGTTACTGATTCCTGCCAAAACATTTATCGGGCTTTATAAGTTTCAACGCATCTCTTATGCATGAGCAATTGCTGCCCATACTAATTTTAGAATTTAAAAAAAAACTAAAGAAAGAAATGTTTAGTTATGTAATTATGTTGCCATTTCCATATGAAACCTGAATTCAGATTCTTGGCGATCAAAATCTTGAAGGAGTGCGGGGAATAAATGGTATACAATGTAGAAACGACGCAAGCCTTTCCACATCCTGAAAGGAGGACACAGTGACAGAGTGGTGCACAGGATATGTTTGATGAAATGCTTGAATGAAGATCAACTCACAGAACTAAGGCATAAGAGGATGACCTGACGGAGACGCAAAGCGAAGGCATTTTTGCCAAGCTGGCACTTTGTAACAATACCGCCATCTCTCTCTGGTGAGGCTTAAGAGGAAAATAGAAGCAGCCCGGGTAGTAGGGCTGAAAACGCAACTTCGTGTAACCGTTGATCGTTTCGTCTCGTCCATTTTAAGTATTTATCTAGAATTTGTTTTGAACATAAGATGGGAGTTAAGATTATTTATGGAGACTGGAGTTCTCATTTAGAATTTTTCACTTATCAAATTAAAAGATTTCAGTGGCACCAAACTATAAATCAAACTGCATATTTGAAGAGGACCTTCATCTCTCTTAAGGCTTCGCTCCAGAAGGAGAGAGTCGGAGCGAAGGAAAGGGAGGAGAGTTCGGATAGAGGAAGAATGGACGGAAATTAAAGAGAGCATAGAGGGAGAAATCGGTTACTCCCAAAATCAGAGAGTACCGACTACCGAGTCCCTTCCCTTCGCTCCGAGTCTCTCTTTCTGGAGCGAAGCCTAAGGATTAAAAGAAAATCTTTTTTTTTTATGTCAAGTAAGTAATTTTTTTTAATTTAATTAATGTATAACATTTTTCATCCTTGCAAAAATAAATTGTATTTGTGGGACTGGGACCGAATGTTAAAAATAAGGAAAAATTAGTGCTCGTGTTTCGAGTAATTGAGAAATTAGTCCAATGTCAAGCTCGTGTTTCTCTTCACTTCACTTCACTCTTTTCTAGGGTTCCACCAGTAGCAGCGACAGTAAGTGAGAGTGATCCCAACTGCAATCAAATCAATGGCGGGAGGCGATCGGATTAGCTTGCTGCCCTTAGAAATCAAAATCTCTTTGCTCTCCCGCCTCCGTCTCGATTGCTACGTAGACTCCTTGGGCGTGCGTGAAATTGGAAGTTTTGTCGGTTACAACACAATGAAACCACCAAATATCCTCTATCTCTAAATTTCAGTTTCCCATTGCTCAGGTATCTGGAATTCATTATTACTGACTCCATTCAGAGAGTATCCATTATTTCTGCCCCATGTTTGGAGGAAGCATGCATTTTTCATTGCCTTTTTCGTTGCGAAAGCCACCTATTAAATCCTACATCAGAATTGGCTCAGCTCACTCTAGGGCTGGTCACTAGCGTTGCCATGGTTTCTTCTCTCACATCGGGCTTTCATGTTCTCAAGGTAACATTGCTTGATTCATTCTTGTAATTCTGAATAATCTCAATAAGTTGTGCCTGTGGTAGCATACTTTGTACATGCAGCATGTTCTAATACCAATCCAAATCATTAATTGGTGTGGCTATATATCTAACCGCAACTGTGAATTACAGTTCCTAAAATCTTAGGTTTTTGCTGCTTTCTTTACTATTATAGAACCTTTATTTTTTATTATTATTTTTTTTTGAAAAAGGTCCATTTATAAAGACTGTATGTACATCATAGTTTCCATTTGAGCTGAAACTTCTCGAGGACGGTTTTTGTTTTCTAATATGAATATTTTTTATGTGTTTCTGCAAAGGATTTATCTCTTGTCGCTTTGCCATATAACTCCACTTTTCCCCGACTAAGATTCCTAAATTTCTCTCTGAATATCGATGCAATGGACAAGAGGATGTTTGATGCTTTCCTTTGGTTGCTAAGGAGCATGCCTTTTCTTGAAGAATTAGAAATACAGGTTAGTCTGATTCTTTTTCCTTGTGATTGCATCAAACTCTTTTGGTTTTGAATGATTTATTAATGTTGTTTCAAATATGGTTCAAAAAATCGGATCGGAATCGGGAGGTGCCGAGTCGATTTTGGTGGGTTTGAAGCGGAATCGCGATTGTACCCATTGAATCGGGCGGAATCGGCTGGAATCGGATGGAATCGGACGATTTTTAGACGAACTCCGTAGGTTGAATCGGGCAGAAAGGGCATCGACTTTGTTCAGCGCCATTACTAAAGGAGCAAACATATCTCGAGTTTTTGACAAAACTTAAAGGGCAGAGAGAAGGGAAGAAAGTACATTTTATTTTTATTTTTTTTTTCTGCGCAAATACTTGATATTTCACGCGTGAAGTGAAGGGGATGTGACAGGTCAGAGTTTGTCTATAGCTACAACTACAAGACAGCACCATTGTTGTACTTCTTTATTTTTATTTTGTTTTTTATTATGTTATTTGTATTTCAAGTAAAATCCTCACAGTAGTGTATTAATTAAAACACATTTGATGGATTTTTATTAAGTTAAAATTTCGTGGCACCAACAAAGTTTTATTAAATAGAAAAACCTATAGAAATTGTATTATTTATCTACTATTTTGTATTAATTAAAAAATTTGTCCAATAAATTTTGTGGCGCCAAAAAATTTGGTATAATTAGATGATA
Source organism: Rhynchospora pubera (assembly GCA_028095005.1). Lineage (NCBI taxonomy): Eukaryota > Viridiplantae > Streptophyta > Magnoliopsida > Poales > Cyperaceae > Rhynchospora > Rhynchospora pubera. The sequence continues at coordinate 77,105,428 of CM051463.1, forward strand.
TGATGTACTTCTTAGTCTATTTATCTTTATTTAAGATATGTAAGTGATTGTATGTGTCATGTGTGTAGTCTGCCTACTTGATTTTAAGGTATATTAAGTTATTTTAGTTGATTTTAAGACTCATATTTAAACATTTTTTACTTATTTATGAAAATATATATATTCTCTATTTTTTTCAGATTTTTAATAGCATAAAAATATGTTTTTTAAAAAAATCCGATTTTTTTATCCGATTCGACCGATTTTTCCGATTCAGCCGATTCCGAATTACGGTCCAACTGTCTGATTCCGATTCCGAGTTTCAGAACCATGGTTTCAATGTTGCTCTACGTGTCAATCTTCTACATGTGACGGCTCAAGTGATAATTGTCAGTCTTTATTTGTTAGCCTTCTAGTCTAAATTTTCTGATTAGTGGATTCCTGAGCATTACTGATGACCAGTCACTGGCTGTTTAGCTGTACTATCAGTCTTTTACATATTTCCGTTCTCTTATGTTTTGTGAGGTTTTTGCAATTACTCAGGTTCGTAACCAAAGTAAAACAAATTAAGCATTGCAGTTGCGGGGTAATGATTCAAGACAGAACAATGGAGTTGCAATTCTAATGGGAGAGTTACTTGCAAAGAAGCGTGATGGGTTTGCCTGCCTTGATCGAACAGTGAGAAGTGTCACTATAAGCATGTACAAGTTGAAGGTCACTGGCAGCATTACAATAACACAGTTTTTGCTGTTGAATGCGAAAGTTCTCAAGGAACTAATGATTACTTATGCGACTGGTGTTGAGGTCATGCCAAGCATGATAGAGAAGCTGCAGAAGTTGGAAATGGTTTCTTCAGATGCTAAAGTGGTGATTTTTTATCGTAATAATGAAAAAAAAACTATTTTGTGCATGAACGACTGAATTGTAGTTTGTTTTTAGTGTAAGCGTTTCTAGGATCTTAATGCGGAAATAATCAGGATCCAGGGTTACCTCCAGCCATTGCTTGTTCTTGAGTGTTGTGGATGAGTTGCTTCTACTGAGAGAGAACTTCCAGTCGTCAAGCACTCCATGGCCACCAGTTCCTGCAGGAAAAGAGGGCACTACTAGTCCGATCGGCCTCCCTTACAGTGATGGCGTGCTTCCGGGATGTCGGACTAGACCACGTCTCCCTCAAATCTCTATCTTCCTCTCTATTTTTGTGTATAGAGTGATAGGATATATTTTTCATACTGTTCTCCATCAGAACAGAGTGTTAAAAGGGTCAGAAATCACTCAGGAGGCGCAGTGGGTCGGTGGAACCCAAAAGGCGCTGAGATCACATGTTCTGTCCAGATGCAGTCTCCGTTCTGTCGACCCGCCAGAAATCCTGACGACCCGCCAGGAATCCTGACGACCCTGCCAGAAAAGGATTCGAGACTGACTGGCTGAACTTACATTCTCCCACTTGATCTCAGCCTCCACCATATTAAACAATAATCCTTCATGTTTACCTTATGTTGAATGATAGTGACAAAATACACGAATCATGGCAGTAAGTCTTCTTATCGTTACTAATGCTGTGGCAATTAGTAAATGCGAATATTACTTTCCATGTATTACAAATGCATTTTGAAACTCTCAATTCAACCCTTTATGTGATTATCTGTAATTTCTTTATGAATAAACCCAACGTTTATTCTTGGTCTAACTTTATGATGTAATTCTCAACCGTATGATCAAATATATATTCCATATATGTGCGCACAATCAACATGAGAAAAACATCTATACCTTTATGAAGAGTTTGTTTACAATCGTACGATTAATTTAATTCATAGGACCAACTCCTACATTTCGCTACAAGATCTTTGAATTCCTTTAGCTGCAGTATATATTCAAAGATCGGTCAGCGTCTATTCTGTGTGAATACAAATAAATGACCACTTGATTCTCCTTATTGCTCTTTCAAAATCAAATGCTTAATGTCGATATATTAACCTCGACTTTTACCTTCATCTTTCTGGACTTGAAAGACCGCAATAGAATCATCACACAGAATCCTTAATGGATTAGATATAGAATCCGAGATTCTAAGCCTCAAAACAAAACTCTTCAACCACCACGGGAGTGTTAGAGTTATGTCCTAGAAGTCAATAATTTAATGACTTAATTATTAGTTTATGTTATGGATGATATATTATCATCTGTTCCTAGGTTTATTATTGACAGATTATTCAGGTTGAGGATCTGAATTGTAGATCTCTGTGGATCATTCTTTAGAATGACAATAATAAATCTAAACGGTCCATAATCTTGATAATTAACAAAGGAACATTAATTATCATATAAGATTAGTATGCAAGTTAAGTGATGATTAAGTTCTACTAATCATAGGTAAAGAGTTACCAACTTAATTGCATATGTATATGTTATGGAACATAGTACATGACTTGACCCAACGAAATAAACATATGGATTGTGTTATGTGTCATTGTTTATTTCGTTATGATTTTGGTTCTAAGTTTGAGATGATTATCTTTTCCACATGAGGATAGGTTCTATAAATCTCGTCTACCGCTGATTCCCGTTAAGGGCTGCTATACGGACTTGATTTACGTTCTCTTGAATTGTGCGGGGAAAAGCTAATCATCAAGAAAACCGTATGTCCCTCATTAATTCACTTAGTGAGTGACGATATCTGTTTGGGCCCCTTGATGGAGTTGGATCGTATGCGCGCAACTAAGCGATCAACTCTAGATCAAGAAACGTATAATCTGCAAGAATGACACATTCCTATCTTGGATTATACGATGATATCGTGAGACATAAGAATCAAAATAGAGAAACATATTTATTCTCTTATGCAGGATTGAAATATTGTAGCAGTACACTATTTATGCGAATTGGGAATCATAACGTGTTGCTAGATACCACTTATGATTATTGGAATTAAATAACGATTTAATTCCATGGCCAACATAGCATAAATCCTCAAAGGGTCACACAAATAGGACATTAATCACACAGTGCATTATTTATTTATTCACGGCAGTAGGTTCTGTGGAAATATGATAAGATTGATTAATTAATTATATACCGTTGTGAACCGTTATAATTAATTAAGTCAATGGATCATATAGAAATAAATTAATGCATTAACTAATCCTAAAATAATTATTAATGAGTTAATAATTAATTTAGTTCAACACTTATCAATATAAATGGTTATATTGATTAATTGGGCCGTTATTTAAATAGCAAATATATAGCCCAATTAAAGAGCAAAGTTGAGGGACCTTAATTATATGAATTAATGGTCCAAATGAAGGGGTTAAATGGCCCATAAAGGCCCATTTCGTGGCAGCCATTTATGGTGGTAGGTGGGATGACATAGTTGTAATTATGCAAGAGGTCAATTAGGTTTTGTGCTCTATATAAGGACCACTTATGAGAGCCTCCACCTAGACTTTTCTCTCTCCTCTCTTCCTCCCATTCTAGGCCGCCACCTTCCTCCTCTCTCCCTCTTATTTGCTCATGTGTTGAGCTATTTTCTCTCCACTAAATCAAGGTTGTTGATTGATGCAAGAGAGAAAACCATAGGGATTAGGCTTGTTCTTTGGGTATGCTAGCACGTACCTTGTAGAACGTGATTAATCCTCCTTGGTGGACTCGAGGGCGGTTACGAGACGTGGTGGAGACGGTGGAGAAGGCACGCCATCGATTCCCATGCCTTGGTCGAGCCCCGCGAATACGATTTCGCGGGAGGTATCGATTTCTCCTCTTTCTCTTTGTGTCTATTGCTTAAAGTACTAGATCTCGTGTTGCTTATGTTTTAATTGGATTAATTAATAGTAATTAGTCACAAAATTAAAATTGGGCAATTTCCTAACAGGGAGGCGGTCTCAAAACACTCAACAAGCTACACTTTATGCTGAAGTAATAAATAATGTCTACTAGACACTTCTGGATGACACAGTCCCACTGGCTTACATGTAACCTTAATTCGATTTACAAAATCGACACAACCAGTTTGTGTACCCAAATACCTTCAACTTGATAGTTTGTTGAGACATAAGCACATTATCTTTAGTACCTTAAAGATATATCATTACTTTCTTAGCATTTAATTGTGGTCTATTTCCCTTATTATTATGATATCAGTTCAAGTATTCCAAAAGGCAAAAAGCTATGTTAGTTATTCAGCACAAACCTGAACATACTTTATGCTTTTAAATTGCCAAAATCTTGGAATGTTCACTACTTGTTCCTTTGCTGAGTTGTTCTGAGGATATCAATTTAAACTGAATCTATCACTTTTGAATAGGTGCTGGACTTGGTGAATACTTTTCCATCCGGAATCTTTCTAATACCTTATTGATATATGCTTGATGAGATAGATAAAAAATATCTTGACTCCTATCTTTATGGATCCTTATGCCTATAACAAACAAGACTTTACCCATATCCTGATATCAATATATTAGAAAGTAAGTGTATCACCTCATAAAATAGTCATTTATCACTAATTGCAAGTAGAATACCATCCATATAACATAAGAAAACAAATTATGCTCCCACTAATCCTGGTATACGTACTAGTTCATGATAATTTTCTTCTAAACCATATGAAGAAATACCTCATGGAATTCCAAATAACATTTGTGAAATATTTGTTTTATTCTTATATGGATTTTCTTAGCTTGCTAACTAAATGCTTACTACCTCTAATAAAAGTGCAACCCCTTGCATCCATTTGATATAACTCGAAACCGGATGAGTTACTAATGCCAAATTACACGAAGTGAATTTTCTTCATACATGAAAGAAACTTTCACGTAGTCAATTCCTTCGCTTAAATGAATTATTTGATGACAAGTCTGATCTTGTGTCACACGATGTTACCTATGAATCCTTATTGGTTTAGTAAATCCACTACAACCAATAGGTTTAAACCATTAGGTAACTAGATTCCAGACTTTACTACATCACTGATTCCAATTCATATTACATGACATTAACCTTTACATGGATTAATTGCAAGTCATCACTTCTAAAAATGCAATAGGATTATACTCAACATAGATATCTTCATAAGAGTCTTGTAGATAAATTACATTATCATTACTAGGATTAACCGATCTTATTCCTTTATTAGATCACCTTAATGTTGAATCTTAATGTTCAACTTGATCTAAACTTATATGCCGGTTATAGAATGTAAATAATTGAATTTTCAATATTCGTTAATCCTTTATGAATATCATCCAATTATGTGTTAGAGGGAGTTTCCTTATGACAAAAAATTGATCACTCCCACTAATTAGAACATTCTCTAGAAATTAAAATTTCTTGATTCCAAAATCCTAGTCATATTTCTTATATCTTTTACAAGTATCTGACCTCACAATCTTTATTTGCATACCGCATTGTTTCTCTACTTCCACCCAGAAAACCTTGAAGATACATAGAGATACATGTATTGTGAGTAACCATCAGTTAAGGGATACATGCAGACTTTAACTTGATGCCTGCTAGTCATTTTTCCTACTTGTTAATCATATTTTAATCCTATGAACACTCACACTTTAGTCCATAACATGTCCCTTCTTCCGCTGAACACACATGGTCAGAAAAATCTTGATTGACCATTGATCCTTATGTGTGTTGTTATCCTTATAGGAGTTTTGACATGAGTATACTAAACTGGCCAAGTGTTCATAATAAAATACACAAGTAATGACTGAAAAAATATCATATAGACTCTTTAGTTGAATAACTAAATCCCTCATTTGCATTATGTGCTATCGCATGACTTTAATGATAGTAAGCTGAAGTGATAATTACATGACTAATATTTCTATATTTGCCTTAAACATAGTAGGCAAACAATTCATATAATGCCTCAAGTAAGGATTTCATTGAAATGCACATCAAACCGAAACTACAAAATATTGAAATAACTTTTTCGACATAAACATGATAAATAAGCAGTTAAACTGCTCCCACTGTTCTTAATGACCCATGTTTTATAAGTTCATTCTCAAAAGTAGATCCATCGATTGAAATTTTCATATGGCAAATTCAATATCCTTACATCCTTAATGAAGGAGAACAGCGTCCTTCCAGGCCTAATAACTATTATCCTCAACTCAGGAACATTTTAACTTATCATATCTAAAGGGAATCTGGTATTCCTTTATGAAAGTAAAACCGATACGTGCTTATACTTTATATTGAGACATAACCTTATACTTTAGTTTACCAATGCAAACTAAGTGCTTTATTCTTTATGAGTCAATTCCTGCATAATATTACCTGTGGGCTAAATATTATACGTGACTCTTTATGATATAACTAGTTAATTATATTCCTATACTTAATCCCTGTGGGCAAATTAAGCATTCATAATTAACCATTATATCCTAATACATTAGTTTGGTTCCATCGATAGTCCTGTGGGACGATATTGACTTCACCATTCCAATGTATTACCATCTTGTGCCATTTTAATCCAAATGTGACTTTATAAACTTTATATATACATAGCCTTAATGTAATTAAGGGTGCTGTGGCTAAACCTTAATCAATTAAAGTATATTCGTCACTAGATACTAATTATGTCCATTCATTTTAATGTGATTCATAGATACACTATATAATATATATACATGAATGTAATTGAGATGCTGTGGCTACTCTACAATTAATTAATAATATATATATTAATCACTTGGACATAAATCTATCCTGGGTACCTTTCAGGCGGATCCCCCAGAATCCTGGCGGATCGCCAGAAACTGTCCCGAGAGCACCATTATTCTGACAGTTTTTCAGGCGGACCCGTTTGAATCCAGGCGGGTCGCCAGAAACTGTCCCGAGAATACACCTTGGAATCCTTTCAAGTGGATCCGCTTGAAACCGGTCCGAGAGGTGTATTGAACTTTAAGCAGACATGAACAATACTGTCTATTAAAGACCCGAACGGTTCGTATCTGTCTGCTACATAAGACTTAAGTTTAACATAGATTATATAATTATAATTATTTATATCTGAATAATTACCATACGCACAATTCCTGCCATAACTTTTATAAATACTATTTGTGTTATACCACTATACCACATGTATAGTTATCTAAATTTGTCAAATGAATGCTAGCAGTATTAATACTTATAGAGTATTCCTTATAGTATGATGGTCTGTGGACTACATCAATACTTTACTACTATAGCATCAAACAATCATAGCACTGTTGACAAATCAATTTTTCTACAAAAGATGCCAACCATCTTTAACACAAATTAATAGTATTTTTAGCAAATTGTGACTATTCTATAGACTTCCTTTATAATTAATCTATCATCAAGTCTTATCTAACATTAGAGAACCAATATCAACATGCTTATTTCTTGATTTTCGTGTGAAAATTCATTTCCGGACCATTTCTGGCGGACCCGTCTGAATCCTGGCGGGTCGCCAGAAATCTGGCCGAGAGCAACCAGAATTTCCTGACAGACTGCGCACCATCTGGTAAAACACCATTAGCTTTTCTATACTTGTTTGTTTTCCTACGTTCTTGGTCATTCCAGAAACTAGATTTAAAGATCTATCCAACAACACAAATTTCAACATAAACAAGTTCATAGATCAAAAGTTATGCCCCTAGAAAGGCATGCTATCACAGACTAATTCTGACAAACTGCAGAATGACCTTTATTGTGGATAGCTTAACTCTCTCATAATTTATCGGAATCTTGCAAATTTATACTCTATGGAACGATTCGTAAAAGACCTACATCCCCATAAATTTTCATGCAAAACCGAATTACCTAATGAGAGAAAACTGGCCCGCACTGTCAAAAGGTCAGAAATTTCAGAAACCAGACAGTCTGACATCTTCTGCTTGCAACTTAATTATCTCACTGTATATCCGTTTGATTTCCGAGATTTTGGACTTTATGGAAAGTAGACTCATAAATCTTTCCAACTCCGAAAACCTCACTCAAATCGGATATACGGATCTTGAGATATCGTTTCACGAAGTCAGACAATCAAATCAGAATTTAGGGTTTCCCCTAATTCTTCATCAAAACACGAAATTAAGCCTAATTGATCCCTAATTAACAACCAGTACTCATCCAAAACACTTACTAATCTGAATTTCTCGTTAGACCTTAATGAAATTCAATTCTAACAAACAAGACAGAGGTTTATAAGTCTCTAATACCAACTGTAAGCGTTTCTAGGATCTTAATGCGGAAATAACCAGGTTACCTCCAGCCATTGCTTGTTCTTGAGTGTTGTGGATGAGTTGCTTCTACTGAGAGAGAACTTCCAGTCGTCAAGCACTCCATGGCCACCAGTTCCTGCAGGAAAAGAGGGCAGTATTAGTTCGATCGGCCTCCCTTACAGTGATGGCGTGCTTCCGGGATGTCGGACTAGACCACGTCTCCCTCAAATCTCTATCTTCCTCTCTATTTTTGTGTATAGAGTGATAGGATATATTTTTCATACTGTTCTCCATCAGAACAGAGTGTTAAAAGGGTCAGAAATCACTCAGGAGGCGCAGTGGGTCGGTGGAATCCAAAAGGCGCTGAAATCACATGTTCTGTCCAGATGCAGTCTCCGTTCTGGCGACCCGCCAGAAATCCTGGCGACCCGCCAGGAATCCTGACGACCCCGCCATAAAAGGATTCGAGACTGACTGGCTGAACTTACATTTAGGGGATTTGTTTCCTTCCAAGTAGTTGTATTTTGTGTGGATGCTTGGTTTTGGTGTGTAGGTACTGGTAACATAACTACTAGTAGGTGTAGTGTTGTCCCAGTTTTTACGAAAATTGTGGATTAGGTTGTTTCTATAATTGTTGCTTCAGGTTCTGACATAAGAGTTTCAACTGTTTTCAATTTCTTTGCTCAATTAAGCGTCTCTCACTTATGGTTAAATTTGAACCAATACAAATCCTGCAAACTCAAATCTTTGTTAGTTCTATGCTGGACCAATACAAATCCTGCAAACTCAGTCATCGAGCAATAAAATAGTTTCTTGTTTATTGTAGATATTTATAGTTCATTAAAAAAAGTTAGCAAATTTCCTTAGACGCTACGTCTGTTTTTTTAATTAACCGATCATTACCTGTTTTGTCTTAACATAAAATAGAGGAGAAAAGCCAAATTGCGTAAGGTATTCAGTCATTCTAGTGCACTGCTTCGTTATATTTGGATCTCCGTATGTTTCAAAAGAATTCCAGATATACACACGACACATATAACAGACTTATGTAAAGAGATTTCATATAGTTGTAGATGCGTAATACTCCGTATTATAGAAAAAGTAAGTCATCAAATCGCAATTTATTTTGAAGCTATTTAGTAACAAGGGCTTATTCCGGCAATTGTCATTGTCTAACAAAAGAGGTCAAATACGAGTCAAAATAATGGACCAATCCATTGTATTTTGATATTAAAAAAAAAAAGACCACATGAACAAACGATCAACTATACAACTGTTTATTTACACTTGTCTTTTAATTGCCTATCTATAGAATGCCAAACCTTTCTATTTCTAGTCTACACTATTTGTTCTTACTCCAACTTGTGATGCTGAAACAATTCATCTTTAAGCTCACCTTCGTTGACAGTAAAATGAGTTTCAAACTGGGAAAAAAAATAGTATTAGATAACTATAGGTGCAGCCATTTAATAGGGATATGATCCAAAAACTGTTTGAGCTCAAGACCCAGCGGATCAATAGCTGATCATCACCTTTTCAAAAAACTACATTCCTCTCCTGATGGCCAGGCTTAAGAGAGACTTGTATTCAGAACTCCTTGACCACTCATCAATTTCCCGAGGTTTAGAGCCCGAAAAACCGGCAAAGGGTGTGATAGTTGCCTGTTCTGAGCATTTCTGAAACAAGAATAGAATGTAAATACAAATTTATTATTAGCATGGCCTAAAAAATTAAGATTTACTCAAATATTTGAACAATAAATTGGGCTTTTCAAGATCTGGAGTTTCTAATTCCAAAAACTCTACAAATAACAAACTAAAAATTTAGTCAAAAAACAGATTGACCTTAATGCTTGCTGCAATTTAAGCTGTGTTGATAAGGCCACTCTTATTTTTTTGACGGAATAAGAAAAAACTACTACTTGTCCACTTTTGTGCATACAAGCTAGAGGCCCAAGAACAACACCATATATTGAATGTACATTTGTGGTGTTCAAAACCAGTTTCTATAAGATCTTTAGGTAATAAGATGTATACTGATTTTACATTTTTAATTAGATCTTGAAACCTCAACTGAAAGAAACACACAGGATAATGAGTGATGATGATGATAAGTTATAACAAGACAGACCTTATGTACCAACCGATAGGGCTAGACGACACCTTGTCATAGGTCCGTGCTTGCTCCAAATAAAGCATCTACATTGAGCTGATCAGCAAGAGAAGGGGCACCTCCTGCCAGCTTCATCAGAACTGAGATGACGACCTCTTGAACAGATCCACATACAAAAAAAAAAAAAAAACATTTAGACCATTTTTAAAGTTTCTCCTCATCAATATCAGTATTATAAATAAAAACCCGTGGGAGTGAGTTTTTCCCATTTTCGCCCGACACGGCATCTGATCCATACATGCCTGTGCTTATATATTTCTTTTTTTCTAAGGTGTAACTATTGTGTGCTATTATGTACCGGATTTAAAAATCTATTATATTACCTACAAAATGACCCATTACACTTTGAGTTACAGAGATATCTGTGCATATTCTTTTCTTTTATCAGATTACTTTTTTTCTTCACCTCCATTTTCCTCTCTACCGCCGCACCTCTTCCCCGCCTCAAGTTCCAAAAAAATATCAATTGGTAGCCTAGGGTATCATTTCCATTTCAACCAAGATTAGGTCCAGAATAACTTAAACATACTGCAACTATACTACAGAATATCTACAAAATTTCCTAATAATAGAATATTCGCCTGAATTACCAGGTAAGCTGTATGCTCCGAGTGTTAAAATATTGGCAAATGTGAGCCATACACCATGATCACATTTTAAGTGCCCCAATTCATGCTCCAAAACTGCCATACACCATGACCACCATGATTTTCAAAAACAGTTAATGATTTTTTAAAATCCGCAAAAAATACTTAAAAATTTTAAAAAAATAAAAATTTTGGTCGGCAAAGAGATTTCAATATGAAGATCATATTTGACTGTTTTGATCGATTATTTTAACTTTCAAAATTAAGATCTGACGGGATTTAACCGGAACTTCGGTCAAAGCTCTTTGATTGAAGGCTCTCTTTCTCTCTCTCTCTCTCTCTCTCTCTATATATATATGGATTGAAATCCCTCTAAGCCTTCAATCCAGAGAAATGTGTTATCTGTTTTCCTGCCTCTATACAAGAGTAGCTATTGAAAGCTATCTTTGTCAATAAGAAACGTAGCAATAAAAGACAAACTGTGAAAGCTATCTTTGTCAATAATCTCACTTGAACAGTTTTGTATGCCAGTAATTTGATAGCGTGAGCCAGTATAGAGAAGAATAGCACAAAAGACAAGCTGTTGAAGTCATCACATACGTCAAGACACAGAAATATAGTAATGAATAATCAAGCCTCTTTTAATCCAAATACATCAAATAAATCATGTACATAATCATCCAACCAATACAGTAAGAAAAACACACAATACTAAATTTTTTGCATTTACCAATCTCCTTGTCACTGAATAAAATGATGAAACCTATTTCTATCTCTCACAACTATCTTTCTATCAAGGGAAAATTTTTTGTGTACCCCTCAAAACTAGAGAAATACAGAATTTGCCCCTCGAAAGTTAAAACTCTTGACTTTGCCCCTCCGAATTTAGGACGCTTTCTGTATTTGCCCCTCTGTCATATTTTCTAATATAAATAAGATTAAAATAATAAAACTAAAAATTTGTGACCATTATACCCATCGAGTCTAACTCAGTGACCGAGTAACAAATCGAATCAGTCTCGACTAAACCCACTCGGTCTCTCCTCTTCGATTATTTTTCCTCTAACGGATGAACCCTAGATACTAAATTGATAGATCGATCTTCCTCTCTCGATTCCGATAGATCAATCTTCCTCTCTCGCACACACAGTCCACCTTCCTATCTCAACATGGCGGAGAAGCGCCATCAACTAGTCCCGTCCTCGCTTCACTGCTCCTCTCTCTTTTTCTCTCTCGTTCTCTGAAATCCCTCTTGGATCGAATTAAAGTAGTGAAAGAATGATCAGCGCCTGAGATGGTGGCGATAAGGCCGCAACATGGT